>CM076584.1:1016922430-1017017898 GCA_034641835.2 Pinus albicaulis | reverse complement strand
CAACCTAATGGGTATCGTGGGTGTTAGTTCCTAAATCCACCTTAGGCTGAAATAAGGCAGAAAAAGGACAACACCAAACCATGCTCAGCCTTGTAGCTAGCCCTACGAGGACAGGAGAGGGCTCTCTCCGGGTCAATCTCAAAAAAATGTTCAAAGGGGCTTGAGATGACTAAAAAAACAACTGATCTTAGGCTAGATAAAAAAATAGGAGGGTTTGATTTTGATTTTTAGGGGTTTTTGTTGGAAAAAGAGAAAAACAATTTTTGGGCTTGGGGATGAGGCCAAATTCTTGCAGAGTTCAAGTTGGGGCGACGTAGGCAGCAGATTTGATGTCTTAGATCAAATGAATGGATGGAAAATACTGCTGAGGAGCTGAAAAGGGCAAGAGACTGCAAGGATCCTCTTCAAACTGACGAAAAACGCGTAAAACTAAACAAAAGCTTAAGGCAAAGCACCAGCAAATCAATGAATTCTACCTCAAATACTCATTTATTTAATTCAGAAGAAAAGAGAAGGGAAATTGCATACATATAAAATTAATTAAAATTACAATAACATGAGAAGAGCATCATCAAAACTCAGAAGCCACAAGGATCCCAACAAGTGCTGCAAAACTCTGGTCTTTCCTTTGCCAAAAACTGAAAATGGATGTACAATGAGGTCCCAAAATTTTCCCAAGTATCCAACCCTAAAAATGTCTCAGAAAATAAAATATATAGACCATCCTAACCCCTTCCCATGCCTCTAGGGGTCGAGCTCATCCTTCTAGGAGCTGTTTCAACCAATTCTAAACATGGAGCTAAAATCTAGGCAGCCAAACAACTTGCCTCTATATGCTAGGAAACTGATCCATTCACTCAATTTTCACTTTTTAGTGAATGAATTCTCTAGAACAAGTGAAAACATGCCAAAATTACATCATGGTTACCAAATTACATCATGGTAGATCAAACATTACATGGAAAAGCAAAACTAGTCAAAACTGGGTGAATTTCTGAGCTGAAGAGTGAAAATGAGGCAAAATTTCTCTATGTGCCGCGCTCAATTTCTCTATGCGTCGCGTCGCTGTGGAGGTGATTTTTTTTGAGCCACTATGTTAGCTCCCAAATCCACCTTAGGCTGAAGGAAGGCGAGATTCAGGGTAACACCAAACCACGCTCAGCCTCGTAGCTAGCCCTACGAGGAAAGGAGAGGGCTCTCTCCGGGTCAATCTCAATGAAAATATTCAAAGGGGCTTGAGATGAATAAAAAAAAAACTAATATTAGGCTAGATAAACAAATAGGAGGGTTTGATTTTGATTTTTTGGGATTTTGCTGGAAAAAGGGAAAGGCAATTTTTGGGCTTGGTGATGAGGCCAAATTATTGCAGAGTTCAAGTTGGGGTAGGGAAGGAAATGGCTTTGATGTCTTATATTGAATGAATGGATGGAAAAGACTGCTGAGGAGCTGAAGAGGGCAAGAGAGTGCAAGGATCCTCTTCAAACTGACGAAAAATGCGTAAAACTAAACAAAAGCTTAAGGCAGAGCACCATCAAATCAATGAATTCTACCTCAAATACTCATTTGTTTAATTCAGAATCAAAGAGAAGGGAAATGGCATACATATAAAATTAATGAAAATTACAATAACATGAGAAGAACATCATCAAAACTCAGAAGCCACAAGGATCCCAACAAGTGCTGCAAAACTCTGGTCTTTCCTTTGCCAAAAACTGAAAATGGATGTACAATGAGGTCCCAAACTTTTCCCAAGTATCCAAACCTAAAAATGTCTTAGACTTTGAAAAATACTGACACGCCCAAAGCTCCATCCTAACCCCTTCCCGCACTCTAGGGGTCAAGAGCTCATCCTTCTGGGAGTTGTTTCAAGGAGTTGTTCCAACCAATTCTAAACATGGAGCTAAAATCTAGGCAGCCAAACAACTTGCCTCTATATGCTAGGAAACTGATCCATTCACTCAATTTTCACTTTTTAGTGAATGAATTCTCTAGAACAAGTAAAAACATGCCAAAATTACATCATGGTTACCAAATTACATCATGGTAGATCAAACATTACATGGAAAAGAAAAACTAGTCAAAACTGGGCGATTTTGAGGAACTTCTCGAAGTCCAAATTGAGCTCATGATAGCTCGTTGGAAATCCCTAGATGTCTGCTATCCAACCCAAGTGGAATTTTTTAATTTGGATGTCATTTGCCCCTCCAAAACTGAAATCTCCCAAGACTGGTTCCTTCTGGTGCAAAAAGTGGCACTTACAATTGGTATCGGAGCACTTTCTTGGGCAGAGTTTGGAGATTTGTTTTTTC
Source organism: Pinus albicaulis (assembly GCA_034641835.2). Classification (NCBI taxonomy): domain Eukaryota; kingdom Viridiplantae; phylum Streptophyta; class Pinopsida; order Pinales; family Pinaceae; genus Pinus; species Pinus albicaulis. The sequence continues at coordinate 1,017,015,589 of CM076584.1, read as the reverse complement.
ATTGTAATAGATCTGATAAGAAAATGTATAGAAATGGAAAATATGCCCAAGAAATAACACCATAGAAGACAAAACTTCAGATCTTCATTAATATCAAAACCCTTAAGGTAGGGCAACACCATACATTCACTCCTTAAGGAAGGAGATCACTCCACAAGCCATATGCTTTCCAATACAATAATCCTTGACATCCCTCAATGGAGAGTCTCTAGCCTCTATATAGGTTTCATACATGCAATACCATGGGTAGTTACCATGGGTCTCTCAATACCATACATCCAATACAATGGGCTCATCACTTTATTCCCTAGTTAGATGTGGTCCCTTACATAATGTGGGTTAACCACTTTATTTATTAACTATGGCCCAATTATTTATCATTCTTATATTATTACCTCATATTATTTCCTTGGATACCTCCCTTTGTACCCTATATTATCCCCCCTAGGTATACTACAAAGGAAATGAGGGAAATGGGACAGTGGTATGAGAGTGTAACAGTAGTAGCATTGACAATAATGATAAAAATGACAAGAGCTCACATGACAATGGAATGAGAATTTAAGCACCAAAATTCAAGTTTTTAACCACCTCTTTGCAAAACCTTGGAGCAGATTTAATATGGGTATAGGGTTTATGTTTTACCACTCATTATTTGATATCTTCACTTGTAAACACACCATACATGAATGAAAACAGTGAACAGGCCTTTGTCAAACTTACTTGGGGAAAATTGAGCCGAAACCAATCGAGTTTTTATGGAGTGGAAGTGATTTTTGGCCTTGGGGCTCTGTGCGCCGCATGCAGACCCAATGTGCCGCGGCCTTTGGGTGCACCACGCCAGAAGAAAATAACACGGAAAATTTCGGCTCTATGCGCCGCGGCCTGTGGGTGCGTCGCGCCTATGCCCAATGCACCGCGCTTGAATTATCACACAGTCTGCCCTTCTAAAAACCCAGTTTGGTCTTCAACTCTCAAATTCGACTTCTATATGAGATTTTCTGATTGCCTCTCGATGTAAATGAATAAATAGCTTTGAGAAATATCTTGAAAAGAGATGGTTTTGATTTTTACTTCGTCCAAACCCATTTTGTAATGTTTTCTACCTTTGGCACTTTTCATTTAATTCAACTTTTGTCCTTTGTTTCCTCATGACTTTCTGAGCTTCGAAATGATGAAATTGGTTGATTTCTTGCAGGGATGTTGGCATTGATCCTTGGCAAAGGATGACCAGAGTTTGCATGGTGAAGTACATCATGGTGGAAAAATACAATTTATTACAAAAATAAATTCGACAATTTCTTATTCAAAACATAGTTTTGAACAAGAAATGTCCTTGAGCATATTTAATAATAAAAATATTGAACTGAAAACTTATGGACAACCTCTTCATGGCCTACGGGCATTATTCAACACTTTAGAAGACTAAACCCTAGACTCAGAAACTAAATGACTCTTTTTGACCAAAATGGCATCTATTACTGCAAATGACTTGAAATGAACTTTAATGATCAATCACAAGCCAGCAGATCATAACATGAGAAAAATAAACAACAAGGCCCTTTCATCAGATAATGACATTTCCCTAGAGAAATTAAACTGAGTGAATCAAGCGAGACACCTAAAAATGAAATGCAAAAAGAGTTTTTGATCTCTGACGGAGGACTGACAAGACCGACTCTAACAGTGGGATTGATAAAAATTGACCTACGAACAACAGAAGATTATGACTGAGTTGAACTAGAAACCAGTGCGGATGAAGCCACACAGACAATGGGATGGACAGGGAAAAATGCAACAATTGTCGACGTCATGGGAGTCGAGGGTGATGCCCCTTAAATGGTAACAGATGAGTTTCCCGAAGGAGTCAATGTACTTGACCTTGTCGGCTTTTGATACATTGATGCAACACCATAAATGATCTGACCCGACATACGATAATTGAGCGGGAGAGATATCTTTGTGAAGAATTTGGACTCGAGACATAAGGAAAATCCTCCGGAAAGAGTTGATAATCCCCTGTTGAAACACGAATCTCTTCACTACTGATGGGACTCAAAGAATCCATGTCATATGAAGCCATGGTATCATCGAAAAGACAATGATCAGTGGCAAGTAAAGAAGGTTCCTAAGTAAGCAGAGGAAACTCTTATTCATTTCCAAAAATAGCCCAAGAGTCTGGAGGTTTCCAATTGATATCAAATGGCTCCTCAATACGAGATCAAGTAGCAAGGGGTAAGATACTCGGAAGAGTAGACTGCCAAAAATTGACAGGCCTATTAGGTTGAGGTGTTCTCGAAGGAACTTCAGAAGAAGGATCTCCACTAGAGTTGATGAAGGGAATGACTTTGTCTCAAATGAGGAGAGAAACGAGATGACGAATTCAAGGCTTTAAGACCAAACACTAAGGAATTACTTAAGAAAAATACAAGAAATTATATTTAATAGGCATGTGATCGTAGGCAATTAATTTTATGACATTGAAACAAAAATCCGCCTTTCATTTTTTAAGAATAAAAAAAATAGGCAAAAGATGACTCTAGTCACTTTCAAGTTGAAACAAGCACGAAAGGAAAAGTGCTCGATGATGATATTTTGAATTTTAGAGAGTCACAAAAATACCAAAATGACTACTCAGGAAATCTAAGCAAGAGGGTGTACCAAGTTTCTGTGAACTGCAATATACACCTTGGTGATCAAATGAAAGAGAAATGACCAAGGACTTAACATACGTGCATACAGTCTCCCCGAATGTTGTGTTTGGTGTATCACATTTATAGGGAGGCAGACTCAACTTCCTATGGATAAAGGATTGCAACCTATGAGGGTCTCCCTTTATATACACGACAGTACGGGGAGCACAAGTTTGTGCTAGTATTATCTAGTGCCAATTGGCGATCGACAACCACTAGCACTAGTAAATTTGGCCCAATTTCCGACGGCCAATTTGTCGATTTTCCGACACCTAGTCATCGCAAGAGCGAAAGTTTGAGGCACTTCAAAGCGTGGCTAGCCATAACTTCAGTCTTTCGACACTTCCATAAAGCTTCGGTATTGCGACACTTGTTTTGACGTTTTGCAAAAGCGTCGCAATACCTACGCTTATGAAGTGTCGCACTAGCGACGCTTGTGAAGTGTCGCAATACCGACGTTATGGCTAACAATGCTTCTAAAGTGTCACAATACCGACGCTCGTATAGTGTCAAAAGACTGACGTTATGGCTAACCACGCTTTGAAGTGTCATAATACCGACATTGAGCAGAAGTCGCTCTTCCGACGCTAGTGGTGTCGCTCTTCCGACGTTTGGAAACGTTGCTTTTGGGAACATCGCTCTTCCGACGTTGGAAAACGTCGCTTTTCCGACGGCATAGTAATTTTTTTTTTAAATGTAACTTCGGTCTTCCGACGCTTACGAAGACCAATGCTTATAGAGCGTCGGAGGAGCAATAGCGGGTTCAAAATTTTTTTTTTTTAAATGAAAATATTTTGAATGCCCGTTAGCAGATGTTGCTAGGAGGGCTTGTCTCACATCATCAATAATTTTATTCCGATGCAAATCTTGAATAGGGCTCGGATCTACATTCGCAAACTACATCGTTCGAGAAATGGCAGGTTAAATTTTTATAAAAAAAAATGAAATAGCCCATGGTCATTGTAGTATGGGTTATTCGATAAACGACAACAGGAATTCGAAACTGTAATGAAAGACTGTAATGAATTGACTTTAAAAGTCTCTCTAGAATATGAAAAGAGTGAAGTAAATGCAGGTTTCTTTTATTCAAATGCAAAGCAGAGGGAGAAAATGGTTTTAGCAGAAAGAAGACAAGTAGATGAGAAAATTAAAAAGATCATTAACTTGAAGAAGAAAGTTTGTGATGGCACTGATAAAAATTTTGTTGTGATCAATCAAAAGGGAATAGCTCCTATGTCACTCGATCTTCTTGCAAGAGAAGGGATTGTAGCTTTGAGGAGAGCGAAGAGGCGCAATATGGAGAGATTTGTTTTAGCTTGTGGTGGGGAGGCTGTCAATTCTGTTGATGATCTATCTCCTAGTGTTCTTGGATGTGCTAGGCTTGTATATGAGCATGTCCTAGGGGAATAAAAGTACAATTTTGTGGAAAATGCTAGGAATCCTCACTCGTGTACAATTCTAATAAAAGTACTGAATGATCATACTATTGCTCAAATTAAGGATGATGTACGTGATGGTCTGAGAGCTGTTAAAAACACACTTGAAGATAAAGCTGCTGTCTTGGGTGCTGGAGCTTTTGAAGTTGCTGCAAGCCAGCATCTCAAACACACTGTCAAGAAGACTATTCAGGGGCGTGCACAGTTAGAAGTTGAAGCCTTTTTTGATGCGCTTTTGGTTGTGCCCAAGACTTTGGCAGAAAATTCTGGACTAGATACTCAAGACGTCTTGGTTGGACTATAGGTGGAGCATGACAAAGGCAATATTGTTGGTTTAAATAATCATACAAGAGAACCGATGGACCCATACTTGGATGGAATTTTTGACAACTACTCTGTCAAGCGCCGGATTATAAATTCTGGCCCTGTAATTGCATCGTAACTACTTCTCGTGGATGAGGTCATCCATGCTGGAACAACATAGTGTGGTCGATGCATGAATTGGACCAGCGTTGAGAACCGCAATCCGAAACAAAAGAGGATTGTAAATTGGCGAGGGTTGTTCAACTGTGGAGTGATGGAACCCTAAAGGAAAGGAGTGGAACCAAAATCATTGAACAGTAAAGGCGGTTTTTAAATCCAAACCCGGCAGTATCGCGTGAGGTCGAAGATGGTGAGTTGCTTTTATCAAAACAACGCGATATACTCCAGCGATGGACACGTGTAATTGAGCGGTTTTGTGATACCATCTATATCGTGCAACTACCGTCGGATGATGGAGTGGTAGTGAGATAGCCTTCCAGTCGTAGGATGGAGGCGACGATTAATGAAAGGGTATGTTAAATGCACTACGGGGTCTAATCAACAACTAGTTATGTGTGTTATGAATGGAATTGTTATGTTATGAAGTGGATTCGTAACCAAAGAATAGTTAACATACAGTTGTATATATATATAGTGGGTAAAAGCATAGGTGATAAAAGGGGGAGCCTTTTCGTAAGTGGATATAAGTGCGTGGGCCTATGGTAACAAATGAACTTTATAATAAATCTCATTTGATCACCAGTATGAAATGAACCTTTATGAAATTCAGATCTTATTACAAAGGCAGGCTATACGAAATGAGGGTTTTATAACCTAATAAGGAAAGTGAATTAGTTCTGCACAGTATTGAAATTTCCAATCGAGATTATTGTGAATTGCCAGACTTTGGTTTGGAGGTGTATTAAATTTTCCAGTTCAAGAAATGAGAACAGGTTGACTTTGCCCAGATTGTGAAATTGATTAGGCAATAAAGTTTTGAAAAACCGAGACTGTGGGTCTTACCTCCATCAGGTTCCAACAACCAAGAACCAAATACAGGATCTTTGGTAGCAACGGATATTTATCAGTTACACACATTTCATCCCCTAGCAAAATCTCGTCAGATTAATGTCATATTCATAGCTAATATTTTTGCAGTCCTTGAGCAAGAATTTGATGAATTAGTGACCAGGAATGGTAGCGATAATTGTACCATGGTTGGAAGGAATTACTACCTTTATGTCAAATGCAAGATATTAAAATACAAATTCCAATTCAACCCAAGCCTAGCATTTTTACAGTCTTGATGGGTGACACTGCCTCTGTTACACAGCTGATACTGTATGTAACTACTGTTACAGGCCTTCTAAGTGCTACAGTAAGAAAAACAAGATTCCTATTTGTGCAACCCTTTGACATCTCATGTCTCTTTAAAGGCTACAAAGAGAAAACCAGGCATTCAAATGCAATCTGCATACAAGGAAGATTTCTTCAACATGGAGGCTGCTCCTCAGAAAAGGAGAGCAATCCAGAAATCTAGGAACCATGAGGCAGTGGGAGAGTCATCATGTCCTATGTTAGAAAAGGTAGATACCTTTCCTTTCCCCAAAAAACATGTGGGTGAGGAATGTGTATGCATGTCTTCATTTGAAGACAGATTAAATCGTTCAATTGAGGAAGCTGAGAGTTGTAATTTTTCTATTGCTAGTAGTAGTAGTAGCTATATGTCAAATGATATTTTATGTTCAAATAAAAATCATTCATCATGAACTGTAGTCTATATCTCTTTCGATGATGCTATTTCTTCATGTGAATGTCCAAACCGGAGGTAAGATAAATCTTTGACTGAAGAGAAAGGAGCAGCAAAAGTACGTAAATTAGAACTTCGTGCATATCACTCTGCAATGAGAGCTTTGTATGCATTTGGACATATAACTTGGGAGCAAGAAACCTTGGCTACTCCTAGGATTGTGAATTCTGCTGAAAAATATTTTTTTCTTGTGGGCATTGACTACAGAGGGTGGGAGTTGAGTTTTTTTCACTGGTGTAGTTTTATGTGACCATTCATCTCCTCTTTGATGGTTCCTTTTTCTCTTTGTATATGTATATTTTTTTATAGCTGCCTTTTTCTGGTGGAAAGTAGTTTCCTTAGTGTGGAATTCATATTTTTTCTTTAAGCTAGCAAAATTATACTTTTAATAGTATACAGTATGAATTACAAGCAGTTCAAACTGTTATCTGCTTCCATGGGAAACAGATCAGCAGTGAATTCAAAATATATCAGATCTGGTTGTACACCATCAATCAAATCACTTGTATCAATATGTGCGTCAATATCATATAGGTAGCTACAACCTTCATTGTCATACCTGAATATTAGTAATTTAGAAAAAACAAGAAAAGCAGTGGCAGTAAGCAATAGGTGCATTCAGTTAGAGATTCTTTTATGATGAAGAAATAGGAAAACATAATTTAATACAAGATAAAAATTTACCTTTCTCCTCTTTTATTTGTTTCTTGATCATTTAAAACCTCTTGAAGGTATTCACAAATGAATGTCCCACGTGAAATTTCTTGTGCAACTCTAACTGCCCAGCCCTAAAATCAAACAGAAAGACAGACCAAAACATTGAAACAGAATTGGGGTCTTGTTACACCTTGGTTTATTGATAATTTTGAAACCAAGCTTTTGCTTTTTGAAAAAATGCATCTAAAATTAACAAGTGAGGTTATTTACATTCTATACCATGATTACATTTAAATAATGCTCCTAATGCACTACCAATACTAGAACTTCAGTAAAAGAAAAATAACACCTTATGCTTTGTTTTATATACTTCAATTCTAACTTGCACTCCCTTCTGCAGCACCCAGTTTGGGAATTCTTTATTACAACTGCACATAGAGTTTCATTCATATACCAAGAACCCTTCCTAGAGAAAAATAGACATTAAAGTTAGAAAAGACAGGCTAAACACTAGAAATACGATGCTAAACCTTAGCAGTGAAGTCATTACATTACTGAAGTTCACTACACATACTGACAAGAACTAAAACATAGTGAGAAACAAGAAATTTCCATGGATTTTTCATGTTTTGGGCACTCTGATGTCAATGCCCAGTACAACACAATTGAAGGATAGCTACAGTGGCCAAATTATGGTAAAAAAATGACAATAGTATGCACAATTATTTGCATATCATCAGAGAGGCCCTCAAATAACCCATAAAGTTGTATGCAAAAGGAACAGTACAAGACAACTCATAATGAAGTTTGTAACTTTTTTGTTAAGAACGCCCACAGATAGATAAACGTACAATTTATCATAAAATAATATTAGATTGACATAATTTTCACTTTAAAAATCTGTTCTGTAAACATAGCCTCATTGGGCAAATCCGTAGAAAGAGGAGTTGTTGATGGAGAAGTAGGAGTGATAAGTTGGAGGGGAAGGGTAGGTATAAACTGAAGTTGAGAATTGATTTCAGAAATTGATGGGAATGCTGATGGATTAAAGGTAGCGGATGTTGATTCTAATGATTCTAAATATGCCAAAGACAGTGGAGGGCACTTCAGGTAAGCATACCCCACATGATGCTTACCTTATATGTGTGTGCGTTTGAACTTTGAAATTTGAAACAATTTTCTTTTATATTATACTAAAAACATAAAGATCCAAAAATAAAAGGGAACCTCAACCTTTTCATGAGGCCAAAGTATGCCCTAGGAGATATATTCTTCACATCATTAAGCAACCAAAAATTTCTTAGCTCTAATTTCAGAAAATACCTTGTCAAAATCTAAGTTTTATAAGCTATCAATAGGACCAAGCAATGCATCAAAAACTTACTTATAATGAATCATCCAAAGTGAATACAATAATAAGGAGTGTATATAATGCCAAAGGATTACAAATGGCTCAAAACTAAATATTTGCAATCACTAAGCAATGATATATGACAAACAGGAAGGCCATGTTGGCTCCCATTTTGAGTGTATATTTTGTGTAAACTTGTAAAATCCACCATCAATTCACCATTAAATTCACCAATCCTTGAGATTCAACAAAATTAGAATTCTTTCGAAATAAATGACGTCGAATGCAGTGAATAAACCTATAGATAGTCCAAGCCTTCCCAAACAGGACACAACTGCCCCTCAAATTCTCAATCTAACCTAACTCCAAAAAGATACTTATATAATCCTGGCAGACTCTTCATCACAAATACCCCTTTATGCCCACATTCCTCATCAAATGGGAGGTAGATTCATGAACGAAATTTTTGTCCTAAAACTAAGGATTTTCAAAAAATAATAATAAACAACGAAACAAGATTTTAAGAAGTCATGCTTAATCCAAAATATCGTTAATCCAACCACTAACAACACTGAGAAAATCTACACACACACAAATTGAGTTGCAGCTATAAATGCATAAAATAAAGACTAAAATACCAGTTGCTTAGCAATAGCCTGAACTTGTGCTTCAGGAAGGCATTTGTCATCTTCAAGAATCTCAAATAGTTCACCCTATCATCAAAATCATTTATAAGTCTATGATCTATATCAAATGCTTTGGGAGAAGAATTTTAATGCTGATATACTTCAAACTGGAAAGATAAAAGAGTATGCACATGCTATAATACAATCATAAATACCTGCGTAAATTTTGTCACAACACAAAACTCCTGTGGACTTTCAAATGCATCTAGCATCTCTATGATAATCTCATGCTTCAGCTGTCGTAATATTTGACAAAATTGTAAACATGAATCATTTCATGCACAATCCAAGTAATATAATCGTCGCATAAAAATGGTTTTCCACCAAATGAGGTTTTCAAACCAAATTTGTGTAATATATACAAATATATTTCCCTACAGATAGTAATTCAATAACTATTCAATGCATAGATTCATCAAGTTTGCTTCATAAGGGAAAAATTCATATTCTAGCCATTGCATCTTCCTCGTTAGACTACTGAAGGAAGGTGGTATTTACTACAAAATGAAACAACCAGTTAGCTACTCACATTCATTGTACTACTCTTACCACAACACATTATTCAAATATACATATATGCATATATTTATATCTATATGAATGATTTGGTAATGTAATAGGAAAAGCTGACAACATGACTTTACATCTATACAAAATAAAATCAATAATAGAGACGACAAATAAAAATGTTCTTGTTTCCCCTACCTTGAAACAAGCTGCTAAACAACATGAATGTTTTTATTTAAAATCATAAATACATAGTCTCAATTATAATCCATAAAATCTTAGCTACAGTCAATAAGAATATGGAATCTCTAGAAATGTGGGTCTGTTACACACCCTTGGAATGTTACAACACAAAATAAAGTAATACAAAAATCAGGCACAACAAGCTTCTATTATTAAATAAGATTATTGCATATGTAATGCATTTAGTACAGTTGAAAAGATAGTTACTGGCACATATTGCAAGACCTAAGCTACATGGCATGTTCTTACCCCGCCAATGGACGGACCTAATATGAATGTTTAATTGAGTACTAATATCTTGCCTGTAAACAATGCTTCCCGAAGGGCCTCTTCTAAGAGTCACTACCTGCAATTTGTATTTTATTAGCATTACCATTTCAATTCCAGAGAGTTTGCAGCAACTCAAAACAGCTAATATATGGCAACACAATTTTAATATATACTAGAAGCAAAACCTCAGCTCCAAGTTCTGCAATACGCTCGATCATCTCCAATGGTGATCCAGGTCCAACAAGTGAAGAAACTTCCTTTTCGTTTGTGGAAAATATGTTCCCAGCAGAACCTAATGCCATGTAAGATGAAAATCCATATTACTAAATTACAGCATTGCTAAGATAATTTAACTCAGTCAAGTTAATATTTCTAGTGATTCAATTTGCAGAGGTGCTGACTGCAGCCTCCTCTTCATATAAAATTCCCTGCAAGAATAAGGATTTTGCATAACTAAATTGAGTTCAAAAGGTTAACAAACATTTCAAGGGAAATTTCCTATTCAAAACAGGAGTGAAGAAATGAAAAACTCCAGGAGGAAATCTAGAAATGCAACCTGTTGAAAAACCAGAAGTAGCAGATTGCAACTCTTGATATGTAAAATGCCTGCAAGTTTTACTTTGACAAAGGCACTCTAATCTCCTTGCCAAAAAATATACAACAACCAAATGAAATCAGTATACAACAACCTTACAACAACCTTAGCTAATGGTTCTCTTGTCTTTAACTCTTCACTCGATGGTTCCTCTGAAGAGTGTAGCTTTATAGATTGTTATTGCTTTTAATTATGCCCAGCACAGGGCTCTCCTTTATGTGCTTTTGTGAACTCTTCTATTGATCCATCCTCAAATTCTTCATCTAATGTGTCTGTAGTTGCTGGACATCAGTATATAGAGCACCTGCTGGTGGTTTATAAGGGCGGACTTTGGGTTAGTTTTAGACACCAAAAGGGTGCACTTCATGGGATAGCCTTATCCTTTTTATAAGTGAAATGGATGAAGCAGAAAATGAATATCAAATCAGAGGTGTTCATGGTAAATAAAGCATGCATGATTGGTGAAGGAGATAAGACACATTTATCCACGTAGATTGTTTCATAAGTTGCCTTGTTATCCCTACCTGGACTCTGTTTTGTGGGAAAAAAATTCAACACTGGAAGATACCCGAAAGAACCCTAGATCTATTGTAATATATTCTAGATCTATAAAAAATTGAAAATCTTTGTAGATATATGAAATATTTTTTGTAAATCCTACAGATGTTTGTAGATCTTAAAAAAAATGAGTTTTCAATTTTGGATTTAAAAGGGCTCTTAAATGTAAAATTGCCCAGATAACCATATAAATTTGGAGTTTTATTTGAGACATACAAGTGCGCATATAGTTTCTTTCAACCATTATGGATCTAGTTTTGAATCTTTGTTCTTTGCTGGTAGTGATCGAGCCATCTAATCGACTAGTTGCTGATTCTATTTTAAAATTGCCCAAATCTTTGTAGATCTGGCAATTCTCAAGTTATAAAATTGCAATTTTTTTGGATTTGCACCTGTAATACAAATTATAAAGTTATATATTTTTTTGGATCTGCATCTGTAGTACATTTCATAGTGTGAAACAGTTGATCTATCCCATCTTCAATTGGATGAACTCATATCAATGTGTTTCTTATTTTACTCAGTACCTCAGCCTCAAATTTCTTGATACTCCAAACTTGTACACTTGCATGAGTTTGTCGAACTAAAACCCATAGCTTAAACTTCATGAAACTGGTGGAGTCAAATTCATGCAAGCGCAAACACATCTTACACATCCTCTTTGAAACTCATCCGAAATAACATTGGAAGACATCTAGAGAGAACCCTATAGCCTAACACAATCCAATGGAATTTACCAAAAAACACCCAAATAGGGTCAATCCTACTATATGAGGAATGGCCTGCAGTAAGAACTTACCATTTTTCAAGAGCTGAGGGCGAATGCTATTCTGCAAGAGCTGAGGGCAAATGCTGAAGGCGAATGCTGAGGGTGAATGCTATTCTGCAAGAGCTGAGGGCGAATGCACATGTAGTTTTTAATAAAATCATTTTTATGTCCTCACCCGCTGCTTGGTGACAGTAGATGAAGGGATAGTCCCTAGTAGTTGTAGAGAGAATCTAACCCGAATTAAGAGCTCCCTCATCATATCATGGGTACCACGAGCTCCATTGACAAATTTCTTTTCCCAATGTTTATAGGAAGAAGAAATTGAGGTTATAATCAAGACGTGATCAGTTCTTTCGAGCTGTTTGTAAGACATGCATCCATGATACTACCAAGTTGTCCATTACCTCGACTGTTTATTACACAAACCATACCCTTTTCTATGGTAACTCTATTTCCACCGAGCAGGGACAATCATCAGGTACGTTGCAAAACACAACCCATGTCATTGAAGATATCCTTCCGACTCCTTCAGTCCCAGACAATGAAGTGACCTTGTGTTTGATTTCTACCTCAAACCCGTGCTTATTTCACTCCTTAGCTGAGCGAGACCAGGACCTTAGATTTCGATGTTGATTCCTCGACTTGTCTTCATAGCAAGCAGTTTCATTCCTCAGTTACATTTGATTTTTTCATTTCAAATGAGAGCGCATTTCAAATGACCGTGCATTTGATTTTTAAATTTGATTTTTGCATTTCAAATGAGCACACATTTCAACTGACCGAACATTTGACTTTTACATTTGATTTTTTCAAGTCATCGCAATAACAAATCTTTGGGGTATAGTGTCACAATTACGACGTTTGGAGGAATCTGTCACAATACCAACACTATGCCCCAAAGCGTCGCTATTGCGACGACTTCCTATAAACGTCGCAATTGCGACACTTATTCTAAGTGTCGCAATTGCGACTTTTGGAGGAAGCCATTGCAATAGTGACGCTTTGGGGCATAGTGTCGGTATTGTGACGGATTCCTCCAAACGTCGTAATTGTGACATGTTTTCTAAGTGTCGGTATTGCGACACTTGTCTCTAAACGTTAGTATAACGACGGTTTCGGGCGGGATTTGAAAAAGTTGAAAAAATTTGGGGAAATTTCCAACATTTGGTCAAAAGTGTCGTAACCAAGTGTCAGAATTTTCGCCAAATGTACTAGTGTAGGTTTAATGACGTCGGAACACGTCACTAGCCTAGACCTCTAAATGTGAGCGTTAGGTTTCAATGCTTCCTTAGGTGAACTGAATTCATTTTAAAGTTAATCTTGAATTAATGTTGCAATTTTAAGGCCTTACTGGATGTGATCTCGAATTCTTAATGCACAATTATATGCGAAAGAAATTCATTCCAATTCGATGAAGAGCTAGCTAAGAGAGGGATAGTAATTCATGACAAAGCAAAAATCAATCAAATAGAAGAGAAAATCTCTTTAATGCATCTAAGGCAAACAAAGCAGAAAACGAAAAGCTCTTTCCTTGTTCACGAAAAGCTACTAATGCAAAAGAACATTTTTCATTTTCAAAGAAAAAGAAAGAATGCAGATTTTGTCCTTTTAGATTAATGAGAGGAAAATGCACTATTACACTAAATGAAAAAATGGAGACTAGATTTGAGCAATTCGAATGAAACAATCTAAAACAAGGAGATCAATCCAACATGAACATCAAACATACTCAAAACAAGGATGCACTACTACATTTGGGGGAAATTACGACACTTGGTTCCGACGCTTTTGACCAAATGTTGGAAATTTCCCCAAATTTTTTCAATCCTGCCCAAAACCGTCGCTATACCGACGTTTATAGAAAAGTGTCGCAATACCGACACTTAGACAACGTGTCGGAATTGCGACGTTTGGAGGAATACTTCGCAATTGTGACACTATGCCCCAAAGCGTCACTATTGTGACGGCTGCCTCCAAACGTCGCAAGTGCGACACAATGTCTAAGTGTCGCAATTACGAAGTTAGGAGGCATCCGTCACAATAGTGACACTTTTTCCACCGTCGGTATAACGACACTTATAGGCACACTACATAAAAATATGAAACTTATATGTGCGCTACATAAAAATGATTTTATTACACTTATATCTGTCGCAATAGCTACACTTATATCCGTCGCAATAGCTACATTAACGTCTGATATCACGCGCGCATTCGCCCTCTGCTCTTGCAGAACAACATTTTCCCTTAGCATTTGCCCTCAGCTCTTGCAGAACAACATTTTCCCTCAGCATTCGCCCTCAGCTCTTGCATAATAGCATTCTCCCTCAGCATTTTCCCTCAGCTCTTGCAGAACAGCATTCACCCTCAGCATTCACCCTGAGCTCTTGCAGAACAACATTCGCCCTCAGCATTCGCCCTGAGCTCTTGCAGAACAAAATTTTCCCTCAGCATTTTCCCTGAGCTCTTGCAGAACAGAATTCGCCCCGCATTCGCCCTCAACGTTCACCCTCAGCTCTTGAAAAATGGTAAGTTCTTATTGCAGGCCCTTCCTCCTATAGTAGGGTTGACTCTATTTGGGTGTTTTTGGTCAATTCCATTGGATTGTTTTAGGCTGTAGGGTTCTCTCTAGATGTCAAGAATCAAGATTCAATACCCTCTATTATCTTCATCACCCAATAAAAGATTTAAATTTTTCCCAAAGAAACGCTTATTAATTTGGCAACCATTATTTCTCCCTGCTTTAAAAACCCTACATTTAAATGAAAACAAGCATGCATTTCAACTACAAAAATCTATTAGTGTTCAAATGTACATGTGTGCATCACTTGTGTAGGGTATTCCTTTTCCACTTTCACATTATCCAAGAATGTGTGCAGTATAGTTCATATTTTTTGTGATTTAAATTATCTTGAAAAAGAAAAGGTAAATTATTTCCCATGGAAAAAGAAGGTTTTCCATTTTTACTACTGGAAATGGTACAACAAAGTTCCATTTCTACCCGAAACTCCTATGAAACAGGAACCAAATAAAGGCCATGTCCTCAATGGACATCATTTGGCTTTGAAAATGGCCATTGCACCGTGTTGTTTCTTATATTGCATCACGATAGTTTCTTAGGTCATTTCTTGTTTCTTGAGATGAAAAACAACCAAAGAAATTGTGAAGATCCTTTCAAGAAATAAATGACCATTTCTCAATCATATCTCAACTATTTTTTATTTTATTCGGTGGTTGCTTACTTTGAGAGAAATTTGACACTTTTATAAGGAATATAACATAAAAACACAAAATGGGAAGGAATTGATGAGGTAGATGTCCTTTAGTTGTTGTCAATTAAGAATTGATAATACACGATGCATGTTCTGTACTACAAACTAGATTCCTTCGTGGAGTTAGGACATAGAGTATTGAATCAAAGTTGTAGTTTCTAACTTCTTGTATTGGGTCATCAATCTTGAAATTCATACATTGCATGTCTTCATTGCTTCATGTTTGAATAATTTGCATCATATCGTACAATAGGAAATTAAGAATTATGATTATTATTACTTTATGGATCTATTAAGTTACTTTTAAGTTTGCATGGTTTAGTGTGAAATTATTCTAGTGTGCCCCTAGGCCCAGGTGAAGGAATGCCAAGGACTAAGAACCCTAGTTTTTAAATGGTATTGTTTCTAACTATTTTTTAAAACATACAAATTACAATTAAATTTTAAAACTTAAGAGTTAAAACTTAAATGATTCAAATAAATTGGTATGCTATTTGGATGAATTGGTCTGGCATATTTAGAAAGATCAAACCTTAGAAATAAAAATGTCTATTTTTTAATGGTAAAGAAGTCTTAGACATTAAATTTATAGCTCTGTTATAGTAGATGTATAAAATGCTTCCTACAGGTTTATTGGCATGGGGTTGATCAAATACAATCTGGACATACGCAGCCTAATTTCCAAGAGGGATTATTTGTTCACACCAAAGGTGCTGTAGCTACTATGAATATGATGCAAAACTAGACAAATAGCATATCTATCATACTAGGCATGGCTTAGACAGAGTAGTTACTGGTGAAGAAATTTCTGCTAGCTTTGAATTTATTTGTAACAGAAATTTAATCTCTTAACCAGAGGTTTCCTGGATCTTAATTCTGTGAATTTGCACTTGATATCATATATGAATCATGATATTATCAAACTAGAAATTTTGAAATTTCAATGACAAATGTCACATGTGAATGTTGAAACTTGAATGTTGAATGATGTGTATGTTTAAATCTTTAAAGTTTAAAGTTTATAAATTATTAGAAATTTACAAATTACTATATTAGTGTCATTAAATTTATAATTTATAAATTATAATTTAGAAAATATAGTATTATATATGATATATAAATTATAATATATATTAATATAAAAATACCCAGACGAACCCACACACCCTGTTTCAAAAAATGTCGTCCCCGTCCCCATCCCCATCCCCGAACCCATGTTTCCTGGCAACATAGTTTCAAACATTAAATATCAACAAAATCGTTTAAAGGATATTGAAAGGAAAAAGGTGATGGAAGATAGAAAGTGCCTTACTTAAATTCTCTAAGGATTTTTCAATAGTTGCTCAAAAAGCTTCACTTCAAGGCCCTTCAAGATCGTCTCCAACAATGCTATACCATCAGCTTCAACAATGTTGCTCCAAAAATGTCCTCAAGGTCTTCACAACAAGTTTACTAGAAGTTGCTCCAACAATATATTCAATAAGGTCTTCATTTTCAACTTGTCTCTTGTTTGGGTGCCTTAATGTGCAATGACATGTTTCCAGGACTGAATTCAATGCAAGGCATATTTGAAACTCTAACTCTATCTTCCGGTGTCTTATTAGAAATTATTTCAGTTTTCATTTTGTGTTTTCAAGTTAGATATTGTTTTCAAGTTTTTACATTTATAATTTTATTGCAATGTGGCAGACTGATCAGGGCAGTACAGGAACAACCCGATACGGGATGATCGCGGAAAGAGGCCAGTGGAAGAACATGTAAAGTGCCATCATTTCTCTATCTTCAGGTATTTTAGTTATTTACATAATTGAAATAATATTAATTTTGTTCAAATATGCAAACACCTAGCCATGGTACGCCTGATGATTCCCTCTTTGAGGAAGAGCTTTCTTCATCCCTATCTCTAGTGTTCTTGTTGCGAAAAAAGGCACGAGATGCAAGGTCGGAATTTAATACTTTGATAGACATGCCTCAAACACCTGAAACAGAAGAGAGGATAAAAAAAATTATGAGCCAGCTAGAAACATATCAGGTAATAATAAAAAGTCAAAAGGATATTTTTTTTGTTTTGCATGAGATGAATTGTGATAGTTTGATTTTTAATTTTTACATTGACTAAACTAACAAAAATTTCTTTTGTATGTAGCGTTTTCTGGCACTTGTTGAACTCGGTGTTGGTGGTAGTGGGACACAAGGGCAAGAGATTGCCCAACAACCCTCTCGTACACCTTCTGCTCCTTTAGGTGCCAGCCAAGAAACACACCCTGCCCAAGCAGACACCCAGCCAACCGCTGAACGTGTTGGCAATGATGAGGCTGATATGGCCAACTACATTATTGTGTTTCCTGGAGCTACACGTGTCAGCTCCACAGGGACCATTAATGGCACGTTGTTGGTGAACGATGAGGGTGTCCCTATAAAGCATGTACAACTCCCGGGTAAATTTTAATATTTTAACTATTTCATGTACTTTATCTAAAACATATTTATCATGATTTTTATTTTTAAATTAATGATAATATCTTCTTTTTATTTTGGTTTTATTCTGTGTAGGAAACAATGAGTTCTACAGGATTCTGGAGAGCCATGCGTTGGTAATTTTTGGCCCAACCATATGTACAGGGTGGAATTCCCAGAATTCCAACCTGAAAAAAGAACTTCTAGATTATCTAGAAGCCCTTTTTGGGGTCGGTACATTTGACAGAAAAGCGGTGGCTCAGGTAGCCGGCAAATATTTGAAATATACTAGGGACACCTATAGGACGCAATTGCAATTTAACCCTAGATATGAGCGTCCTCTCGCAGTTTCAGAGAGTGAGTGGAGAGCACTCATCCATGGCGGAAAAGAGAAAAGGGCAAAGAAAGAAGGAAAAATGCCAACTGGACCCGCAAGGTAAATTACAACTTTAATTCAATAGCTTTAATTTTCTTTATGTCTAAAATAAAAGTGTGCTACGTCATATCTGACTTCAATCTTTTGATGATAGGTTGCCTGACACCTCGAAGGCAACCAAAGCTAGGATTGAAAAAAAAGGCCATCACAAGCTAGGCCAGGGCGGCTACTTGAAATTAGCCGCAAGAATTGTAATTAAGTAGCTAAACATCTTATAATTAATTGTATCGCCTTCCAACGTTTTTGTAATCCTATCAAATATGATTAAAAATACACAATCATATGTAATGTAGGGTGATGAATTCGGAACATAAACTACAGAGGAAGATAAAAATATCGCTTTCCATTTCGGCTATCAAGCCGTAGTTGAACGTCGCAGAAGCTTGGGGCAGGTCCCAAGATCCAGAATGCCTGATAAGGTAAAACATTAACCTTTCAATATGTTTGTTTTCGTCCATAAATTTAATGTCTAACATTTTTTTTTAAATCAGGGGAGCAGCACTACCGACGAGGCAAATAACCCAGTTTTAGAGCCAGATGTAAATGATCCTCACGTGAAACCTAATCATTGTAGTGGGTACCAGGCCGACAATGCTACTATCAGTGAGGGTCGTGACGGTAATTAATTTCCACCTATAATTTTTTCTAATTATACCTTGATGTTACACCATTTTTTGGTCATCTAACTCTTCATCATTAGATGGACCCAAGTACACCATGTAAGACCAGTTTTACCCCAAGTAAAACTGCTTTCACTATGTTAATTAGGAAACCCCAAAAGGAATAATTAATTAAACCATAATTTAATTATTATTCCCAGTCATGTTTAACCCAAAAACAAAGAAATTAATGAGATAAACCCATAGTTATCTTATTATTTTCTGGGAATAATTATTTAAATAATATTCCTTGTTAAATATGACCAAATCAACCACCATTAATTAAATAAATCATTATTTATTTGATTATATCCCAACCACTTCCTTAAAAGAATAAATAAATCATTTATTTATTTATTCTTCACTAATCAAGGGATTTGACCCAAGTCAAACACCCTTTCCCTCCAACAAATAATAATAAAATATTCCATAGAGGTGGATCTAGATGTGATTAACATTATTTTAATCATGCACCAAGATCTAGAAGGACCCAATATTTTGTTATAAATAGGAGAGTTTTCCCCATCATTCTTCACCTTTTGTTGCATACTAGATCACTCTGGATCTATACACTCGGTCTCATTTTCTGCCATTGTTGCTCCCATTGAGCTCTACCTTCTACATTGGGTTTTCTACATCTACAAGAGAGAGAAAGCTTAGATCTGAAGTGCTGAGGACTACAAAGAACCCATCCCATTGAGGAGGTCTGGATACACCTTCTTGTTTCCTCCCAGGTGCCCTGTAATATAAAAATTCATTCAAAAATCGTGTTCTTGTCTTGTCTGTTGGATGCATGGAGCAAATTCTTTACTTTACTGCTTAATGTCTTTCCATTTATAGATCTGTTTGTTGCAGCATTTTAACTACTAATCGCAGATCTGAAGATGTTTGGCAGCCTCTATTGTTGTTAGGGCTATTAGTTATGCGTAGCTAAAGTGGTTCTTTTTCGTACGCTTCGACAAAGAATTCATACTAACAAATGGCGACTCCACACGGGTTTTAAATTACGACCGTTGTCGTTTTTCATATTCCTGCATATCCAGCTACTTCAGGCCCTAGGGCTTCTTTTTTAGCTGCTTAGTTTTTCTCTTTTCATGTCATTTTTCTCACATAAAACCCTAAAAACCTAAAATTTCTAACTTACGTGTGTTTCTGGCCCTATTGCGCAGGTAAGCGACACCAGCCGCACCTGAGACGGCAATTTTTCAGAAAAATACGCAGCCCAAAGCTTGGCCGAACGGGGGGGTCGCACCTTTTGGCCCAAAACACACGGCGGACGCACCTTTTGGCTGTTTCTCGCGACCTCAGCTTCCCGGGTGGAGTGAGCTTACTGCGACTGCCTTTTGACATTTTTAATTTTTAAGATTCTGCTGCAGCCTCTGCAGGGGTTTCATTTCTGTCTCGGCTGCCTTGACCCGAAGATACGATGCGGTACACTCATCTAAGTGGGAACCCAGCCCCTTAGAGCTTTAGTACCCTCCACTTTTTGTGGAAGAGTTTCAGCTGTTTCAGCCGTCGGTTTCAGAGCTTCAGCCCCCTCTTTTTCCAGATCTGTGACCTCACTTCCAGATCCATTGAAATCGGCCTCTTTTCCTTTCAAATCACCTCTTGTTTTTTTGTTTGGACCTCCCCTAAAGGCCTCTGCCTTGCCCCCCCCCGGCTTTTTGCTGATTTCCCTTTTTCCAGCCACCTTGCCTCTGTCTCTTGGCTGTGATCTGCACCCCTTATCTGCAGCTTTATCCTCCAGATCTCTGTCCCCTTTGACCCTAGGTCTGTTGAGCTTCCTTTTTGTGTGTTTCCATAGTTTTTCCCTTTCTTTCTAGCATAGTTTGAGAGACCCACCTTCTTGGGTTAAATAGATGCATCCGTAGCTGTTATTTTTCTGTTATTTCAGCATTTTATTCTGTTCTCTGTAGGTTTATTTTCAGCTACGCAGCACACTTTTTTGCTCTCAACAACGGAAAGGGTTTAAAAATTAAAATTAACGCACACCACACACTGACCCTAAGTGAAGAAGCGCCTGGTTTACACCGCCTGGCAAAGACTCTAAAATCAATTGTCACTGCACCTTATCTGCCCTTGACCTTCTTGATTTTGTCCCTTTCTGCCCTTGTCGGTTTCCTTCTTCCTGTCATCATTGCGCCCCCAAGGCGCCTTTCCCGGAGACTTCTTAGCCTTCATCCTCAGTTTCCGGTTGATCGACCTGCTCCGCACCGTCGTCGTCGAGCCAGTCCACCTTCGAGTCCGCACTCCGACTCCTCTCCTGATTCCTCAGGTCCCCCTTCTCCTCCCGGTTCTCCCCCTTTTACCTTCACCATGTCTGGATCAGGGCCTAACGCTAGCAGCCCCAATACCGGCCCTACTTCTAGCGGAACCGTCACAACCACTACTCCGGCCACCCCTGTGCTGCCGTACATTGCAGGCCTCAGCCTCCCCGATTTCCATCAGTTGATTAACGACCCCATTCACCACAATACTACCTGGCCCACTATGCCTACCAAGTTACCCTCCGATATCCCTAAGTTCGAGGGCCTTAATGGCGAAGACCCAACCAATCACGTCCGGTCTTTCCACATGTGGTGTTCCTCCAACTCCATTACCGATGACTCCATCCGTCTTCGGTTGTTCCAGCGCACGCTTACCGGCGAAGCTTCTAAATGGTATGTCGAGCAGGCCACTTCCTCCCATACCACGTTCGAGACTCTTGCCCAAGCCTTCTTGTCGTACTTCCAGCTCCCTCTCCGATACGACACTGGTACGGAGCTCTTGACTTCATTTAAGCAATCCTCTTCCACACGCCTTTCTGCCCATGTTCAGGAATGGCGACGAAGATGGAGCTTATGTCGAGCCCCTCCCTTTGAAGATCGGGTTTATATGGACTGGTTCCTTCGCACCCTCCCATCTCCCATCGGCAAAGATGTCGCCTCTCACTTTCCTCAATCTGAAGAAGCCGCCCTCCAAATAGCTTTAAAATATGACCTGATCTACGCTCAATCTGGGTATGTTTATACCGTTCTCCCTGACATCCCCAGGCCCGGTGGCGCTAACGCCCCGGGGGCATCTCATTCCGCCGACGGTATTGTTGGATTTCTTTCCCACCCATCCGCCCACCCTCCTATGGGCCATGGTCTCCCTCAGGGAGGGGCCAGCACCTCTAGCACTCTTCCCCCTCCCGGCCACATGTATCCAGGATACGGCATGCCTCCTCCTTTTGCCCAACCTCCTGCTTACCTCAATGTCGCCCAACCCAACCCTTACTTTTATCCACAGCCTGGTGCGCCAGCTCCTCCAGCATATGCGCTTCCGCCTCCCTTGCCTCCTCCCAACCTGCAACAGCACTTACAACCCCCCTCCAGGGCAAGTATTTGCACAGCGGGGTGCGATTAATCCCCCTTCTTCTCAAAGAAGGCGGCGAGGCAACCAGAACCCATCTGCCCCCGGTAACCGAGGACCCAATTCTGGTATGGACCCTAACACTAGCAACCAGCCTCAGGGCATCTCGCCCAGGCCGGACAGGCCGCTTCGCACAAACAAGCCCTGTTCGTGTTGCGGTGTTTATGGTCACTACACTCACGATTGTCCTCTCTTACCCCAGATGCGACAGATGTGGGAGTCTCAAGCCACATTGCGCGGACAACACGCCTCCCCTCATGCTCCTCCTAATGTGGCCACTACCCAGCCAGCTGTGTTCATTGATCCTTTCCCCCAACAGGGATTCGTGGCTACCCAATCCCCCGATAGCCATGTAGCCACCCCCTCGTCCATTTCTGGTTCCTCTGACTACCAGATCCTTATGATGCGCTCCGATCCTTCCCCTTCCATCGACCTTCACCTTCAAACTCGGTCTCGCCAGTACCCCAAGCCTCCTGCTCAGTCTGCTCCCGAGCCTCCATCTTCAGGTTCTACAGAGCCTCTTTCGACATCCAGTGGCCCCTTACACATCCCTCAACCCAAAGTTGAGGTTTATCCAAAGATTCCAAAGGGACCATTACGCCGAAATGCTGCTTCCGGTCGAGCCGCTCAATCGTACAGTATAGTAGATGATTTGGCACAATCCCTTGCTGCCATTTCTACACTGGAACTCCTCCAGTCGTGCCCTTCTCAAAGGAAGGCTCTACTATCTGCCGTGGGCGCTGTTGATCCTGCTGATGACCAAATGATTGTTTTTGACACCACTCAATCGGACCATCCTCCTCTTCCTCCTTCCATTGCTTTCCAAATCCCAGTCAAAATCCGGAACGCCACTGTATCCCGGTGCATAATTGATGAAGGGGCATCCACCTGTGTGATGTCCGCTTCGGTTTGGAAACTTATTCCGGATCAGTGGCCTTCCACGATCACCCTTCGAGCGTGGGACGGTCATCACCTCCCGGCCTATTGGCCTGTTCATTAGCGCCCCATCACCCTCTCCCGTCAAGGCCCCATTTGCGTTGACGTCGAAGTCATAGACGCCCCGCTAGACTACAACATTCTATTGGGGCGAAGCTACACCTATGCTATGTCTGTTGTCCCATCCGCGGTTTTCCACAAGATGTCTTTCCCCCATAATGGAAAGATAGTCACCATTGACCAGTTGACATATCATGAGCCAAAATCTCAGACCTCACCTGAGACGACCATCTCTTCCGTAGCCAACAAGCAAACCGTCAATTCCTTGACCAGTGTCTCCCCCGGCGTCTATAAATATTACCTGCTGGTACTTTTCCTCACCTCCCCCCTCCTGTTGCGATCCCAGAGGCAAGAAACATGAATGTTTGCATGATGCAATCGTCTCAGGCTGCCCGTAAGCGGCCTGCCTCGGCTAGTCAGCAACCTCCTCCCCGCCCTCCGCAACCCGCTCCTAGCCATTCATCTCAGCCAGCCGGACCTCCTCCTTCTGGCCCTCCCCCTACAGCTGGTATCCCCGAACCTCTTTACCCTCCCGGCTCGGTTCCCCCTGGCCTTAACCATCTCGGAGCCGTACCTCCTGGTCATTACCCTGCTGGACAGATCCCCTTCTTGGCTCCCCCTCCTGGAGTATATTCCGTCCCCATCATGGCCACCCTCTCTCTCCCTAACTTGACCTTGGGCATTCCGGTCTGGTACCTTGACCCCCCAGCCGCCACCCCCCCTGGTCACCCCAAACCTTATATGGCTTTGACACCGGGTCAACCGGTCCCCCTTGCTTCCTCCATAGCCATTGTGCCCCCAGCACCTCCACAGGACCCTTCTCCTGTTGCGACGGCTCCCGGGAAGAAAGGCAAAGCCCAAAAGGGGGCAACCCATCAAGATCCGGCCCCCCCGACATCCCTTACCCTCCCACGACCACCAAAGCCCGCCATTCGATGCGCTTTGTGTGATGTCGTCGGTCATGCCACTCACATGTGTCCTGAATTGCCCCACCTCAAGCTTCTGGTCAACGAGACATTCCCTGACTCTGATCTCCCAGAAGTACATGTCACTATCCCCGACTCCCTCCCAAAACTCAAACACTTGCGCACAAACCACCCTTGTGCCTTGTGCGATTTTCACGGCCATTACACCCACCTCTATCCCCGCCTTGACGAGTACCGTTCCTCCTTGGACTTGTACCGCCAATTCAAGGCCGCTTCGATCGGACCAGAGGACATTCACATTCCGCCTCCTGCTTTTCAGCCAACGGAGCCCTCAGTCACCATTTTGTACCTGTCATCATCCATGAGACCATTGGGGAACGTTCCATCTGAATCCTCCCCTGTTTTTTCG
Source organism: Pinus albicaulis (assembly GCA_034641835.2). Lineage (NCBI taxonomy): Eukaryota > Viridiplantae > Streptophyta > Pinopsida > Pinales > Pinaceae > Pinus > Pinus albicaulis. The sequence goes on along the minus strand of CM076584.1, from coordinate 1,016,991,163 downwards.
CTTGACCTTCCTTCAGCGGTCATCTTGGGCTCAACATCGGTAGATCCGTTATCTACTTCCTCTTCGGTCACCCATTGTGACGATGCACATGTGAACCTCTCTTCTCATGATGATGATTCAGGCCACTTCACCATGTCAGGTGGTTCTTCTTCCACCAGTCACCCCATCTTCTATCACGATGACGACATTATGGAAGAAATTCCCACCCCTGACTTTATCGATTCCCCCTTACATCGAACCCATGCGTTGACACCACATCCACCTTGTGGCCATTACATCAAAACCCAATGTTTGGGTAAGGGGGCACCCACATTTGAGAGACCACGAGACGCCATTCTCCACCACTCTCCTAGTGTATCTGGTCGTGTTGACTCTAGACCGAGTATTCTTCCACATTTAGAAGAACCTCTAGAGTCCCATATCACTTCAGATCACTCTCGGGACGATACCCCTTATCGTTCCCTCATCTTACATCAGCAACCCAGTCTCTTAGACATTATTGTTGACCAACCTATAGCTTTTCTATGAGAGCATCAGTTCATTATCTCCAAATCCTCCTTTTGGGATAGTGACACCAGGTATGCTAATTCAGAAACTTAAAGTCCATTTGATCCCTATATGCAGTACCATAAGAGATTGGTAATCCTCCATTTCCTTTCTCAAACTGCATAACCATAACCAGAACAAATGGCACACCACATCATTAAAATGTGTTTAGATTCTCATTTTTCTAGATACATTTTGGCATGACCACACCATGCTTGGGGGAACCTCTGCCCCCCAACCATAACCCTCCTCACCTCGTTTTTGGAGAGGAGGTTGTCTTACCAATCGAGTGTGAAATTCCTTCTCTACAACTAGCCGTTGAACTTCTCCCTGACACCCCACCGCTAGAACAATGACTTATCATGCTTGAGCGTGCCTCCGAAGACCACCGTGTTGCCTTGCAAACCATGGGAGCGGCCAAAAAACGCACCAAAGCTCAGTATGACCGAAAAGTCCAACCTCGCACTTTTCACGAAGGCGACCTTGTTCTAGTATATGACCAGGCCCATGATGTCCTAGGTCATGGGAAGTTTGACTCATTATGGCTATGCCCTTACATCATTTGTAAGGATTTGTAAGGATAGCCAGCATCTGTTTTTTCATTTTTCCTACGTCACCAAAACCCAACTCCCACCCATAAAACAGCACCAAACCCCCCTCATCTCCCAGGTCGCTGTTTTCTGCCATCTTCTGGACCAGGTTGCACTTGTTGCCCTAATACCTGCGTCCTGGGTCGTACTTTTTGCCCCAAAAAGTGCGACCCGGCCATAGAGATAACGGAGGGGCTGTTTCTGGGGGTTTTGGGCCCTCAACCGCAAATGTAATCCATCAAAATGCAAGAGCAAGGTTAGGCCTCTCGCCTCCAACTGCCAGATCTCGAATCCAACGGTCGGTTTGTCCGCTACATTCGCCGCAAGATTTAGGGCCTTCTCTCCTCTCCACATTCAACACAGCAACAATAGCAAATGAATGCTTTTGGAGGGAAAACTGCCTCATTAAAAGAGAACCCCTGTTTCTTCTTTCGACTGCTGCGACCACACCGTAGCCCCGTTAGACGAACCGTCAGCACCGCTGGATAGATCTCACCGAGCTCTCAAATGGGTTTTACTTAGTTTTTGGTGATTTGATACTTCACCCGGACACATTTTTTCCACGGAGGGTCACTTCACCACTCCTTAAAATCGAATTTCCTCACTTACGACACTTGTACTTGGGGCACCACATCGCCCCCTTACTTGTCCATGTTCGTGTTGATTTTCGTCATGAGTGCCCACTTTGTACTCATGTTTCTATGACCCCCATTGGGGCCTTTACTGTGTGGCAGCACTCTACAGTCGCCCTTGTTTAGAGCATCCAAGTCGAGTCATCATTGCATTCATGGAGTCTATCCTGCGTCCTTTTACACCCTACTATAGCCCTCCATTCTTTTTGCTTGGTTCCTCTCTTGTGTCGCATCTCATGACCTTCAGCCCCACTGTCCCCTGTCCCTTTCGATATTGTGTCAGTCGTTGCCATGTCATTCATGCCCTTTATGCTCTAACAAGGGAAGTCGTCCATTCGCCACTCCACCCTTCCCATTTCCGCCATCATCATTAGTGTCAGTCTGTCCGTCGCTCTATTGCTCTTCTCTCGTGCCTTAGTTGAGGATCTCTCATTGCCTCACCTAAGGCGGGCCTCCTTCTGTCGACCTCAACACACTTATTCCAGAAGCAAGGTCTAGAGGGCGGTGTACCTTGGTTCCAGCTTCCACTTTTGTTCGGTGCCTCGGATCAGGCAGGGGGATTTCTTACCTCCCTTTGACTTGATTGCTTCTCCAGCTCCTTTCAGCATGATCGAGATTCGTATACTGGACAGTCCAGTGACCCAGCAGCAGCTCTTGATGATTCCCGGGCGTGTGTGAGATGTCTCAGCCCTCATGAGGGAGTGGCCCTGCAGGTAGCCCCCCACATGCCCGGATGACCTCTTCATTGCAGCCTTTGATGCCGCTCCAGATTTTGATGATGTTGGCCTTAGCCACTTGCAGCACCTCTATGATTTGCATGTATCAGTCAGATTTTGTGAGCCCTTCCCCATTTGCAGGGGGCATTTGGGTTGTATTTATCTCATGTACTCAGATATTATTGTACTAGTCCTGGCTGTTATCCCAGGCACAGCATGTATGTGAGACTCTTCATTGTATTTTTATCTGGCCCTTGATTATGCCAGTTGTACTCTATGGTTCGGTCCCTTGTTTACTGGACACACTATTCTTTTGTACTTTGTCACGGCGGGCATAGGTATGCCTCCCCCGCCGCCTTCAGCATAGGTACCCTCTCATAACAGAGACTTGTTGCACCTGCGAGTCTCGTCTCCTCAGGGTCTAGTCCTTCAGCACACTATCTACCTCATATTTCTCTCTCTGACATACCCTTTTGTTGTCTCGTGATTGTCTTCTTACAACGTACTTCGGTCATACGATTTGCTCCTGACACTCGCACGCTGGGGGGCAATCTGTTACACCATTTTTTGGTCATCTAACTCTTCATCATTAGATGGACCCAAGTACACCATGTAAGACCAGTTTTACCCCAAGTAAAACTGCTTTCACTATGTTAAATAGGAAACCCCAAAAGGAATAATTAATTAAACCATAATTTAATTATTATTCCCAGTCATGTTTAACCCAAAAACAAAGAAATTAATGAGATAAACCCATAGTTATCTTATTATTTTCTAGGAATAATTATTTAATAATATTCCTTGTTAAAAATGACCAAATCAACCACCATTAATCAAATAAATCATTATTTATTTGATTATATCCCAACCACTTCCTTAAAAAGATAAATAAATCATTTATTTATTTATTTTTCACTAATCAAGGAATTTGACCCAAGTCAAACACCCTTTCCCTCCAACAAATAATAATAAAATATTCCATAGAGGTGGATCTAGATTTGGTTAACATTATTTTAATCATGCACCAAGATATAGAATGACCCAATATTTTGTTATAAATAGGAGGGTTTTCCCCTTCATTCTTCACCTTTTGTTGCATATTAGATCACTCTGGATCTATACACTTGGTCTCATTTCTGCCATTTTGCTCCCATTGAGCTCTACCTTCTACATTGGGTTTTTCTACATCTACAAGAGAGAGAAAGCTTAGATCTGAAGTGATGAGGACTACAAAGAACCCATCCCATTGAGGAGATCTGGATACACCTTCTTGTTTCCTCCCAGGTGCCCTGTAATATAAAAATTCATTCAAAAAATCGTGTTCTTGTCTTGTCTGTTGGATGCATGGAGCAAATTCTTTACTTTACTACTTAATGTCTTTCCATTTATAGATCTGTTTGTTGCAGCACTTTAACTACTAATTGCAGATCTGAAGATGTTTTGCAGCCATTATTGTTGTTAGGGCTATTAGTTATGCATAGCTAAAGTGGTTCTTTTTCGTACACTTCGACGAAGAATTCATACTAACACTTGATGGTTGTCCTTATAACGTTTTTTGTTTAAATGACAGAGAATGTTTCCCTTGAGAATCTTACCACCAGAGAGGAAGACAGGGCAACAGTCCCAACGGCGACAACTGGTGCACCAGGTAAATAATCTCATTGCAATTTTTTTTATTAATATTACCGAACTAGTTCAATGATATTTAAAAAATGACAATTAAAATTTAATATTATATGTTTTTGTAGGCGATGCCCCGTCACTGGATGAGACCAGACATCGTGACTACGCAACTAGGTCAGCGGCGACAACTGGTGCACCAGGTAAATAATCTCATTTCAATTTTTTTTATTAATATTACCGAACTAGTTCAATGATATTTAAAAACTAACAATTAAAATTTAATATTATATGTTTTTGTAGGCGATGCCCCGTCACTGGATGAGACTAGACATCGTGACTACGCAACTAGGTCAGCAGCGACAACTGGTGCACCAGGTAAATAATCTCATTGCAAATTTTTTTATTAATATTACCGAACTAGTTCAATGATATTTAAAAACCGACAATTAAAATTTAATATTATCTATTTTTGTAGGCAATGCCCCGTCACTGGATGAGACCAGACATCGTGACTATGCAACTAGGTCAGCAGTGCGGGTCGAAAGGCACGAAACAGGAGCAGAGCACGATGATATTGATGATGTAATTAGGAGCTTTAGAAATAGGAAGAAGAAAAAGAAAATTTTATAATGTAAAATATTGTATTATTATAAGACAAACGTTACCATACTTGGAACGTTTTTTGCGTTATATAAAAAACTCATTTATCATACTATTTTTATGTCAAGCATTAATTGAAATGTTTCCTTGTGTACTTTTTGTTGAATTCTTTTTTTATTAGTTATTGAATATTTTTTTTTATGCTCATGAAAGTAAAAAATGAAATATAGATTGGGTATTGGAGAATTGAGAGTGATGTGAAGGGGGGGGGGGGAGAGGGGCCATAAGAGCTTCCACCTTCACATGGTTGGCCCTGTTTAGTAGAGAATAATTTATTGGAGCGATTTAATCTTGGAGCAAACCTCCCTCGATCCAGCGTAGCAACAAAAAAGTCACTGTTGACTTAGTTGCTACTCTTTCAGATCGTGGGAAGCTTGTTCCAAGTTCATGCGACTCCAATAAATTGTTCTTGAAACGAAGAGGAGCTTATTCAGGTATGTTTTGACATTTTCAACATATGTTCTAACATTATCATAATAATGCATCTTAGAGTAAAAAATACTACATCAATTACTTGTATTTATTGTATAGATAATAATGGATTTTGATTGACTTGGCAGTGCAGGTACAAATCCTCTTGCATCATGAGCAATACAACTTGTCAACCAGGGTCATGTCCAGGATATTTTTGCTTGTGCGCTTGACTAGGTTCGTAATGTCACATTTTGTAAGTTCCTTTACGGTTCATAATTCAATATTAAGCTTGTGCACGATTATTATCTAGGTTTTTTGTATGTGTTTTTTCATCTATTTGATTGTAAGAAACTATGCATGTTTCCTGTTGTTCACTATGATTTCTCCCATTACCACTCCCGGGATGAATCCGAATTTATTGTTACATAGGTTACTTTATTGTTACTATGATTTCTCCATTTACGATTTCATAGGTTACATCATGTAAAGTTGTCAATCTCAGGTTGGTGATGAGCTTTAGTTCTCCAGATTTGGGGATTTTCTGATATTTTCTCCCTCATGTCATTCTTGCATCACCTCATTATTTGAGCATGCCAATTGTCTACCACTTGTACCAATTGGCACATGTCAATCTCTCAGTGGTGCCACATTTCACCTATTTTCAGTGAGAGTTTAGGGTTTCTCTAAAATAGCTTCAGAAATCCGATTCAATGTCTGCTTGAATATCGTCACATAATACTCATGGTTTGGATTGATGAGCATGTTCTGAATGGTTGGTTGATTCATAAGAACCACCCATATAGTCATCTTGAGATATTTTAGAAGTTTTCTCAGGTTTCCTTTTTCACCGTTTCTAGTGGGTGGGATGTTGTGGGGTGATCCATCAATACTGGTGCTCTTGTAGTAGGGAATTTTTTTTTGGGGATATAAAGGAGAATTTGATGTAGATATCCAATCGGATGCATTCATAGATGGGCATGAGAGGTCAAGAATTTAAATTAAAAATATGCAACCTCTAGCATGGCAACCTGAAGGCCGCGAGAGACACTGGTTAAAGATTGTTTTGTGCTGGCCTTAATATAGTCGTGATTTCTTTCTATTATCTTAATGCAAATATATAGTACGGTCTCATTAAAATGAGGATTGTGGTTGTATTTCTCTTTGGTTTTTTCTCTCTTAATGCTCCAGAAGTTGCCAAAAGTTGCGATAGTTGTTTAGTTTGCCTGTTACAACTTAAAAGTGGTTTTTAGCAATGGGAGTCATGATTTTTAAGGTTCATACTAATATGAAGATATTGTAATTCTATATTCAGCATAAGAGAAGATGGCCTCTACTTTGGGAAGTATGAAAACAATTGCCACATCTACCTCATTGGGTAACAATGGAAAGGGGAAGAAGTTGGGTGCAATGTTTGATAATTATGGCAGACAATTGTCTTCTCTTTCAGTGTTTTCACCCATTTCCTTTAATCGCTCAAGCAGAAGAGGGACTCTGAGATTACGCGACAGAGAGAAGGTAGTTAATACAAGAGCTATGGAAAAGGAGTTGTACTTCAACAAGGATGGCTCGGTGACAAAAAAATTGCAGGTCAGAGAAAAAATTATGTTTAAAGGAAGGTCACCTGCACGTGAAACTTCACTGTGGTGGATCTTTCCTTGTCCACTTATATTCGATTTTAATGTGTTATTTTAATTTTTCATGGAGGGTTTTTTTGGCATATGGTCTAGCATTCAATTGCACACTTACTGAAAGCATTGTCAATTTGTCTTGCAGGCGGTGTGAACAAACTTGCTGATCTTGTTGGAGTCACCCTTGGGGTGAGGGGAAAAATGTTGTCTTGGAGAGCAAGCATGGTTCTCCAAAAATAGTTAATGATGGTGTGATAGTAGCTAAGGAGGTAATTTGTAGATGTGTGCTCTGGTTTTATTTTTAACGTTGTATTAGTTCCCCCTCTTAAATGTCTTAGATTTGGTAGGCATAATTTGAAAACTCAAAGGTGAAAAGAAACATATTTGTTACCCAGTGGTCTACTTGGCCTATGGACTAGCCACATTAGAGTAATGCATAAAGCTTTTCACAACAATAAAAGGAAAGGGTTATGGGTGAGTCAAATTTTATTGTTATTGACAGTGTAATGAAATGTATCTCAATGCTATGGTTTTGGCCTTTTTATTGGTTGAATTAGAGGACCCAGTTTAAAATATTGGGGCCAAGTTGGTAAGGCAAGCTGCGGCAAAGACAAATGATTTAGCTGGGGATGGAACCACAAAATTTGTTGTTCTTTCACATGTTGGAATATTGAAAAATTCCAGAACAATGAATGGAGAATAAATCTCCCTTCCTCTAACACAGAGAAAATAAAAATTTCTTTGACAGGAGACAGAGTTTCAATACTTTGAAAACAAAGTTCTATTCCCTTCAATAACTCAAAAAAAAAATATTACACTTATTCCTCACTGAGAGGGATTACAAAATTATGACTGCTACAAAACACAGTGCATAAAACCAACTCACTGTCTATTCAAAAAAAACATACTCTGTCTCTAAAACACTCTGCTGTGTTTTTCACTTTCGCACTGTTGTGCATACACACTTAAAAAGTTACACTCAGTCTTTCACTTTTTACACACTGCTGTGTAATAAAAAATTTACCTACTGTCTATAAAAAAAACTACCAAGATTTTTTGTCCTTTTTATTTTTATATGCTGTAACATATAAAACATATTATAATAAACCCTCTTTTTAAAATAATAAAATTAATACTAAATTCTATGTCCCACCTTTCATTTCACATATGATATATATATAACATATGTTTAAAACATATGTATATATTAAAGCATACATAAAATTAAACTATCAAAACATTAAAGAACCCTTTCCGTCGGACTTCAAAAGTCTAAATAGATTGAATTTCAAACCAAATTCGTGTTCCAAAATGGGATGCTGACGTCTGCCTAATTTGTAACGCGAATTCTCAATCCAATGTGCCTTATAAAAAATTTGGGTCCGGTTTTCAGGTTTTCAGATTCCCTTCAATTTCATGCGATCCAATATTAATGCTCCATGTGTCCTCCTTTTGAATTTACAAAACTGGGGGGTAAATTTCTGTTTGTTTAATTTCTGGTTGGTGAATTGCATTAATGCTGGTTGTTGTGTTTAAATACAATCCTGTACAGAAATATGGCTGTAGCCGTCTACAAAAAAAACTTGCAGGAATTTTAAATGCTGAATTAAATTTCTGGATGGCATGCAAGCAACCTCCAAAAAAAATGTTGCAGCTACATCCATCCTTCTGCTGCAGTAGTTGAAGTTAAAATTCAACAACACAGGGTTTAATAAGTAAGGGTGTAAAGGTAACTTTTTGTTGATAGTACTGGATTAAGATCATCTATTCATTTTTGTAGGGTCTTATGGTGTTTGGTTTTTTAGTTTTGGGTTGGGCTTATTGATTCTAAGATAGTTTTTGAGTGAAAAAATTGCTATCAGGTATTAAAAAAATTTGGCTCTTTTGTCAAAATTTATGAGCTTGTTAGGAAATACAAAACTGACAATGGTTGTATCTTAAATTTGTGGAAAATAATTTGAAATGAAACCTTTTTGTTTAGGTTGTTGCAGCAGGTGCAAACCCCATTCAAATTACTAGGGGCATTGACAAGACGATAAAGGCCCTTGTTTCAGAACTCAAAATTTTGTCAAAGGAGGTAAACGCTTGCCTTTTGAGTAGGCTGGTTTTCCTTTTTGCTGATGGTTTGGTGTATCTAATTGAATTAGTTGCCTAAGGTATTTTTGGTTGCAAACTCCTTTTCATTTTTCATACGGTATTGGCCTTGTGGAATACATTTGATTGTGTGGTCTTGTTAGATCTACAACATTTGTAGTTGTTTAGTCTTATGGCCGAGGTGCACTTTTATTATGGAAATAGTTGATGCAATATTTTCATTTAATCCTTACTGCAGGGTAGCATGTTGAGAAGTTTCTTGTGAAACATTTGGTATTCAAAATGACACTTGATCCTATACAGCATCATGCACTTAACTTCAAAATTCATATTCAAAGTGTGTCAGACAATTCTTGCAAAATTTCAAATATTTATGTTGTTTTAAACCATTATCTTTTTCATGTATTGGATGCTGAAAATGTGAAAAAGACTTTGGTATGAAACCAACTGGTGAATAATTTCCAGCAAAACAACCACTTCGAAGACATGATTTAGAAGTAGAACATATGTACTTATGAAGCATAGAAAGATATCCTTGATGCATTATCAATGTTTGGCTAGGGTTATTTTTGGAGAAAATAACTCCTTATTCCTAGACTAGTGATCTTCAATACAAGTAAATGCCAGAGAAGAGAGATCATCGTGTGACATAAACCTATTAACAAAAGTGAACAGGGAATGATTATTAATTATGGCATACTAAGTTTTCAGTGATTTTGACTATTTGTCTTTAACATGTAAAAATGTTAAATTCCGAACTTACATCATCATGGTTTGGCATCATGAGCTTGACTAACTGTCCACCATGCTCATAATTTCACTATTGTCTTCATATCTATAAACAAAGTTTCAAATAATAATAAAAAATTTCTATAAGAAAAATCCAGACCTCCATGCTGCTGCTCCTTGTGAGACAAAGTCAAAATTGCATTACACAATCTGACACATAAGAATCTCCTATATCCCGATGGTATGTATCCAAATTCTTATGATAGTGTCTTCAAGACTTATGTTGACATTGCCAATGAGATATTTAAGCAATGAAATATGGAGCCTTCTTCATTGTTGTATATGTAACAATATTTTATTAATATAAAGATTGATGGTTTTGTCTTTCTGAAAATGAAATGTAAAAATAATTTATTGTGGTCAATTGAAAAGTTTTTTTTTTTAAAGCTTTTCATTATGGAAGGGCGACATAGATATATGCCCTTCTAATTGAAATTCGGACCTACCCTTCGAATTTGATCACTGTGTGGGACCTTAACAAACAATAAAATTATTCCGCCGCGCGTTATATAAAACATATAACAAAATATTTGTCAAAACTTCAAACGAACCCTTTAGCCATGGGTATTTCATCACGAATTGATCATTTTACCATGTACCTTCTTCTAGAGGAATATTCTTCCACTTGATTAGGTACTTCATAATGGTTATATGTCAAAGAGATACAAAATTTTTATCTATAACTTTTTGTGGTTAAAGAATCAACTTTCATTCTTCATCTAATTTTGGAAGTTCTATTTACATTGGCATATTTTTTCCCAAAACCTTTTTTAGGCAAGATACATGAAAAACCTTATGAATGCAAGAAGAAGGAAAATATAACTTCTATACCACTTGTGCAATCCTATGAATAATTATTTAGGGCCATAACATTTTGAGCTAATTCTTTATTCTTCTTTTTCTTGAATGAAGATTGCTTATAATGCTATAATCTAAAAAATACCCAATTACCCTCCTCAAATTATCTTTCACTTCAATGTTGTTCCCCTTGTTGTTTTATCACATTTCATGTCATTTGAAGGTTTTCCATAATAATTTTCAAAGTTTCTTTAGTATTTTCCATATGTGACTATGTTTCCTATACTTTGGACTTATCTTGCAAAAAGTATGAGATACTAGGAGTTGGATATCCATAAAGGGCCTTAAATGGGGAAATTTTAGTAGATGTGTGATAGGTAGTATCATATTACCATTCTTCCTTGACAAACCCACTTCATCCATTAAGAATGATTTTCTAAAGAGTAACATTGTAGATAACCTTAAAAACATTTGTTAACTATTTTTGTTTGACCATTTGATTGTGTTTGATATGTAGAACTCATGGCAGCTAGTGTTTCTCCACTCATATTAAATAATTATTTCCAAAAGTTTCTTGTTACTATTACTTTAGGAAAACCATGAAGACTCTGAATTTCATTCACAGACACTTCTGCCACTTGGCTTGTTCTTTATGTACTTTGAGCTCTACCAAAAAAATCTACAAACTTTGTCTACATAAATGACCACAAAAATGTAATACTTACCTTTATATTTCAGTAACCCTGTGATAAATTCTATTGATATATCTTATAGTATTCGAATATGTATGTGGAATGGTTGAAGTAACCCTAGAGATTTTACTATCTCTCTTTTATTTATTATGCAAACCTGACCTTCTCTTACAAAATTTTGAATATCTTTCTTCATTCCTTCCAAAAATATATTTTTTGATCCTTTGAGATGTTTTAAGGAACCCTGCATCCTACCATCAGAGAGACATGGTACTCCCTTAATATTTTTTTATTCAAATATGATTGTGTGCATAAAAATATTCTACATTTGCACCAAAGTATATCTCTCTTTCACTCCCAATGCTCCATAGAGTTCATCCCATCCTTTATAAATTTTAGTTTTTGTTTAGTACTATTGTCATTTTTCCATTATGGCAAGATTCTTCTAGCCACCTAGGAATAGAAAATGTAATTGGATATAAATTTGAGGCCTCCTCTATTTTAGAAAGAGCATCATGTACTAAATTTTCCTTACCCTTTTTGCAGATTATCTCAAAATTAAAACTTTGCATTTTTTCTCCTCATTTTTGTTAATCTTCCAATGAAATCCATAGCTTCAAAAAATAATTTATGCTATCATGGTATATCTTGACTTTAAAGTACCTCCCAATGATATACTATCCCCATTTTTATTGCATGTAATATTGCTTCCATTTATTTTTCATACGTAGATTTCACCAAATATTTTCTTTGAATTCCTTGCTTTTAAAAGCCAATGATATCCCTTATTGTGTTAATGTTACGTAGATTCCTTGTCCTAGCGCCTCACACTCTACTATGAATGTTTTACCAAAAGTAGGTGCAACCGATGTTGGTGTAGAAGACATGGCATCCATTGAAAGAGAGAATGCCAAAGTAGCCTCATCATTCCATATAAATGATATTTTCTTCAAGAGATATGTGAGTGGACTTGAAATGCATGCATAATTCTTAACAAATGATCAATAATATCATGTAAGTATAAAAAATCTTCTAAGAACCTTGATTTTCTTAGGAATAGGTCATTTTGTAATACCTTGCATCTTTTGATCAGGCTCCAACTTCACTCCTTCCTTTAAAACAATATGAACCAAATACTGGAATTCTTATTTCTCAAAAGCACATTTGGATATTTTTACATAAAAATTATTGTTCTCAATCATTTATATAGCTTTTCCACATGTTTAGTGTGGTATTCCCATTATTTATTATAAATATGTGTATTATCAAAGAAAACCAACACAAATTTTATAAGATGGGATCAAACAAAATTGTTCTTAAGTCGAGCCCTCCGGACTTCAAATGGCGATAAACCATAATTCAAACCAAATTCGCATTCCAAAATAGCCTGCTGACGTCAGCCAATTTTGTGACACGAAAGCCAAATGAATTCCGCCCTAATCTTTTTCGGGTCCGAAGTTGGGCTGGCATACGGAGGGAGAGTTGTGACGCGAATTTCTTATCAAATTCACCCTAATATTTTTCGGGTCTAGATTTCCACTGCTTGAGTGGCCCAAACAAAGATCTGCTCCAATCAATTTCTGCCACGTGTCCTCAATAAAAAATTGCCCTGCTCCCGGCTGCGGGTGCATTCGATGGCGTTCAAGGTGATGGGACATGGATGTGGTGATTTCATATCAATCGCATTAAGTTTTAACGCTGTTCAATTAAGTTCCAAGGTTTTCACATCAAATCCGCATTAATTAATTAAGTTTTAACACTATTCAAGATCGGACCTCCACTACTATTAGCGATTCCGCATGCTCTAATATGATCTGGCCTTCGGCTCTCATTAATGATCAGAGATTAATTATGACGGGCATCCTTCGATTGCATTGCAGTCGGGTTGATAAAATGGCGTTTTGCTATGGTTTTTCAGACGAGCCGGTTGCTGGGTTACACTGCCTGCTCACTGTGATGAGAAGGAGAAGTGGCCAGCTGAACTGCTGCTTAGACCTTGCTGCATATCTGAATTTCTCTCGGTCTCGTCTGTGTCTGTCTTCCTCTGTTTCTTGGAATTCTGCTTCTCCGTCTCCTCTGTTTCCCACTGCTGAGACTACACCCATGCCTCACCTGCGTCAAAGGATGCGTTGCCGTAGGGGGAGCACTAGAGGTCAACCCCTGCGCGCTCCCTCCAGCCCCTCAACCGAGTCGTCTTCCGGCCAGTCCAGTGATTATTACGCAGGTCGTTATCCAAATACTAGGAGTGGGTGGGGTCGGGTTGTAGGATCTGGCCACTGTATGGATTCCCCTGCTCCTCATTTCCCCACCGCTAGTTCACCTTCTCCCATGACGCGCACTGCACAATTTTCCTTTAATTTCTCTCTCAACCGCCCACGAATCACAGCTTCATTCACTGTGGTTTTTTGCGAGGAGGCCCAAATGGAGGAAGAATGCACCCGTCCGGCGGGTCTGAGCTCGGAAAAATCCGGCCAGCATTCGGGCCTTCAGGAGGGGAGCCGTGGCATGAATGTGGAGGTAGCACCTAGCGATCCTGGACCTTCTGAAGGATGGTGCCGAATCGTGGAGGAACCACTGGAGGAGTAGTTTGGTTAATTTGTTTTTCTTGCTTTGCGGCACACTTAATTGGGTTGCTTTTAGATTATATTACTGTGCTAGACCTCTGTAATATTTTTGAATTATGTAAACGTTCAAGACTGGTTTCCCCGTATGAGGGCAATCTTCTTAATTTTTTGATTTTTTGATGACAAATTTGCCATGAGTCTGGGCAATGTTTTTGTGTGAGGCGTATCAACAGTGCATGTCTCTAAACATTTCTTGTATCCGCTTTATGATACTATTTTCATGGACAATTTTACTTCATATAATATATTCAAAACAACATTTTTTCTCTTGTGAAAAAAAAATGATTAATTTTTATCACTCTGCCTTCAAAATTAGCGATGTTGGTTTATTGATATGGTCTGATGGTCTTTTTATATTTTGGACATATCACACTCCTCACATGATTAGCGTTTTTCTCTGTTCAAGGATTTTGGGTACTTTAATTTGTATTTGCAGGAACAATGGACGTTAGTACTCTATCTGTTGCTTTACTATTCTACATACTGCTATTTCACTTTCTTATAGATGCCTCGGGCATATTTGGATGCTTTCTCAGATTTGTTGATAATCTCCATGTGGATCGTTATTGGGTTTTATATCAAGTCCCTGTATGTGACATGGGGTATTTTTCTATCACTGTCTGGGGGTGGGATCGACTTCCACTTTTCTGGATGGATATTTGGGTTCTAATCTTCAGATGTGAAAATGTAATGACTTCATGGACTGTTTTACTTCATATAATATATTCAAAACAACGTTTTTTCTCTTGTGAAAAAAAAATGATTAATGTTTATCACTCTGCCTTCAAAATTAGCGATGCTGGTTTATTGATATGGTTTGATGGTATTTTTATATTTTGGACATATCACACTCCTCACATGATTAGCGTTTTTCTTTGTTCAAGGATTTTGGGTACTTTAATTTGCATTTGGAACAATGGACGTCGGTACTCTATCTGTTGTTTTACTATTCTACATACTGCTATTTCACTTTCTTATATATGCCTCGGGCATATTTGGATGCTTTCTTAGATTTTTCGATAATCTCCATGTGGACCGTTACTGGGTTTTATATCAAGTCCCTGTATGTGACATGGGGTATTTTTCTATCACTTTCTGGGGTGGGATCGACTCCCACTTTTCTGGATGGATATTTGGGTTCCAATCTTCAGATGTGAAAATGTAATGACTTCATGGATTGTTTTACTTCATATAATATATTCAAAAAAACGTTTTTTCTCTTGTGAAAAAAAAATGATTAATGTTTATCACTCTGCCTTCAAAACTAGCGATGCTGGTTTATTGATATGGTCTGATGGTCTTTTTATATTTTGGACATATCACACTCCTCACATGATTGGCGTTTTTCTCTGTTCAAGGATTTTGGGTACTTTAATTTGTATTTGGAACAATGGACGTCGGTACTCTATCTGTTGCTTTACTATTCTACATACTGTTATTTCACTTTCTTATAGATGCCTCGGGCATATTTGGATGCTTTCTCAGATTGTCGATAATCTCCATGTGGACCGTTACTAGGTTTTATATCATGTCCTTGTATGTGACATGGGGTATTTTTCTATCATTGTCTGGGGTGGGACTTCCACTTTTCTGGATGGATATTTGGGTTCCAATCTTCAGATGTGAAAATGTAATGACTTCATGGACTGTTTTACTTCATATAATATATTTAAAACAACGTTTTTCCTCTTTTGAAGTTTCATTTTTATTTTTTTTTAAATTAAACCCGTCGTCGGTATACCGACGCCTTGTAGCATCGGAATTGTGACAGCTTAAAAACGTCGGAAGAGCGATAGTATAAAAATGTCGGATGAGCGACGTTCAAAACATCAGACCACATTTCGTCGGAATTGCGAGAGTTTACAAACGTCGGAAGAGCGACGTTCAAAACGTCGGACCACATTTCGTCGGAATTGCGAGAGTTTACAAACGTCGGAAGAGCGACATCCAAAACGTCGGACCACATTGCGTCGGAATTGCGACAGTTTACAAACGTCGGAAGAGCGACGTTCAAAATGTCGGACCACATTTTGTCGGAATTGCGACAGTTTACAAACGTCGGAAGAGCGACGTTCAAAACGTCGGACGACATTTCGTCGAAAGTGCGACAGTTACAAACGTCGGAAGTGCGACGGTTTGGGAAACGTCAGAAGAGCGACGCTTGTTTGGAAGTGACGGAAAAAGTGTTGATAGTGCGACACTTTTTAAGTGCGTCAGAACTGCGATGGTATGGAAAACCACGTTTTTCCCGCCCTCAAATTGTCGCTCTTACTATGACTATGTGTCGGAATAGCGACGAATTGGCCGTCGGAAATTCCACCAAATTTTCTAGTGATGCATTCTCCCAAGCAAATAGGGTAGACCTAGAGTCCACAAACCATGGTTTATAGACCACAGGAAAGCGTAGGCTAAGTTGTTATAAATAGATGAACATTTTGAGTCTAGAGGTAGGCAAGAATTAAGTCTGATGCTAAGTGAGAATTGTTAGATATGTTTTGGGTTATTTGGGAAAGGACTCCTGCTGGCTGTGTGCGTGGAGATCCTCAGTCCTGTTGTGTGCGGACCCCATTAGGCTGTGTGTGCGGGCTATGTTTTTTTGTAAGTCGATATGATATTAATGAAAGTGAAGTATTACTAAAGTATCTGTGTGTATCTAGATTTATAATGGTTACTGAACACATCTATGATGGTTAATTAGCTGCGAATGTATCTGTGTTATGCATATGTATGTCTATGATCTATGTTCGCTGCGAGTATAAGGGTTCTGTGATGGTTTATGTTTAGCTCTAAATACATCTATTTATGAAATAAGCTGCATTTATGATATCATGTACTAATAATTGTTATTACGCATGTGGATGCGAAGATATCAAATAGATATGAATAGCTCTGTTGTGGTTAATGACTGAATATACTGTGAAGGCCTACGAATAGACCTACGTGAACCTGGTAGGTTGCAAACTCAGATTTTCTTGAATAACTTGCTCTCTCTCAGGGTTCGGAAACCTGGTTCCAACACCCTCCCATACTGCTTTGGGTGAGACTTTGGCCTGCACAAGTAGGTCATTGCCGAAAGGGCTAGTAGTATAGGGGTTTATTGGAAAACTTTAACCTCCAAACCTGGGTCAGGACCCCTTGATCCAACACTGTGACAAATAAATTTTCCCTTGAGGAATATAAGATACTCCATGTGGAATATAAGGTTGACTAGCAGGACCATAGGGTTGTCCTTGTTAAACCAAAGGTTTTCCTTGAGGACCATAGGGTTTTCCCTGTTGGACCGAAGGTTTTCCCTATAAGGGTTTTCCTTGTAGACCCGAGGGTTGTCCCTGTTGGTACATGAACTGATTGGGGTCAATTAGAGGCAAATAGACAGGATTTCCATACTCGTCATAATAATGTGGAGGATTAACAAAATTTTGCGGCTGCTGTTAACCCTGAGAGGTGGAATTCTGCTGTTGAATGGCCAACAGGTATTGATCGAATATAAAACCTCCAGGAATGGAAGTAGAAGCGATGGGCGCACTACTAGTAGATTGGATTCCCAAAACATGAGGTTGTGATCAACTCGTGGCGGACCTAACAGGTATCGTGGGATCGATAAAAATTGACCTACGAACAACAGAAGATTATGACTGAGTTGAACTAGCAACCAGTGTGGATGAAGCCACACAAACAGTGGGCCGGACTGGGATAGACGTAACAATCGTCGATGTCATGGGAGTCGAGGGTGATGCCCCTGATATGGTAACAAATGAGTTTCCCGAAGGAGTCAATGTACTTGACCTTGTTGGATTTTGATACATTGATGCAACACCATAAATGATCTGACCCAACGTACGATAACCGAGCGGGAGAGATATTGGTTGTGAGGAAGTTGCAAAATTCTTATTGGGAATTTCCCTAATTAACAGGGGCTAATTACCAAAGGAAACAACGCAAGGAAATAAGGAACCTGGAGGGCATAAAATTGGTTAAGTATTGGCCAAGGCTTGTCTAGGAAGTAGTGAGACATATAGAGATAGTGCAGAGGTTTCCCTGGTTGGAGAAAATAATTAAAATATTCTCATATTTTCTTACTTATGCAATATACAGATATTGGGGTTTTTAGCTGAGGCTTTCCCCAGGAAATATTTGTGTAATGTGTGATTGAAATTATGTTTCTTTCATGTTTTGTGTTTTCGCGATCATAATTGGTTTCCACGATTGGTAGAGTAGATTCCAATATATTGTTTTATCATATTACAATTAACAGTTTGAATCTACATGGATTTTATAAATGTTATCATAGAAGGAATCACTATATAAGAGAAGAATATGAGTTTGTAATTACAAGAGGAACACGTTTTGAGAGCTAATCTTCAAGAGATGGCAGTAGGATCAGTATGGTGTTCTATGGTCTGAGGCTTGAGTATGCCCTTGAGGGTAGTTGTAATATTCCTTTTTTGGGAAAATCACAAGTTTTTGCCAGAGATGGACTGTTGAGGCATTTACTGGTTATGTCTCCTTCCGAAGAAGGGAGAGAACTAGAGGCTACCAACCCTTTTGCAGTCTCTGTCTACAGATATGTAATTACTCTTATTCAGTAATTGCTGCAGCAAGCTCCTTAGGGACGATGTATAAGGAAGCAGATGTGAAAATAAGGCCACCCACTGTTGGAATTCCCTAGAAAATATAGATTTCGACCTCCTTGCAGAATGTAAGCTCAAATAAATAACCTTAAGTAGGTTATTCAAATCTCCCACAGTGAAGTAGCTGAAAATGGTAGCAACATGTAAGCACAAAACAATTTTCTCTAAAAAATAACACTATAAAAGTGAGAAAAGGGACTTATGACCCTTAATAGACATGATATTCAGCTCACATGCATAATTTTTGGTGAAAAAAATGACTCTAGCTCATATAAACAGATATCCCTGTTTCTATATGCCTCAAATGAGCTTAAACCCCATAGCTTAGAACATGCAGAAACTACTGAATCAAGATCTGTGTTATTTCCATTAGGTTTTATACAGAGAATAACATGACATATCATATCTAAATTTAACAAACATCCAATGGCTAAGAAAATGTGATTCCTTTTCTCTTTATACACAATAAAGATCACCCACAAGGGGTTTCATGAAAATACAAGTGTACAAGTGCAGATCTGCAAATATGTGTAGCTGGAAAACATAGTCACTACAAAACTGAATATAAATATGACTAATAATATGAAAATACAGAAGAGGAATGGAATATAGAGCTTTCCGGGAGAAGGGATGACCCTTCCTCCAAAGAATCGGCTCTCCAGCAAGGGATCAAACCCCGCAACTGCTGCTCTCACAAAATAATGCAGTTTACCCAGTGAACTGCACTGTAATGGATGGTACATGAGTTTTCCACATGCCAAGATCTGAAATGAGCTCTGAAATCTCCTATATAGCTCCCTCAATGCAAGAGAAACTCCCTCCACTGAATGGAAATGCATAAGAGAAGATGAAACAACCCTCCCACTACACTTCCCAGAAACACAACGTCCTCTCCTATAGAAATAACACTGCAGATGTGAGAAATGCTTGGCCTACAATCCATATGTGGGATAAATGAAGCACAACCCCTTCAAGAGATCACTCCATGAAGGAGAAGGAATTCCTAAACAGGAATTCCTCCAAACTCTGCTGAGCAGCAAGAGTTTGCAGAAAATGTCTAAGGAGACATGAAATCGAAATACACAAGCTAACCCCACAATGCTTCCCTTCTCCTCCTTATGAAGTTGTGAGATCCTCCACCTTAGGTCCCACCTCTTAGGGTTTCCATATTTATTTGAATCTCTTCCCTCCAAAACTGCGTTGTCTTCTTAGGTAAGCTACTCCTCCTTAGGCTGCGCTGGTTGAATTTGTCAACTTTACCTTGTCCTCATGCAATTAACCCTTTTCACACTAGGAGGTGCAAAATAAGCTGCTCAAAGGTCCCCTTTTTACATTATGAAGGGTTTAATTCATGTTAAGAGGCCTCCTCTTCCTTTTTATTCACCAACTATACAATATGAGCAAAAATTAATGTTCCAATTTACTCATGAAAATTTTTGGAACATTACAGTCCTCCCCTCCCAAAATTTTCTTGTCCTCAAGCAACTGCAAGGATAAAACTGAGTGAATCTCCTTACCTCCTCTAGTATCATCAGTGTATGATGGAATCCTCCAAAGAGTATGATGCCATCTCATCCATGAAACTCCATAGTGCCTCTCCCAAGCATATAGACTAGCATTTGGTGAAACACCCCAAATGACTAGATCATGAGAAGGAAGGTGCTCAAAGAGACATCCATGTGTGTTCTAGAGATCTTCTCAAGGAATGGAGCGCAAGTTGCATGGGAAATATTATTCCCCCAAAGTTAAACCTCCACCCCCAAGCTATCATCCAAATAAAATGAGTCACCCTCCAGCATGGTAACTCATGAAGAATCCCCTCCACCTTTGGCTCCTGAAGTGTAGGTGGGTTGAATGACTGAACATGATAGGCAAGAAGGATTATCCCATGTTGTCCTCCTCTCCAATTATGAATAGTGTAGAGTATGTGCTATTCATGGGCTGAAAATGTATTGCCCTCAAGTGGAAAATTGGAGGGCAATCCACCAAATATTTCCCCTCCAACATTGAAGAACAAGCTACCCCAAAACATTTCTTCCATGATGAATAGGACATGATCATCATAGAATGTCCAAATGAGATGTTTTCTATAGGCTTTGAATTCTTTTGTATGATACATAAAAGGTCTCAAAAGGACACAACGTAATCTCATCCATTGCTTCTTCAGAAAATGGCATGGCAAGTAGTGTGTTACTAAATGACTAGTGGTGAAAATCCTCACATTTACTAGTAGAAAGTAAATGGCTGAATGGATCAAATGAAAATAAAAGTAATATTTGATCACTTTCCCATGATTATACAGTGAATTATCATCAAACTTATGGTCCACCTCAAAAGGAAACAAATACTTAGCTGTGGTGGTCATATTTTTTCGCATGTTCCCCTTAGAACATGCAATGCAAAAAATGTGGGAATCCTTCCCCTTTAAGGACATTCCCCACTCATGTGTCATTCTTCCAATCATTCTCCCAATGTAAATAATATCCACATCAGCAAAGGAAGTCATGATCAGCAAAAAAATGAGGAAAATGCTGAAGGTTTCATGTGATGCAAGGAATTGCCAGCAGTTTCCCCAATAGTGGCAGCACAGTTTTCCAAGTTGCTGCTTCAGAAATTTACATGGAAAAATGATTTGTGACTCATGGCTGACAATTTAAATTAGCTGAAAATGTATCCAATGGAAAAACATCTGCCAAAGGCCATGTGAAATATGGCTGCCTCCATCATATAGTTTGGGCCAGCTTTTCCCGTGGAGCAATTTGATAAGCTTGCCCTCTTGTAGAGCCCTGCACTGCAAGATAATGGTAAGAGTATACAAATCAGCCAATGTAAAAAAATATTTCTTACCATATGCTGGGAGTAAATTGATGTATGGATCCATGAATGAACCCTCCATATTTGTTTGGCATGCTCCCATGAAGAGAAATGAACTAGGTGCTACAAGAAAATCCTTCTTCTCATGCTTGGGAATCCAAGTTAAGAAGAATGTAGCATAGTAATAGATGACTCCATATACTACCTCGTCCATCTCATCTCCTCTCTCCTCCTCAAGTGCAACCAATATGAAATGATCCTAGGACCCGTGGGTTATGGAACCACCACACTTCCGCTAGGCACACTTCATCCATCGGTTACTACTCCAAAGAGATAATGTTGTTGGCCTATACACATAGGCTCTCATCCATATCAAGCTCCATTCTTTGGGATGTAGTTTGTCAAAGATATCCTCCACAATGTTTCCATATATGAGGGGTCTCCTCCATGATGAAAACACCTCTTGCACCATGATAGTGCCATACTTCACCCTTGCAACACTATGCCAAGTGGGAGAGAAAATTTTCCCTTTCTCTCTCCCAATCCTCCAAAGCAACAAATATCCTTGCTGCCTCTCCATACCTCCATCACACATCACATGGGGTGGAAAAAAATGACCCTACCATCACAATGCATCCACACTCCTTGTTTTCCCATGATGAAAGTATCTTGCCAAGCTCCTTCCATCCCCATACCCTTGAGAAAAGGACATGTCTCATGATGGCCAAACTCTCTCCTTAGTAGCCAACCAGCTTTGCGTCTTGCTACCCTGTGTCATAGATATGCAAGTGGCTCACAAGCCTCTTGCTCTCCATCCAATCTCCTCTATCAAGATATGGCTGTCCCCAATCCTTCTCTCCTTTGGCATCTTCCCTGTGAATACTGCCATTATCCCAAAGCAAGTATCCCTCCTTACACCTCATGGGATATTGAGATGTAACCCCTTGAAGAATTTCCAGGAAAGGCCTCTCACCAATCAAACCCTTGAATCCACAAGAATCAAAGAGTGGTAAGGACAAGACATCCTTAGGAGATGGCACCTCATGCATGATGCTCCCCAAGTCCTTGCACCATAACTCCACATGCTGCATGCAACTCAATAAGGGTGAAAATGAATGAGTGTTAATCCCTTCTTCGATAAAACCCCTATTGTACAACGTTATATAAACTTGCTTCTCTTTATTAGCATGAAGTTTCGATCCTGGGCCATGTGAATGCAAATTTCCCAAACCTCCTATGAAATTTTCTGAATTGTCACTGCATGGAATTTTTTGCATACCTTTGTGGGTCTTTGATACATCTTGTATGGCTGCAAGAGTCCCTCTCTCTGATTTTTTGGCTGATCCAACTGCTGATATGGTGGGATACACCTCTATGCACTGGACAATGCTAGTAGAAGCCTCCTCAAGTGGAGAAGAATGCTCCTCCTCCTCTGGCCATCTATCCACCCCCTCTTGTGGCCCTCCATACTCTTCACTTCCCTCATGAGTATAGGAAGTGCTTTCATCTTCTTCTACCTCTTGAAACCCTCTATAGGTTTCACCGTAGCTTTTCTCATCTTGAAACCCTTTTGGAGTTTCATTGCACCTTTCTTTCCCATTGGTTGAACCCCTTTGGAGAGGCTCCTTTCTGATCTGAAAAATGGATGAGAGTAAACTCATCCTCTCCATATTTTTTCTCCTCTTCTTTGTATTCTCTGGGTGGATCTGAAATCCACAGGCTGAGCCAAGATGGCTGCTCCTTGCTCTTCTCTTTAGTTTTTTGAAAGCTTGATCTCACAAGCAGTGCTAGAGATCATGCTCTGATACCACTGTAATATTCCTTTTTCGGGAAAATCACAAGTCTGTGCCAGAGATGGACTGCTAAGGAATTTATTGTTTATGTCTCCTTCCAAAGAAGGGAGAGAACCAAAGGCTACCTGGCCTTTTGCAGTCTCTGTCTACAGATATGTAATTACTCCTATTCAGGAATTGCTGCAACAAGCTCCTTAGGGACGTTGTATAAGGAAGAAGATTTGAAAATAAGGCCGCCCACTACTAGAATGCCCTAGAAAATATAGATTTCAACCTCCTTGCAAAATTTAATCTCAAAGAAATAACCTTAAGCAGGTTATTCAAATCTCCCACAGTGAACTAGCTGAAAAGGGCAGCAACATGTAAGCACAAAACAGCTGTCTCCAAAAAATAACGTTATACAAGTGAGAAAGGGGAATTATGACCCTTAATAGAAATGAAATGTAGCTCACATGCAAAATTTGTGGTGAAACAAATGACTCTAGCTCATATAAACATATCTCCATGTTTCTATATGCCTCAAATGAGCTTAAACCCCATAGCTTAGAACATGCAGAAACTACTAAATCAAGATCCGTGTTATTTCCATTAGGTTTTATATAGATAATAACATGACATATCAGATCTAAAATGAAAAAACATCCAATGGCTAAGAAAATGTGATTCCTTTCCTCTTTATACACAATAAAGATCACCCACAAGGGGTTTCATGAAAATACAAGTGTACAAGTGCAGATATGCAAATATGTGTAGCTGGAAAACGAAATAACTGAAAAAATGAATATAAATATGACTAATAATATGCAAATACAAAAGAGGAATGGAATATAGAGCTTTCCGGGAGAAGGGATGGCCCTTCCTCCAAAGAATCATCTCTCTAGCAAGGGATCAAACCTTGCAACTGCTGTTGTCACAAAATAACGCATTTTTCCCAGTGAACTGCGCTGTAATGGATGGTACATGAGTTGGACACATGAAAATATCTTAAATGAGCTCTGAAATCTCCTATACATCTCCCTCAATGCAAGAGAAACTCCCTCCACTGAATGGAAATGCACAAGAGAAGATGAAACAACCCTCCCACTGCACTGCCCAGCAACACAGTGTCCTCTGCTATAAAAATAATGCTGCAGATGTGAGAAATTCTTGGCCTAAAATCCAGATGTGGGAGAAATGAAGCACAACCCCTTCAAGAGATCACTCCATGAAGGAGAGGTAATTCCTAAACAAGAATTCCTCCAAACTCTGCTGAGTAGCAGGAGTTTGCAGAAAATGTCTAAGGAGACATGAAATCGAAATACACAAGCTAACCCCACAATGATGCCCTTCTCCTCCTTATGAAGTTGTGAGCTCCTCCACCTTGGGTCCCACCTCTTAGGGTTTCCATCTTCTTTTGAATCTCTTCCCTCCAAAACTGCACTGTCTTCTTAGGCAAGCTACTCCTCCTTAGGCCGCGCTGGTTGACTTGGTCAACTTTACCTTGTCCTCATGCAATTAACCCTTTTCACACTAGGAGGTGAAAAATAAGTTGCTCAAATTTCCCCTTTTTACATTAGGAAAGGTTTAATTCATGTTAAGAGGCCTCGTCTTCCTTTTTATTCACCAACTATACAAGATGAGCAAAAATTAATGTTCCAATTTATTCATGAAATTTTTTGGAACATTACAGTAGCTAAAATTACATTTCTTGGAGAGACCAGATGGAAGCAGTATTGGAAGACAACGAATTGAAGCATTTCATTTAAAAGGACATCCTGAAACCAGCTCCAGTTGATGCACAAGACCTAACAGAGTGGAAGAAGTGTGTATCAAAGGCCAGAAGAATTATACTAGGAGTTCTAGATAATATTGTCTCAAAACTACATTGAAAGTAAACTCCATATGGAATGTGGAAGGCCTTAACAATTTTTTTTCACAACATTAGTGACCATAGTAAGTTGGCATTAATGAAAAGCTCGGGAAAATCAAGATTGAGAATGGTGACATAGTACAAAAGTACTTGACCAATTTTACCCAGTGTCAGGATGAGATTGGAAGTATTGGTGTTACAGTTCTCCAAGATGATCTGGTAATCCTAGCACTTATAGGCCTTCCCAAGAGCTGGCACAACTACCATAATTCAGTAAATGGGAGGGAGGGACTACCAGAATGGGAGCGTTTATGGTTTGACTTGGTGCAAGAAGAGATTCGACGGAACACCAGAGATGGATCCTCATCAAAGCATGATGATGAGGAGAAATTTTCCTTGGTTGGAAAGGAAAAGAAAGGGAAAGGGAACTCATCCCATTCCAAATCATATTCTAGTCAAGCAAGCAAGAAGAAGTACTTGTCAAATATTAAATTTTTTCACTATCATGAGTTTGGACACTATACCATGAAGTGTCCGCATAAGAAGGTCAGAGAGAAGCCCTTAGGAGGAGCGGCAGGTGAAGCTCTTGCTTCGCAATTAGAGTTGGATTTCACTCTCATCACATGCATGGTGTCATCAGTGATGGGTTATATGTGGTACCTGGATAATGGAGCCTCATTCCATATGACTGAAAACAGATATTTCTTCATAAACTTGGAGGAGAAGGACCTCCATACGCACATCAAGATGGGAGATGATGGGAGGTACATTGCGACCGACATTAGTATGGTTAAATTTCAAAGGGAGTATGGTTCTCCTCTCACATTGAAAGATGTCATGTATGTTCCTAGTTTTAAGAAGAACTTAGTTTCAGTTGCTATATTAGAATAGAAGGTGGAGAGCCGAGACATCAGTGAGTTATGCCATAGAATATTGGGCCATCTAAACCATTGAGCTTTGAATATCATGTAGCAGATTTATGTAGGACTTCCCAGGACTTCCCAAGGGTGCACTTGAGCAGTGTGATACATGCAAAGGGTGTACATTTGGGAGGTACACCAAATACACCTTTCATGATAGCAATAGTTGAGCGCAAGTGATTCTTGAAAGAGTTCACTCAAATGTGTGTGGACTGTTCTCGACAGCCTCCACGGCCAAACACAATTATTATGTGATTTTTTTAGATGATTTTTCAATAAAATGTTAGATATTATTCATGTAGAAGAAAGACCAGATGTTCTCAAAATTTTGTGAGTTCAAAGCACTTGTTGAAAAAGACACAAGCAGGAAAATGAAGGCTCTCAAGAGAGAAATGGGTGGAGAATATGTGTCAAATGAATTCAATGACTTCTATGCATATGAAGGCATTTGACAGGAGTTGATAGCACCTCATAACCCACAATAGAATGGGGTTGCATAAAGGAATAATCGAAGCATTGTGGGAGTTTCACGGGTGATGTTACATGATCAGGGCCTACTATTTTACTTGTGGGTTGAAGCATGCAACACGGTTGTGTATGTGCAGAACAAGAGTATTCATTGGATCCTCAAGCTGAGTACACTAGAGGAATCCTTTTCTAGTATGAATCCAAGGATGCACGGAAAAATCTAGAACCAACAACTGAATTGGGAATATTTTTGGGGTACACTGATACACATCACAATTATCAGGTTTACCTACCATCTTGCAGGATAAAAGTGGTTTGTAGAGATGTGAAATTAAATGAAGGCAAGGCCATGAAAATTTCCCTTGAGAGGGAGCTTCAGATACATCGATATGAGGAGCTCTTTGCTCCAAAAGAAGAACTTCAACATGAGGAGTAGCCACAAGCATAGGAGCAGAGCGTGGAAGCACCCACTCATGAAAAGACATCCAGAGATGGAAGGAAGCGCACCATAGTGGCTGACAGGTTGATGCATGATGCTAGAGAATATGTGGGAGCACCCATATCACAGCGAAGGAAGAGAAGGTCCCCATATAAGTCACTTGATACATCGATATTATGAGTGAAAATGTAGATATTGAGCCATCCTCATTCGAGGAAGTAGTGAAAAAACCAGTATGGTTTTATTCCATGGTAGAGGATTATGACTCTATTATTAGGAAAAGTGCATGGGAATCTAACCCAAGGCCGTAGGACAAGTCAGGTATAGGATCCAAGTGGATCAACAAGGTGAAGCAAGAAGCATATGGGGGTGTCGAGAAAAACAAGGACATATTTTTGGCCAAGGGGTTCTCTCAGGTGGAGGGAATAGATTATGAGGAGACCTTTGCTCCTGTAGAAAGGTAATCTTAAATCATATCTATTCTATCACTTTCAGCACAAATGGGATGGAAAATACATGAGATGAATGTAAAGACATATTTCCTCAACGGATTGATTAAGGAACAAGTGTACATATATCAGCTAGAAGGATTTGAGAGCTTCAATAGAGAGTAAAATGTGTGCAAAATCAAGAAAGCATTGTATGGATTGGAACAAGAACCCCATTCTTGGTACACCAAGATCTATAGTTATTTCACTGGTTTTGGCTTCACTAAAATTGAAGCATATGTGAAACTTCACCCTATTTTGGTTAAAGGTAAATTATTGATTATAGCATTATATGTCGATGAATTAATTCTAACAGGTGATGAGAAGATGATAAAGTCTTGCAAATAATATTTTGCAATATAACTTGAGATGAAATACATGGGTATCTTGTATTATTTCCTTGGTTTGTAAATTTGGCAAAGAGATGGGGAACTGTTTGTCTCTTGGGGCAAGTATAGCAACAAGATACTGAAGAATTTTCACATGGAGAGCACCAAACCCATAGAGACTCATCTAGCATGGAATACTAAGCTTATGGGTTCAGTTATGTACTTGGTGAATACATGACCGAACATGTGTTATGCAGTTAACTAGCTTAGTCAGTTAATGGTTAATTCAACCCAACTCTATTTGAAGTCAATCAAACATGTGTTGAGATACCTTATATGCACCAATCAGTTTGGTATTTGGTACAGGCATACATAGGGATTGAAACTACAAGGCTTCATAGATGCAGATTGGGCAGGGACTCCATCCGACATGAAGAGCAGATCGAGCGACATCTTCAGTATTGGGTCAGCAGCAGTTTCCTGGTACATCAGGAAATAGAGTACATGGATGCTATTCAAGCATCTTGTGAGGATATCTGGATAAGGAATATTCTTGTTGGGTTTTTTGGTCAACATATGGATGCTACGGTGATTTACTGTGACAACCAGAGTTTCATCAAACAATCGTTTAATCCATTTTTTGATGATAGGTCCAAGCATAATGATATTAGGTACCACTATCTCAGATATTGTGTGTAGATGTGAATCATGATGCTCGAGTACATTCCTACAGAGGAATATCATGCATACCTCTTGATGAAAGCACTGTTAAGAGGCAAGTTCAAATTCCATAGAGGCAGTATCATGGTATCAGATAATCCCTTTCTTGGTTAGAGGGAGTGTTGAAAATTGCACCAAGTAATATTCTAATTTAATTTTCCCTTGAATTAAATTAGAATAAAATTGTAATTCCATGTCATGAGACAATTTTTATGAGTTAAATAAGTTAGTATGAGTTATTTGGTTTAGTTAATTCGAGTTGAGTCTCTAACTTGAGTCATGTAGAGTATCTCCTACATTATAGGAGCCCTGGTTGATTTTATTTTGAGTTGTAATTAATTAACTGAGTTTATCTTGTAGGAATTTATAGGATAAGTTCCATAGATCAAGAACCAAAGGTCACCACTCACAAACAAATCACAAATCAGTACACCAGTATAATCACGTGGTTAAAACCCTCAAAAAGGGAAACATTCCACGGCCTGACCCAACGCAGCCACTTCAGGAAATTTATTAATATAAAAATAAAAGTTACATATGTTTCTCTCATAAATGGTTACCGGAAAAATGACCCTCCATGCTCTTTAAATAGAGATCATGGACCAATCGAGTGTTAAGCCACGAATCAAGTGTCGTTAATACTGAGGTGAGAGATAACCGTCGGATCACTACAAATCATGACCATCGGATTATAAGTTACAAATGTACATGGTAAAGAAACACACTTTACCTAACTCTACACTAGACTAAGTTATTCTTAACTATTTCCTATGTGTCGGAAAATCCTAACATCCCCCCTTAAGAACAACTTGGGATAGGATTGAAGGATTTACAAAGGTGACACAAAAGGAGCCTATTTCCTATGTGTCGAAATATCCTAACATCCCCACTTAAGAACATGGATCAAAGTTTGGTAAAATTTACTTCTGTGAGAGCCTTTGTAAAGATATCTGCTACTTGATCATTGGTTGGATAGTACTGCACTTCAAGAACATGATCGTGAATGAGCTTTCTAATGAAGTGTATGTGGAGTTCAATGTGTTTCATACGTTGATGCTGAACTGGATCTTTACATAGCTGAATGGCATTCTGATTATCACACCAAAGTGTAGTTGGATGCTGTTGATGAAGACAAAATTCAGACGGAATCTGACGAAGCCACATGGCTTCCTTGCTAGCTTCAACTGCACCACGATACTCTGCTTCTGCTAAAGAAAGAGAGATGGCACTTTGTTTCTTACAAGACCAAGTAATAGGTCTTGAACCAAGAGTGAATACATATCCTGCAGTAGAATTTCGATCATCAGGGTCACCAGCCCAATCAGAATCAGTGAAACCAATCAACAATGGAGATGCTCTTGCACTGTAATGAATCCCGAACTAAAATTTACCTTGAATATATCGAAGTATTCTTTTAGCTACTTTCCAGTGACTTTCATGAGGTTGGTGCATAATCCAAGTGACAAGACCAACGACAAAGGAAAGGTTAGGATGGGTATGGGTTAGATACAAAAGTTTACCAACAAGTTGACGATATAAGGTAGCATCAACTTCAGGGGTAGTACAAGTGACTGAAAGCTTGAATCCATACTAAAATGGAGAAGGGGTTGGCTTACAATCTTCTATGTGAAAGTGGTGTAGAATATCACAGGCATACTTGGATTGAGAGAGGGTAATGCCTTCCTTGGATTGCAAGACTTGAAGACCAAGGAAATAATGCAAGTTTCCTAAGTATGTCATTTCAAACTTCTTTTTGAGGCTAGACTTTAAATGGTTTATATGGTTTGGATCACTACCAGTAAGGATAATATCATGAACATAAAGAACAAGGATGGTGAAGGACTTACCCACTTTCTTGGTGTAGATAATGTTGTCACAATGACACCTAGAAAAGCCATTATCTAA
The DNA here is from genome assembly GCA_034641835.2 of Pinus albicaulis. Lineage (NCBI taxonomy): Eukaryota > Viridiplantae > Streptophyta > Pinopsida > Pinales > Pinaceae > Pinus > Pinus albicaulis. The sequence continues at coordinate 1,016,961,001 of CM076584.1, read as the reverse complement.
TAGAAATCTATCCATTGTGGCATACCAAGCCCGAGGAGCCTGTTTGAGACCATAGAGAGACTTCCTAAGGTGACAAACAAGGCTGGAGTCTTTTTGGATAAAGCCAGGGGGTTGTTCCATGTAGATTTCTTCATGCAAATCTCCATGTAAGAAGGCAGATTTAACATCCATCTGATGGACTTCGCATTTAAAGGAGGCAGCAAGGGAAAGAACAAGGAAGATAGAATTCATTTTGGCAACAGGGGAGAAGGTTTTAGTATAGTCAATGCCTTCAACTTGTGAAAATCCTTTAGCAACAAGACGAGCTTTATGTCTATCCACTTTTCCATCTTGTCTAAACTTTGTTTTGTAAACCCATCTACATCTGACAAGTTTTCTTCCTTTTGGAAGAGGAACAAGATCCCAAGTATCATTTGCCAATAAGGAATGATACTCTTCATTCATAGCTTCATCCCAATATGGATGACTGGAGGCTTCTTCAAAGGATTCTGGATCAATTTTTTCTGGAACTTGAGCCAATAATGAAGAGGCTCTTTTGAACTGAGAACGTGTACGTCATCGATCAGCAGGGTCACCTACAAGAGAACCTGTTGCATCCCGAGTAGAGCGGACCCATCTGGGAAGCGGTGGAGCATAAGGAAAAATTTCAAGAGGTGGAGGAGGATTTTCATCCTCGTTTTCATCATCTGAACTAGAAGGAATGCTATTAAAAATAGAAGAGAGAGAGAGAGAGAGGTGGCACATATGCCGAATGAGGCTCGCAGGCCAAAGGTGGCACACTTGCCGAACTAGCCTCGCAGGACGATATATTTTCATCAAATTTTACATCTCTTCTAATGATAATATTTTTGGATTTTGGTTGAAGAAGTCTATATCCTTTGACATCTTCAAAATATCCAACAAAAATGCATTTTTCACTCTTAGGTTCTAAGGCTGTATGTTTCACATCTGGAATATGGGCCCAAGCATCACTTCCAAAAACACGAAAGTGACTTACATATGGTTTGATTGAGCTCCAAGCTTCTTCTGGAGTTATATTCTTTAAAACCTTAGTAGGAGTGTGATTTACTATGTAATTTTCACAGTTAATGGCTTCTACCCAAAAATTGAGACCAAGTCCTTTAGATTGAAGCATACAATTAGCCATTTCTTTTAAGGTGTGATTCTTCCTTTTAGCTACACCATTTTGTTGTGGAGTATATGGAACAGTATGTTGCAATTGAATGCCATGCTCAGTGCAGAAGTTGATAAATTTGTTGTTAAGATATTCTTTGCCATTGTCTAATCTTAACTTAAGAATTTGATTTCCAGATTATTTCTCAACAAAGGACTTAAAGGCCAAGAACATGTTAAAAAATTCACTCTTGGGTTTTAAGAAATATACCCAAGTGTGTCTGGAAAAATCATCAATGAAATTTAAGAAGTACTTGCAACCAGAGAAAGAAACAACAAGAAGTGGACCACATAAATCACTGTGCACAAGCTGCAAAGGGGCTGAAGCGTGCCAAGAGGCACGTTTGTCAAAACTATCCGGATGATGTTTTTCAAGTACACATCCGAAGAAAACACCATCTCGGCAAGATACCATAGGAAGGCCCGTCACCATCTTTTCCTTACATAGAGTTTGAAGAGAGCGATAGTTTTAAGTGACCAAATTTTTCATGCCAAATTTTGTTCACATCATCATTATGAGCAACAAAAACAGAGGGAAGACATGATGACCCAAAGTTGTCAAACTTATACAACCTTGTGGAATCATCAGCAATGCCAGTAGCTAAAATATGTTTAGGATCTTTGAGGTCCTTGAATACAACATAATGAGGTGAGAATTCTACTATTTTCCCTCCACCTGAATGAGTTATTTGATAAACATATAGAAGGTTGCATGACAAGGTAGGAACACATAGTACGTCATTAAACTGACCATTATCTAGTGAATGGCTCCAAATCCTACAACACTAAGAGATCTATCATCACCAACATAAATATGTTTGTTGTTACAATCATTTAAATAAGAAAACATGGATTTATTTTTAGCCATGTGGTAAGAAGCTCCAGAATCAATGAGCCAGTCATGAGAAGGAGAAGAAGAAGATACATTTAATGCATAACCAAATCTTGATGCTTGACAACCACAAGCAGAAAGTGCCATGCCTGAAGATGAAGGTGAAGAGTGCTCCAAATTGATGTTGTGCTTCTTCATTGATACTTCTAAGGCTTCCATCTTCTTAAAACATTTGGACTCTATATGGCCATCCCGATTGAAAAATTTGCAATGTCTATCTGTCTTCTTCCCTTTGTTTTGATTTTCCTTATTATTTTGGTGATTTTATTTTTCAGTTTGCGACTGAAATTTCTTAGGGCCTTTGTTTGGTTTAGGACCATATTTTTTAGGATACTTCTTCTTGGGATTCTTTTGATATGATTGTTGTTGGGCTGCTAAGGCTTTCTTAGAAGAATTTCCAGAAGTGATAAGACCAAGGTGTAAGATTTTTTCTTGTTTTCTTATCAAAGAATCGCAAAAGGCATCAAAAGAGGGGTTCTTGTAGGCAGTTCCTGAAGAAATGATGGCTTCTCTAGTGGAATGGAAGGCAGAAACAAATACAGAGTATGTAGGGCCAAGCTTAGCAAGAATGCAATAAATGAGGCTACCATCTTCCTTTTTGATCTTACAACATTCTAAAAGAATTCAAATGGTCTTGAATTTGGACAAAAAATCTTCAATGGAGGAGAAATTATTAGGGTCCAAAGTAAGCAACTCATTTTCAAGCTGGTGGGCCCTGATTTGATTTTTAATGCCAAAAATAGTTTTTAGCTTTTCTAGGGCTTCATCGGGGGTGTCAATGTCAAGGATATGAAATCGAAGATCTTGAGCAATGGGCATTCCTATCGACCCTCCTGCTTGATCTTGTTTATTTTCCCATTTAGTAGCTTTATCATCATCAGAAGTTTTAGTTTCTTGTCCTATGGCTATTCTATAAAGCCCTTTACTTTTAAGTATATCTACCATGTGAGGTAGCCATTGGAAATAATTGGTGCTGTTAAGAATAACCAAGCATGCACTTTCCATTTTTTTTTTAAAACTGAAGCTGAGAAAAGCTAAAACTAACTACTCCAATGGAAATATCTCAAAAAATTAGGCCTTTAAAAAAAAATGTCTCAAAAACGGCTTACGGATGAAGAAGTTATGCCTTTTGAAAAATCTGAATTCTAGATGCCGAATAGTTACGGGAACAAGATAAAGTGCAGTTTTTTAAAAAAAATTCCACCCCTTTGAACAAATTTTTTTTACAAAAGAAGCCTGAGAAGGAGACTTGAACCCAAGACCTTTATTCTCATAAACTAACCCCTCACCAAGTGATATAGTAAAAGGATCACATTAGTATTTGAAAGGAGGAAGGGTTTTTTTTTTTTTTACTCTTCGGTGTGCGTGCCTTTTCCTGCACAAAAAAACACAAAAACCGAGAAAAAAAATTCAATGCAAAGCCTTACGGTAGAATGTTATAATTTCGGTTAGCCTTACTGGCAACTATCCTTTTTTCACTATTTATTATTTCCCGAGATCACACAAAGACGCGGGGAAAGAGCATACGTCGCAAAAAAAATCTCGTTTCCTGTTTCTTATTTTCCAAGATCGCACGTAGCGCACAAAAAAGAGCATACACAGAGAAGAGGGTATAGATCTGGAAAATAAGTAAAACCTATAAACCAAAAAAAAAAAAAAAGGAATCGAAATAAGTATAAATATTAACAAATACAACTGCAAAACGGATGCTTTATACCTCCAGATCTAAACTGTCATAACTTGGGTAGTAGGAAACCATTTCGCATCAAACAAAATCCGTTCCTCACTGTAACAGATGCTCCAGACACAACCGAGTAGTTCTCCAAACCTAAAAATTCTCAGAAATAGTAGATCTACAAAACATCATTCGCATGCAGTCAAATCGACTTCCTATTTTGTTCAACAACAAACGCGACCCTCAAAATAGCTCTGATGCCATGTAGGAATTTATAGGGTAAGTTCCGTAGATCAAGATCCATATGTCACCACTCACAAACAGATCAAAAATCAGTAGACCATTATAATCACGTGGTTAAAACCCTCAAAGAGGGAAATAGTCCACAGCCTAAGCCAACGCGGCCACTTCAGGCAATTTATTAATATAAAAAGAAAAGTTACATATGTTTATCTCATAAACGGTTACCGGAAAAATGACCCTCCATGCTCTTTAAATAGAGATCATGGACCAATCGGGTGTTAAGCCATAGATTAAGTGTCGTTAATACCGAGGTGAGAGATAACCGTCGGATCACTACAAATCGTGACCGTCAGATTATAAGTTACAAATGTACATGGTAAAGAAACACACTTTACCTAACTCTACACTAGACTAAGTTATTCTTAACTATTTCCTATGTGTCGGAATATCCTTACATATCTAAGCTAAAATCAGTTTAACTTGTTCTAATTGATGGAGGAACTAGTGCAAGGTCAAAGAGTGGTGTTTGGACTTGAACCACATTTAGTGATGAGTCAAATAATTGATGATTCACTCATAAATAACTCATGCATGTCAGTTCTGAGAAAGGCCCAGTTGAGATTGGATTTAAATGGAAGTGTACTATCAGTTGTATAATCATCCAAATTGTACAGGTGGTGCATGCAGTCATAGGAAGGCCCTAGATGTATTGTGAAATTCATATTGGGAATTTCCATAATTAATAGGGGATAATTACCCAAGGAAACAAAGAAAGGAAATAGGGATCCTAGGGGGTAGAAAATTGGTTAAGTATTGGCCAAGGCTTGTCTATGAAGTAGTGAGACAAATAGATATAGTGCATAGGTTTCTTTGGTTGGAGAAAATCATTGTAATATTCTCATTTTTTTTTACTTATGAAATATACATATAACAGGGTTTTTAGCTAAGGATTTCCCCAAGAAATTTGTTTTCTAATGTGAGATTGAAATTATTTATATTTCATGTTTTGTGATTTCGCGATCGTAATCGGTTTCCGCAATTGGTAGAGTAGATTCAAGTATATTTTTTTAGCATATTATAACTGCCAATTTGAATCTACATGGATTTTATACAAGTGCCCATGGTCATTACCCCTCCTATTAGGTGTATCTAAGAACCTACCATATTTGACTATGTCATCCATGTCAAACCTGTATCATGATTGAGACCTACTTCCATATGCCCCATTGGTCATTTCCTCCTATTCATGACTGATCCTAAGTGGTCCTTGCCTCTACAAATATGATAGACCCTAAAGGATGACTGCATTAATGCTTTCTTGATTTTCCTATGCTCTGGAAAGTATTTCTTGTGACTAAATGATCATGTCATTATCCGCCTTACAACTTTTGAGATTTTCTTTCAAAATTCTCAATGTATCTACTATGTTTGGAGAGTACTTGTCACCATGTTGTTCATTTGAACTGTAGGGAGAATCACGTGAACTATATTCCACCATTTTTCTTGTAATCTCTGATCTTCTTCCTGAAAACATACCATGTTAGAAAAACAAAATATAAACATGATCAAACATACCTTAGTGAAGCACATGGGAGGATATCTTGTCTGCACAAACAAGTCTAGATTAGCACAACATATGGACATATAATGAAATCAACATATCAATTGTTCCAACATCAACATCATGAAAACAAACACGTAGGTTTTAACCCTGAACATAATTTATCTACTCACAAATCTTATAACAGAAGATAAACAATAGTGAGAGCATAAAACATAAAACAGATAAACACAAAGATTTTTCCCTGGATCCCAAATCGGGACGACCAGCTTGATTTTTCATTATATTCCTTTTAGTGTTACAACACATATATATACATGCCGAAGCATACATAAACCCCAATCCATAAACCCTGGATTAGAACATAATCGTAGTTCCCTTGACTGGATATACAAAAATACCAGGGGCTGAAAACCATCGTGCCCTGATACCATGTGCAAAACCATGCACAAAACCATGGACGTGGGCTACCCACCAGAAATTAAGGACCAAAAATAACACATACCCAAAATTCTCCCACTTATTGTTTTCTTTCCATAGGGGGCCACAGGAGAGCTTAGTCGCTGGCTCAATTCTTCAACACCCATTGTTTCTCTACACCAAGAGAACTTCTGAGTGCTCACAGACTTTTTCAATGCATCTGCAACATTCTTCAGAGTGTCCACCTTTACCAGCAACACCCTTTTAGCCTAAACCATATCTCTAACAAAGTGATATTGAACATCAATGTGCTTTGTCTTTGAATGATAAGCAGGGTTCTTAGCCAAGAAAATTTCACTTTGGCTATCACAGTCTATCCTTATAGATTGTTGTACCAACCCCATACTTGAACACAATCTCTGCAACCAAATTTCTTCCTTGCTTGCATGAGTGGCTGCTATGTATTCTGCCTCTGTAGTTGAAAGAGCCACTACAGACTGCCTTTTACTCATCCAACTGACTGCGCCTCCAAATAGGCTAAAAACATACCCACTTGTAGATCTTCTTTGGTCCAGATCTCCAGCCCAGTCTACATCAACAAAACCATGAATGTCCAACATTCTTTCCAATCCTGGTCTTCCCTGGTAGCACAAGCCATAATCACTAGTGCCACGTAAATATCTGAAAACCCGCTTCACTATTGTCTAATGCTCCTTCCCTAGGTTTGACATAAACCTGCTCAATACTCCCACTGCATGTGCAATGTCTGGTCTAGTATAGACCATTGAATACATCAGGCTACCCACTGCACTTGCATATGGAACACGGGACATATACTCCTCTTCTTCTTGTGTCTTGGGACACTATTCAGTAGATATATTTACACCTACAGGAATAGGAACATTCACCGGTTTACTATCTTGCATATTGAACCTCTGCAATATAGTCTCGACATACTTCCTCTGGTTTAACCAGAGCTTCCTCTTTTCCCGATATATCTTAATTTCCATGCCCAAAATATAGTTTGCAGCACCCAGATCCTTAATGTCGAATTTGGAGAACAGTTGGGTCTTCAAATCTTGGATAATTTCTTTGTCATTTCCAATCAACAACATATCATCCACATACAAGACCAAATAAATAACACGATCACCAACTAATTTAAAATAAACACAGTGATCCTCCTTGCTTCTGGTGAAGCCAAGTCCCCGTATATAGGTATCAAATTTCTGATACCACATCCTTGGTGACTGTTTTAACTCATACAGAGACTTCTTCAACCTGCATACCAGTTCTTTCTTACCCTTCACCATAAAGCCTTCAGGTTGCTTCATGTAGATCTCCTCTTCTAGATCCCCGTGAAGAAATGTTGTCTTCACATCCATCTGTTCTATCTCAAAATCAAATGCAGCAGCAACAGATAAAAGTAATCTAATAGAAGAAACTTTGGCAACAGGAGAAAAAATATCACCAAAATCAATTCCCGGCACCTGGGAATAACCTTTCGCTACCAATCGAGCTTTGTATTTCTCCACCTTGCCTTCTACATTCATCTTCTTCTTAAACACCCATTTGCTCCCAATGGGCTTCCTTCCAGCCGGCAACTCCACTAGATCCCATGCATCGTTTTTGTGCAAGGATGCCATTTCATCAACCATGGCCTCCTTCCAGAGTTTTCCATCCTCTGAATCTACTGCCTCCCTAACAGTTCTGGGTTCATCATCAGTTATAGTTAAGGAAAAACCTTAATAGAAAGCAGATGGACTATACCTTTCTGGTTGCCTTCTTTCCCGAACTGATCTTCTCAAAGCTGGAGTTTGTGGCTCTTCATCTTCTGAGTCTTCTTCTGTTATAGAGTCTGATTCATCCTCATTTAGCTCAAACTCTATCTTCTCAGGTTCCTTTGGTAGGACTTCATATTTAACAACATCTTTCACTTCTCTAAACACCACATCTCAGTTGTACACAACCTTCCTTATTTCTGGGTTCCAAAGCTTGTAACCCTTTAAACCGTCCTTATACCCAATAAAGATGCACCTTTCAGATTTATTATCCAACTTGGTCCTTTTCTCCTTTGGAACATGTACATATGCATCACATCCAAATACCCTTATATGTGAAAGAGAGGGTTTCTTACCAGTCCATACCTCATGTGGAGTCTTATCCTCCAACGCTGATGAAGGTGATATGTTAACTAAGTAACATGCAGTCTCCACTGCCTCTGCCCAGAATTCTTGTCCTAACCTGGTACCACTGAGCATGCTTCTTGCCTTTTCCATCAATGTTCTATTCATTCTTTCTACAACCCCATTTTACTGAGGTGTGTATGGAGTAGTCTTCTACCGTGATATACCACACTTCTTACAGAACTCTTCAAATTCCTTCTTGCAGAACTCCCCACCATTATCTGTCCTCAACGCCTTTATCTTCTTCTCTGTCTGGTTTTCCACTAGAGCCTTAGATTCTTTAAATTTTCCAAAGACTTCAGATTTCTTCCTCAAGAAATATATCCATGTATTCCTTGAGAATTCATCTATGAATGAAACATAGTACATAGACTTTCCCAGTGATGGAACTGACACAGGCCCAAACACATCACTGTGCACAAGTTCTAATATCTTGTTTGCCCTCTTAGCACCTGTTGTACCTTAAGAAACAATTCCTTAGTTGTGACAAGGAATCCATGCTTAAGACATTATCTGATTATGTCACTAAATATATATATCCGTATCTATTTTGTAAACCCTTAAACAATGATTATGCAACCTTTAAATATCAAAACCATGCATTTTCTGCAATGTTATATTCCACTTATGCTGAAATGAATGAACGGAAGAAAAATAAAAGAGGATTTAAATTTGATATGTTGTTTCAAACAAAATCTATCATTTTAAAACCCTGAAGAATTAAGTAAAGTAAAGCTAAACAGAGGAGCGCACATTAAGGTTGATTTAACTCTTAAATACACATGTATAAAGAGACCTGCTGCTCAAACTACTCTGTTTTAACCACATAAATGAAACACAATGTAAACTGGACGACTTTTCAGCATAAACAGAATGATAGAAACTTGCATACTTCTTTCATTAATTTTCTATTCTTCAGTACAAAAATTTGGCTTCAAGGTTCCAAAACTCAGAACCTTTTCCCTTCTCGGAATTCTCTTTAAATACAAAATAACAAAATAGTTTTTAGCAATGAAACTAACTCTAACTTCTTTAACTACTTGCAGTTACAGAGGCACGTGCCTCAAAAAGGTCCTATTACAATTTACATGATTTTAAGAAAACAACATAGCAGAAAATAGAAGATTCCTAATCTATAAGAATAGTCGCTTCTGATACGGTTGCTGAATCAACGGCTACTTTTTGTTGAGATGCTGGAATTCCTTTTGCTGAGTCCATTGAGAATGGTTTGCACTTTTTCCATATCTCACTTTGGGTTGTTGAAGAATTTTTGAAAATATGATATTCCAATTTGAATGCAACAATTTGACTGTGTGTAGGTATTTCTGTGAAGAGAGTCTTGACCATCCATAACAAATTGAAATGTCTTTGTAAGAAATTGAACATTGTCTCCCCTTTTAAGATATGCGTCTTTTCATGTCTGTTATCCACCTTGCTTTTTGCCAATACTAATGAGTCTTCATAAAATTTCCATATCAGAATATTTCCTTTCTTTGTCCAACATGAAGGCAAACCTGTCTTGGTCAATTTATCAAATGATATATCAAATTTCTTCACTTTCTCTTTGATTTCTAGTAACCTCTTTTATGCAACTCTCCGAAGATCATTTATAATTATCATCTTATTAACCTCCACAACATAAAAATATCTATCTTGTATTCCCATGTATTCTAATTCGTCATCTGACTTGGAATTGATAAATTCTATGAAATTCCTGGCCCAATTGGCTCTTTTAATTGTCGTCTGCTTATCAGATAGCATCTCTTCTTCATGTTCTGAGATAAGGCTCTTCTCCTTTGCCACTATATTCAAGAAGTTCCAATTGGACTTCATCTCTGAGATAATTTCACCCCAAATGATATCTTTAGCCTTTATAAGTGAGATATTTCCTTTTAGTTTCTCCCTGAGATCCTTAATCTCAGCTTCAGCCTTTTGTAACTTCTGTTTATTCTGATTAGCTTCATTTTCTAATGATCATATGATATTTGTGGTCGTTTCTATTTCTGACTGAGCTTGATTTCGATCTCATTCTGTCATCTTCAGTTCTAGGTCAAGTTGAGCAATCTGTGCTTGGGGATCTGTATCACCTGTAGGGAAAGTAAAAGTACAAGTATGATTCTCAATGTGATTTTGTAAAGAGATGGCAATCTACTTTACCTTAGATAATTCTTCATCTTTTTGTAACAACTTCTCACGAAGTTCCTCTTTCTCTTTCTCCACCTCTGCCACTTCTGCAGCCATTGAATTTTCTACAGCAGGTAACTTCAGCTTTTTCCTCAGGGTGGATATCTCTATGTTAGCGCTCTTCATGAGCTTCTATACTGCAGATCTGTCATTAGGATCTACCCCAAATTTTATGATAATATTTTTCAATTCCTCATTTTGAACTGATAAGGCCCTTGAATTGGCCTTCTCCAATTTGAACTGCTTGATAACCTTTGTTAACATATTTTCAGCTTTAACAGCCGTGGCATTGGTCTTAGTCAGATCATTGACAATTAATTGTCCAGTCTGCATGTGTAGATTCATCTTATCCAACAGTGGGATCTTTTTGACATCCATAGTTATATTTACAACATTAAAACTGCTTGAAGATCCAAGAGACATCCCTGTTGGATGTGTTAAAGCCATTCAGAATTGATCTTTCTCGAGATCCATCAAGTTATCAACCTAGATTGATTAGTAGCTATGTGATGTTTTTCCTGAGCCTCCACACTAGCTTTTATTCTTTGATTCTTCTCTTCAATTTGTGTAAAGACCTGTCTGAGTGAGGGCACCTCTTGGTAAAGCTCATGACCTCCAGGGGAAGAGGGAGCATTTTTCTCTTCATTTATATGGAAGGTGAACCCTGGTGAATTTGAAGAATGATCTTCAGCTAACTTATTTCTTTTCTCCTCTCTTGGCTCTTTATCATCTAACTAAACAGAAAAATCCTTACTTCTTTTACTTATCCTTTCAGTTATAGTAGGTGTCTAGATGCTTGTCTTTGCTGAATTTACTTCCTTGGGGTTTTCTAGCTTCTCTTGCTCAGGTCTGCTTTCATGGGTAAAAGCAGAATATCCATTTTCAATTCTCCTCTGGGAAATAACTCCATGAGGATCATACGACCATTTCTCACCCAGTACAGATGTGTTTCTTCCAAAAACTTGGACACTTCACCAAATGCTTGTCTCGTATTTACCACAAAGGTTCCTACATTCATAGGCAGCTTATACATGATACCTTTCTTCATGGGAACAAAATGCACCTGGTCTATACTTAGACACTGTCTGATGAACTCAAGGGAAAAAAGCCTCATAGGCACAAATGTTGGGAGCATGTAAGGCTCGATATTAGCTCCATACAATCTTATCTCAGAATATTCCTCAAACACGAACCAATCCCCAAACCTGAAACTGGGTCCCAACTGTAAAAACTCCCTGGCTTTGGGTAGAAAACAAGGGGGAGAAACCCCATTCAAGACTCTGTAAGCAATTGACATATAATGACTAGCAAACTCAAACAGCACTGCTTCATTTCCCTCTCTTCTAATTATGTCATTCCAAAATATAACCGACTGGTTCTGTTTGTTGACATCCATTATATTTAGCCCCAAACTCATAAACTCCTCAACATTCTGATATAAGAATAAATAAACAATTAACAAGGGGAATTTAAAGTAACCTATGAGAGCAAAGCTCATCAACTAAGAGTTGACAATTTCCTGCAAAACAGACAGAATATCCAGAACTGTCCCCGGTTTCATCATTATTGTGTACATTCCTAATACTAATTTATCAACTGTATGGTCACTATCTTTACCCAGAATTTCTGCAATGCAACTCAGGACTGGTCTACTCTTAGCATCAAAAATCTCCAAATTGAATTCTTCAGCTTCCGGTTGAAATTATTTTGAATCCGGTCTCAAATAAAACATATACTGATTAAATTCTTCCCCTGAAAGGTTTTCAAAATAACTTGCCAATGAGCTTTCTGAGAATTGAAGTGGTGATTCGTCTTCAAGGAAGCAAAATGTTTGACGAATTAGCTGCGTCGACACCTGTAGAACATTCTCCCCCTGCGAATTCATTATAAAGCACTTACCAGGATACATTGAAGAAACCAGCCAACAGATAAATTTGGGAAAGAAATGAGCTTTTGGGACACATGCAAACAGGACACCAGATTTCCTCATGGCAGAAAAGACTGGGGAATTTTCAGTATTTAGGGTTAATTGATGATAAAGGAGGGAATGATTCATGGAAGACATGGTATCTTGGATATCTTGCTCACTTTCCATGAGAGAGATGAGGCTAGTTGAACCAGGTAGAGAAACTTGCTTGGCCATGGATGAACGGAAAAAAAAGCTAACCGTAGGACAGTAGGGAGTAAAAAGGTGGCGATGACACGGCTCAAAGGGGAAAATAACTACAAATAACTTGGAAATGAAATGAGAATCAATTTAACAGCCACGCAAACCCATATTAAATGCCTGAACTGGCGTGGATAAAGCCGTTGACAAGGCTTATCGTGGATTACAGTTGTCATCCACATGGCTTCATGACGTCATCGTGGATGCTCTTGGAGTACGGCGGCAACCTTCGGCTAGACCCCCCCGCAGTGAATCCACACCGTCGATCGTGATTTACCTCGCGGTCAAATATGTCAACTGCGGGGGCACTTGGTTCAATAATGCCCGAGCTCTTTGCGTCTCTGCATTTGATCATCCGAGTACAGTCTTCTACACTACGCTACCTCCGCTCGGAGACTTGCTCGATGCTTAAACACCAAATCATAATATGCATCCAAATAAAGTTTAATAATAAACTTAATTTGCAACGAACTTTAGAAATGCTTCTTTTTTATGCTATAGTATGAAAACATTATACCATAGCATATACTTTTCAGAATTTCAGATTTTTATTTTTATTTTTCAATTTTCAAAATAAAATAGAAAAGGATATGCAGATTATCCACAACATCTGGCTCCACCTGGGGATAGTGTTTTTTCCACGAAACACTAAGAACCTGCAAATCGGTGCCTTCACTTCGGGCATGGAGTCGAAAATTTCTTGATGAAAAATGTACAATGACAAAACCAGATATATACAATGATGGTGAAACAACTTCTTAGTGCTGGAAATAATGCTTTAAATATTGCCCATTCACAGGCATATCTATTACTTCGCCTTCAAGATTTTCCAGCATGAAGGTATTATTCATCCTGGCTTCACTAATTTTGAACGGACCATACCACAAGGGATTAAATTTTCCGTGTTTCCCTTTGTCTTCCTTCCGAGTATCCCACCTTAATACCAGATCTCCATTCTCAAACATGATTTCTTTTGCTTTCCTATCAAATATTGTCTTCATTTTCTACTGGTAAGTAAGCAAATTCTCTCGAACCTTATTCCTTCTTTCACTTAACTCCAATACATTATTCATTCTTCTAATCATGGCATTAGGTTCTGCTTGAGCATCTTGAAGGAAGGAAATCATAGGTTTCACCAACTGGGTGGGAAACAATGCCTAAGTACCATATACTAGTTCATAAGATGACTTACCAGTGGATCTCCTAGTGGTCATTCGTGTTGCCCATAGAGCAAACACCAGCTTCGAATCCCAATTCTTCTGGTTTTCATTTATTGTCTTCTTCAAAAATTTTACCAATGTCTTGTTAGAGGATTCTGCCAAACCATTTCCTTATGGATGAAAAGCTGTAGAATGAGACAATATCACATTATAAGTCTGACAGAAATTAATAAACCTGAGTGAGTTGAAAACTTGGGCATTATCTGTCACAATCTTTACTGGACATCCAAATCTGCTAAAGATATTTTCTTCTAAAAACTTCATAACAACCAAATCATTTGCCTTCCTGGTAGGGATTTCCTCCACCCATTTTGTAAAATAATCTGTAGTGGTAAGGATCCACTTAAATTTCCCACTAGATGGTGGATTGATTTCCCCAATGAAATCTAATCCCCATTGTCCGAAAGGCTCTTCAACAAAAACATGAAGAAGAGGTAAAGGAGCTAACCTTTTCTTTTCTGCGAACACCTGACATTTTTGATAACTTCTAACTGTTTTATATACATCAGCAAACACAGAGGGCCAATAAAAACCTGATTTGAGAATTTTATGAGCAGTAACCTTCCAACTGTAGTGACCCCCGCACAAACATTCATGATATTCCTTAATCACTTCTGAAACTTCCTCTTCTGTCAAACATAACAATAACACACCAGCGGGATCTTTCCAATATAGCTTTGCTTCAATTATGACATAAGGTTGAGCTTTGAGTTTTAAAGCTCTATATTTAGCTCTATCTATGGAAGGAGGACAAGAAAGAAAGCATAAATAATGAATAATATCGTTGTACCAATCTAAGCAGAGGAATTTATACTTAATTGCTGACTTTGACTGAATATCACCTGTTTCTGCATTGTCTTCCTCTACTGGTGCCAATAAATTAATTCCCAGTGCTTGGAAATTTGACTCTGTTAGTAATTTTTCCAATCCCAATCCTTTGATCAATTTTGTTGGCTTAACATCCAGGTCGTACTCTTGGATTTTAGCGATCCACTTGCCTCTTTTCCCTTCTACATCACTCTGTACTAAAACATCCTTTACAGCAGAATTAGGAACGTATGCTAAAATTTGGGACTGGAGAATATAGGTCCTGAATGCTTTCAATGCTTTCACCAGAGCAAATACTTGTTTCTCCAATATATTAAATTTTAATTCTGCATCTCGGAGCACTTTACTAAAATATGCTACAGGTTGTTCACATTTTTCTTCATTTCTCTGTAATAACACAGCACCAATTGTTGAGGAAGACACAAAAGAGAAAATTTGAAAAGGCTTCAGATAATCTGGACTAATTAGAATAGGTGCTTCCTTTAGAGCTTCTTTAATCCTTTGAAAAGATTCTCTCGCTTCTTTGTCCCACTTCACCTCAGCATCCTTTTTCAACATATCTGTTATTTTCTTAACAATCTCTGCGTAATTAGGAACAAATCTTTTGAGAAAATTAATTTTTCCAAGAAACCTCTGAATATCTTTCTTACTTCGAGGCAGTGGGATCGACTGTATGGCTTCGACCCTTGCTGGATCAATTTTCACTCCTTGTTTGGACACAATATGGCCCAACAGTTTGCCTTCCTCCAGAGCAAACAAAGATTTTTTAGGATTCAGCGATAATCCATATTTCCTACACTTCAAGAAGGCTTTTTGCAAATGCTCTAAATGTTCATCATCAAAGTTTGAAAAAATTGTAACATCATCCAAATAAATTACCACAAACTTATCTCCCACAAATGCAATA
This sequence comes from Pinus albicaulis, assembly GCA_034641835.2. Classification (NCBI taxonomy): domain Eukaryota; kingdom Viridiplantae; phylum Streptophyta; class Pinopsida; order Pinales; family Pinaceae; genus Pinus; species Pinus albicaulis. The sequence goes on along the minus strand of CM076584.1, from coordinate 1,016,945,545 downwards.
TCCATTGCTCTTTGAAACGTGGCCCCTGCATTCATTAGGCCAAATGGCATCCTAGCATACATAAATGTTCCCCAGGGTGTAGTGAAAGTAGTTTTCTTTTGGTCTTCCTTTTCAACAGCCACCTGATTATACCCTGAAAAACCATCTACCATAGATAATCTGCTAGCTATAGTCACTTTTTGCAAGACAAAATCCATCTTCAGCAGAGGATAATTATCTTTTAATGAAGCCTTATTCAAAATCCTGAAATCTACACACAACCTTATCTCTCCATTTTTCTTTCTGACTAGTACAAGATTGGAAACCCAATCTGAATATCTTAGGGGAACAAGTATTTTAGCTTGCATCAATTTCTTTACCTCCTTTTCAATCGGGGCCAACAACAACGGATTGATTTGTCTTAGTTTCTGTCTATGCGGTTTGACTCCATCCTTCAATGGGATTTTATGCTGAATGATATTCTTATCATAAGTCTTCAAATCATCATACGACCAAGCAAAAACATCCTCAAATTGTTTGAACAAATCTATGTATTTTTGTTTGTAGTCCTCCGGAACATCTTTGAATAATTTGACCATTTTAGGCTCATGTTGAGTTCCCAAATTACAATCTTCGACATCCTCATCCTGATGTGCCTTTTTCTGGTTCATTGCCACATCATTAGCATCAAACAATCTTTCGAGAGGTACCAAACCCTTTGGTAAAATATTTTATTTCAACTGAATAATTTGGTGATCACCAATCTTCTTTTTCAGAGTCTTAGACATCTCAGGCAAATCATTTTCATCAGTTTCCACATCAATCTGATGATCTTCAAAATCTTCGATCATCAACAAAAATTGCTTAATCTGTTCATCATCTTCAAAAACCTACCAATGTTTGACATTGTCGGGAATCAAAGGCCTGTGTCTCATCTCAATTTCATACCTTATTCTGGGATTAATTGGAGGTTTGAATGTACTAGCTACAATTTCTAAAGAATCAGCCATTCTGTTCTCTTCTCTTGGGATAAACTGCAGGTTGAAAGCTTCAAAATAGTTTTCAATTAAATCCCATACCTCATTCCTATATGTTCTTAGCCTGGGATGTTTAGTTTGGCACAAATTCTTGATTTGTCTTATGATTAATTCAGAATCACCAAACACGGTCATAGACTGAATACCCATTTTCTTAGCTGTTTGCAGACTAATGATTAATGCTTCATATTCAGCTACATTATTGGTGGATTCAAACTCTAACTTAAAAGAGAAAGGCACAATGTTACCTTCTGGAGATAAAAAAATGAAACCAGCTCCAGTGCCTTCGTTAGAAGACGCGCCATCGAAATAACACTTCCAAAGCTTGTTTGAATTCAGCTCCTTATGTAAAATGGCTGAAGGGAGCTGCCCTTGTGACTCTTCAGCAAATTCCGCATCTTCATGCAGCATGAAACAAGAGAGATCATCCTTCTCTTGGCCATAAATAGGTGAATTACCTGCATATTTCTTGGTAGCAGTCTTTTGAAATCTAGTTTATCTATACAACCTCCTTTATTCCCCATTAAAAACAGGAATGATGGCATATGTAAAATCTAACTTCAAAACTCCTCCAAGCTTTGCCCCCCAAGACCTAGATAATAACATACCAAATCTGGCTGGAATATCTGCTACTACCACATCCATCATAATGCTCTTGGCTGGGATTTCAGCCAATGAAACAACCATATCCTTAATAAGACCCACACACTTCACCCTTTTTGAATCAAAATAATAAAGGTCTCTGTATGGCTTGGTGATTTGTAAATTTAACTCTTTCATCACACATAATGACATCAGATTATGGGATGCGCCAGAATCTAGCATACAATTATGAACAACAAAATCATGTAACATAAGTGATATATAAAATGGAGGGACAGACGAATCTACCTCTTCAACATGAGGTCCAAAAGTCACCAATGGTTTTTCTTCTTGCAGATTCACTATATCGCCCACTTCATCGGACTAAGACAAATTGATAAATTCTGCAATCTCCTTCTTATAACCAGGTGTTTTGATTAATTCAAGAAGAGGTATTTGAATTTTCACTTTTTCCAACTCTTTCTACAAACTGAAAGTTTTATTTTGTTTTGTCAACTTTTCAGGTTCTTCTTGATCTTTCTTGGAATTTAGACTTTGATTAGAAACAGTAACAAATTTCTCCAAAATATTAGGATCTTTACCTTTTGTTTGAGAAGCCTCAACTGACTGTTTTTCCTTCTCTTTTTCTTCGTTCACAGGCTGCTTCCCCTTATCTGACTTCTTAATCTGGTTTTTTTGTAATGGAGTCGCCATTCGAGAAGTTACTGATTTCGATTCCTTTTCCTCATCATCTTGAGTTATTAACCTCTTCTTTGACCTCAAATCATATTTTTTATATAATTCTGATTGCATGAAATCTGTAAATTGTTTACAATAAACATCCATCTCTTCCTGATCAAATGGAAGATCAGTTTCTTCATTTTCTTCCACTCTTTCTTCCTCGATTTCTTCTTCTGTTTCATCATCTTCCAAGTAGACAGCAGAAATTCGAGCATCATCTTATTTCTCATCATCATCATCTGCTGAACGGGATGGAGCTGCTTCTATATACAAAGGTGCTTGCACCTAATCTTGATCTTTCTTTTCTCTTTGTAGAATCTGCAGGGGCTGTTTTTTAAATTGAGGATTAAAAACCCCTCTACTTTGTCTTGCAGGCTTATTATTATCTATTTCCAACTTCACCAATTTGTTAGACAATTTTTTTATTACTCTAGTCATATCATCAATTCTCTGATCTTGAGACGAGGCTTCTTCCTTAGCTTTTCCCTTATCCTGAACTTTACCAACAGCAGACATATTAGCCTCAATCTCTAGAGCATCAATTTGAATCTGCTCCAAAGTAGGAGACCTTCTTTCCCTCAACGTGAAACTGAAATCTAGTTCGAATGCGCCAGCAAAAACGACCCTTGCTCCGATTGGAGGGGGTTTCATTTCTAAAGGCAAACTATTATACAATTTGTTAAATCTTTTCACAAAATCATTCATATTTTCATCATATTTCTTCTTTATTGCATTGAATTCTGTCAGAGAATAACCATGGTCCCTTTTTTCACCCCATCTCTTGATTAAGCGTCTTTCTAGTCCATCCCAATCATTTATTGAACCATTGGGCAATCCTTTAAACCATTTCCTTGCCTCTCCATTTAGAGACTGAACAAAAAGTCTCATTACAACATCTAAATGCTCAACATTTAAATTTTCAGCAAATGTGCAGAACAAGGGCAAGTGCTGTTCTGCAGTTATTTCATCTTCACCAGTAAATCTAGGGAGTAATTTGAGATATTCCTGAGGCATTGCATTCAGTGGCTGGGGTAGATTTAATGGTGCATATGTATTCATCAATAAAGCAGGGGCCGACATGTTTATGCCCTGGTTTACTGCTCCTTGAGCGGGGGTAAAATGAGCACCGGCTGTAGGTGGGGGTGAATGAGGTGGAACAACCGATATTGGGATTGGTGTATGAACGATTGCAGAAGAGCTGGCAACTGAATGAGATTGAGCTTCTTTAAGAGGGAAAGACACAAACTCCAAATATTTCTCTTCTAATGTGGGTTCTTGGAAATGGATGGGTGATGGTGAGGCTTCTTTTTCCGAGAAAACAAGTTTCTTGGAAACACCTTTAGATGAGAAAGTGCGTGAACTGCTGCCTGGTGTGAGCAGTGTAGCGTCTGGTGTATCAAATATTTTTGGTCTCCGGCCCTTCTTTGAAACAAGTTTCTCAGGATCAAACAAAATAGGAACTCTTTGCTGAGAGGTACCCGACCTCGTGTGAGGTTTCTTGGGAGCCAGAGCTATTTTAAAACAAACACAACTTATTATTTCCTCCTCTCTGGACAACCAAAGGAAACGTCAAATAAAACCCAGGGAAAATCTTCGAATCTTCATCCCCGGCAACGGCGCCAATTAATGTTGTACCTTAAGAAAAAATTCCTTAGCTGTGACAAGGAATCTGTGCTTAAGACATTATCTGATTATGTCACTAAATATATATATCTGTCTCTGTTTTGTAAACCCTTAAACAGTGATTATGCAACCTTTAAATATCAAACCCATGCATTTTCTACAATGCTATATTCCACTTATGCTGAAATGAATGAACGGAAGAAAAAGAAAAGAGGATTTAAATCTGATATCTTGTTTCAAACAAAATCTATCATTTTAAAACCTTGAAGAATTAAGTAAAGTAAAGCTAAACAGAGGAGCGCACATTAAGGTTGATTTAACTCTTAAACACACATGTATAAAGAGACCTGCTGCTCAAATTACTCTGTTTTAACCACAGAAATGAAACACAATGTAAAATGGACGAATTTTCAGCATAAACAGAATGATAGAAATTTGCATACTTCTTTCATTAATTTTCTATTCTTCAGTACAAAAAATTGGCTTCAAGGTTCCAAAACTCGGAACCTTTTCCCTTCTCGAAATTCTCTTTAAATACAAAATAACAAAACAATTTTTAGTAATGAAACTAACTCTAACTGCTTTAACTACTTGCAATTACAGAGGCACGTGCCTCAAAAAGGTCCTATTACAATTTACATGATTTTAAGAAAACAACATAGCAGAAAATAGAAGATTCCTAATCTATAAGAACAACCGCTTCTGATACGGTTGCTGAATCAATGGCTACTTTTTGTTGAGATGCTGGAATTCCTTTTGCTGAGTCCATTGAGAATGTTTTGCACTTTTTCCATATCTCACTTTGGGTTGTTGAAGAATTTTTGAAACTATGATATTCTAATTTGAATGAAATTTGACTGTGTTTAGGTATTTCTGTGAAGAGAGTCTTGACCATCCATAACAAATTGAAATGTCTTTGCAAGAAATTGAACACTGTCTCCCCTTTTAAGATTTGCGTCTTTTCATGTCTGTTATCCACCTTGGTTTTTGCCAATACTAATGAGTCTTCATAAAATTTCCATATCAGAATATTTCCTTTCTTTGTCCAACATGAAGGAAAACCTGTCCTGGTCAATTTATCAAATGAAATATCAAATTTCTTCACTTTCTCTTTGATTTCTAGTAGTCCCTTTTCTGCAACTCTCCGAAGATCATTTCTAATTATCATCTTATTAACCTCCACAGCATAAAAATATCTATCTTGTATTCCCATGTCTTCTAATTCATCATCTGACTTGGAATTGATGAAGTCTATGAACTTCCTGGCCCAATTGGCTCTTTTAATTTCCGTCTGCTTATCAGATAGCATCTCTTCTTCATGTTCTGAGATAAGTCTCTTCTCCTTTGCCACTATATTCAAGAAGTTCCCATTGGACTTCATCTATGAGATAATTTCACCCCAAATGATATCTTTAGCCTTTATAAGTGAGATTTTTCCTTTTATTTTCTCCCTGAGATCCTTAATCTCGGCTTTAGCCTTTTGTAACTTCTGTTTATTCTGATCAGCTTCATTTTCTAATGATCGTATGATCTTTGTGGCCGTTTCTATTTCTGACTGAGCTTACTTTCGATCTCTTTCCGTCATCTTCAGTTCTAGGTCAAGTTGAGCAATCTATGCTTGGGGATCTATATCACTTGTAGGGAAAGTAAAAGTACAAGTATGATTATCAATGTGATTTTGTAAAGAGATGGCAGTCTGCTTTACCTTAGATAATTCTTCATCTTTTTGTAACAACTTCTGACGAAGTTACTCTTTCTCTTTCTCCACCTCTGCCACTTCCGCAGCCATTGAATGTTCTGCAGTAGGTAACTTCAGCTTTTTCCTCAGGGTGGATATCTCTATGTCAGCACTCTTCATGAGCTTCTGTACTGCAGATCTGTCATTAGGATCTACCCCAACTTTTATGATAATATTTTTCAATTCATCATTTTGAACTGATAAGGCCCTTGAATTGGCCTTCTCCAATTTGAACTGCTTGATAACCTTTGCTAACATATTTTCAGCTTTAACAGTTGTGGCATTGGTCTTAGTCATATCATTGACAATTAATTGTCCAGTCTGCATGTGTAGATTCATCTTATCCAACAGTGGGATCTTTTTGACATCCATAGTTATATTTACAACATTAAAACTGCTTGAAGATCCAAGAGACATCCCTGTTGGATGTGTTAAAGCCATTCAGAATTGATCTTTCTTGAGATCCATCAAGGTTAGCAACCTAGACTGATTAGTAGCTATGTGATGTTCTGCCTGAGCCTCCACACTAGCTTTTATTCTTTGATTCTTCTCTTCAATTTGTGTAAAGACCTGTCTAACTGAGGGCACCTGTTGGTAAAGCTCATGACCTCCAGGGGAAGAGGGAGCATTTTGCTCTTCATTTATATGGAAGGTGAACCCTAGTGAATTTGAAGAATGATCTTCAGCTAACTTAGTTATTTTCTCCTCTCTTGGTTCTTCATCATCTAACTCAACATCAAAATCCTTACTTATTTTACTTATCCTTTCAGTTATAGTAGGTGTTTGGATGCTTGTCTTTGCTGAATTTACTTCCCCGGGGTTTGCTAGCTTCTCTTGCTCAGGTCTGCTTTCATGGGTAAAAGCATAATATCCATTTTCAATTCTGCTTTGGTAAATAACTCCATGAGGATCATACGACCATTTCTCACCCAGTAACAAATGTGTTTCTTCCAACAACTTGGACACTTCACCAAATTCTTGTCTCATATTTACCACAAAGGGTCCTACATTCATAGGTCGCTTATAAATGATACCTTTCTTCATGGGAACAAAATGCACCTAATCTAAACTTAGACATTGTCTGATGAACTCAAGGGAAAAAAGCCTCATAGGCACAAATGTTGGGAGCCTGTAAGGCTCGATATTAGCTCCATACAATCTTATCTCAGAATATTCCTCAAATGCGAACCAATCCCCAAACCTGCAACTAGGTCCCAACTGTAAAAACTCCCTGGATTTGGGTAGAAAACAAGGGGGAGAAACCCCATTCAAGACTCTGTAAGTAATTGACATATAATGACTAGCAAACTCAAACAACCCTACTTCATTTCCCTCTCTTATAATTATGTCAGTCCAAAATATAACCGACTGCTTCTGTTTGTTGACATCCACTATATTTAGCCCCAAACTCATAAACTCCTCAACATTCTGATATAAGAATAAATAAACAACTAACGAGGGGAATTTAAAGTAACCTGTGAGAGCAAAGCTCATCAACTGAGAGTTGACAATTTCCTGCCAGAAAGACGGAATATCCAGAACCGTCCCCGGTTTCATAATTATCGTGTACATTCCTAATACTGATTTATCAACTGTATGGTCACTATCTTTACCTAGAATTTCTGCAATGCAACTCAGGACTGGTCTACTCTCAGCATCAAAAATCTCCAAATTGAATTCTTTAGCTTCTGGTTGAAATTCTTTTGAATTTGGTCTCAAATAAAACATACACTGATTAAATTCTTCCCCTAAAAGGTTTTCAAAATAACTTGCCAATGAGCTTTTTGAGAATTGAAGTGGTGATTCATCTTCGGGGAAGCAAAATTCTTGACGAATTAGTTGCGTCAACACCTGTAGAACATTCTCCCCCTGCGAATTCATTATAAAGCACTTACCAGGATACATTGAAGAAACCAGCCAACAGATAAATTCGGGAAAGAAATGAGCTTTTGGGACACATGCAGACAGGACACCATATTTCCTCATGGCAGAAAAGACTGGGGAATTTTCAGCATTTAGGGTTAATTGATGATAAAGGAGGGGATGATTCACGAAAGACATGGTATCTTGGATATCTTGCTCACTTTCCATGAGGGAGATGAGGCTAGTTGAACCAGGTAGAGAAACTCGCTTGGCCATGGCTGAACGGACAACAAAGCTAACCGTAGGATAGTAGGGAGTGAAAGGTGGCGATTACACAGCTCAAAGGGGAAAATAACTACAAATAACTTGGAAATGAAATGAGAATCAATTTAACAGTCGTGCAAACCCATATTAAATGCCTGAACTGACGTGGATAAATTCGTTGACAAGGCTTCTCATGGATTACAGCTGTCGTCCACATGGCTTCATGACGTCATCGCGGATGCTCCTGGAGTACGGCGACAACCTTCGGCTAGACCCCCCCGCAGTGAATCCACACCGTCGATCGTGATTTACCTCGCAGTCAAACAAGTCAACTGCGGGGGTACTTGGTTCAATAATGCATGAGCTCTTTGTGTCTCCGCATTTGATCATTCGGGTACGGTCTTCAACACTATGCTACCTCCGCTCGGAGACTTGCTCGATGCTTAAACACCAAATCATAATATGCATCCAAATAAAGTTTAATAATAAACTTAATTTGCAACAAACTTTATAAATGCTTCTTTTTTATGCTATAGTATGAAAACATTATACCATAGCATATACTTTTCGGAATTTCAGATTTTATTTTTATTTTTCAATTTTCAAAATAAAATAGAAAAGGATATGCAGATGATCCACAACAGCACCAGAAGGAAAACTCACCCGATTCTGCTTCCCATATACACAATGTTCACAGAAATCGAAATCCAGAGAACAATTAGACATACCTTCTACCATACCATTTCTATGTAGTATCCGAAGGCCCTTCTCTCCAATATGTCCAAGCCAGATTTTCATAGCATGGTATTTTCCGTGAGACAAGTAGGCTTTCCGTCCCACTTTCAGAATCCACATAACCCACCCATCAATAACAATGCTACCTTGTAGCTGCACAGAGTTCTCATTCCAAATCCCCGCATTAATACCTGCTCCCCGAACCATCTTGCATCTTTCTCGAACACCTTACACCTCGCATCATCCATCTTGCTTGCTAGTAATCAAATTTCCTCGGCCACGTAATGAATATGCGGTAATCAGAAGTGGGTTCTAATCCTTCCATGTTGTAGCTTTAGCTTGACCTTTCCACATCCGACGATTCTGGCCTTCCTATCATCCCCTAGGAAGACATCACCATCATATTTATCATACTTGTAGAACCATTCCCTATGGGGAGTGAAGTGAAAGGATGCACCTGAGTCAATCAACCATGACTCATGATCTACATGTGTATTTGAAGAAGAAGCCAAATACACATCCCCACCTTCATCCGAGGTGGTTTTTTCCTCTGCAGAAGGAGCATCATCAGATCCCTTTCCTTTCTCGGGAGCTTTAGATCTGCAGTCCTTTTTGTAGTGCCCTTCCTTTCCGCATTTCCAGCACACCTTTACAAACTTTCCAGGAGATTTAGATCTCCCTCTAGATTTGGATCTCCCACTCGAAACCTTATTCTTGTTTCTGTTCTGGGACCTTCCTCGTACAGATAAGGCATCTCCATTCTGACCCTCCATATTTCTCCGTCTCATTTCCTCCGACAGCAAGGCTGAGACAATGTCATCAAAATTCAAGGTATTTGTATTGCTACCTATTGCAATAACCAAACTGTCCCACGAATCTGGTAGAGAACACAACAAACTGATGCACTTATCTTCATCTGAGATTTTAATATCAAAAAATGACAATTAACTTACCACAGTATTGAAGGCGTTCAGATGCTCTATCACCGAGTCTCCATCCTTCATCCTCAGGTCATACAGCTTTTTCCGCAGGAACAACTTATTCACCAGAGACTTAGATTGGTACAAAGTCCCTAGCTTTTCCCACAAGGTCTTTGTCGTAGCTTCCCCAGATACATTCAACAATACTGAATCTGAGACACACAACTGTATTGTGCTCTTAGCCTTTCGATCCAGTTTCTTTCAGCCTTCATCTGACATTGTCGTTGGTTTAGTACCTGGATATACCTCATTCCACTGATCTTTATCCACCAGTAGATCCTCCATCTTGAGCTTCCATAACTCAAAACTCTGACCATTAAATTTCTCGATCTCTATCTTCCCTGTTACACAATTTTTTGGTCATCTAACCTATTATCATTAGATGGACCCAAGTACACCATGTAAGACCAATTTTACCCTAAATAAAATTTCCTTCACTATGTTAAATAACTTAATAAACCACATTTATTAGGGTGTTTATGGTCTAAACAGGAAACCCCAAAAGGAAATATTAAACAAAACTATATTTGTTTGATTTTCCTCATGGAATAATTAATTAAACCATAATTTAATTATTATTCCCAGTCATGTTTAACCCAAAAACAAAGAAATTAATTAGATAAACCTTTATTTATCTTGTTATTTTCTAGGAATAATTATTTAAATCTTATTTAGATAATATTCCTTGTTAAATATGACCAAATCACCCACAAATAATTAAATAAATCATTATTTATTTGATTATCTTCCAACCACTTCCTTAAAAAGATAAATAAATCATTTATTTATTTATTTTTGACCAATCAAGGGATTTGACCCAAGTCAAATACCTTTTCCCTCCAACAAATATAATAAAATATTCCATAAAAGGTGGATCTAGATTTGGTTAACATTATTTTAATCATGCACCAAGATCTAGAATGACCCAATATTTTGTTATAAATAGGAGGGTTTTTCCTACCATTCTTCACCTTTTGTTGCCTATTACATCACTCTGGATCTATACACTTGGTCACTCTTTTCTACCATTTGCTGTGTGAGCTCCCTTTGAGTTCCATTCTTTGTGTGGGTTTTCTACACCAACAAGAGAGAGAAATCTTAGATCTGAAGTGCTGAGGACTTCCAAGAACCCATCCCACTGAGGAGAATTGGATACGCCTTCTTGTTTTCCTCCCAGGTGCCCTTAATACAAAAATTCTTTCAAAAATTGTTCTTGTCTTGTCTATTGGTATATGGAGCAAACCCTTATTTTTACTACTTAATGTCTTTCTATGCATAGATCTGGTTTTTTGCAGCTCTTTTCTTGATCAACTAACCGCAGATCTGAAGATATTGGCAGCCACTTTTGTTGTTAGGGCTATTAGTTATGCGTAGCTAAAGTGGTCCTTTTTCGTACACTTCGACAAAGGATTCATACTAACATTCATCGCTCGCCATCTTCTTTCACCACAAGAATCGATCCCGCAGATCTCCCACTGAACAGGGTTTACCACAGGCCCGAGCAAAAAACCCTCAGCAGCAAAGGCGTCCCCTTGAAGCCAAAACTGCTCTGATAGCAAATGTAGGTTTTAACCCTAAACAAAAATTATATACTCACGAATCTTATAACAGAAGATAAACAATAGCAAGAGCATAAAACATAAAACAGATAAACACAAAGATTTTCCCCTGGATCCCAAATTGGGATGACTAGCTTGATTTTTCATTATATTCCTTTTAGTGTTACAACACATATATATACATGCTGAAGAATACATAAACCCTGGATTAGAAAATAACCGTAGTTCCCTTGACTGGATCTACAAAAATACCAAGGGCCTAAAACCATCGTGCCCCAATACCATGTGCAAAACCATGCAAAAAACCATGGACGCGGGCTACCCACCGGAAATTAAGGACCAAAAATTTTCACCGGGGCGCTGCCCCAGACCCCGACAGGGGGGGCTGTCGCCCACCCTCTTACCCCCCCCCCCGCGCCTGCTTAGTCGTGGAAAGAATATAACACATACCTAACAAAACAACCACAATAATGACCACCAAATTGCATGCATAACAAACACATATACAACTAAAATGCATGCATGAAAATGTAATATTCCAAAATGGGAATGTCATAGGGGCTGCAGGTATACACAACAAACTACTTCAGAAATAATGTAGTCTTGGAAAGCATGAGTAAGAGGCCATAAAATATGATCAAATTATGAATATACAGTAGCAAATCAGAATTACAATGATTCTCTTACACTATACAGTAGAATACAGGAGTCAAGAGAGCATGAAATCTTCAGAAAATAAGGCTGCAACACATGTATAAACTGCAAAATGGCTTAACAATGTTATTTTATGGAGATGCAGCAGCTGAAAAATACATCTCAGATCTAGGATAGATCTATGGAAAAAACATCAGATCCATTTCAGATCTGTAAACTAGAGAGGCATTATTACAAGACCCCCTTGGGGTTTTTGACCAAATCATGCAATACAAAGAGTAGATCTGAGTTTTAAGTTGCAGATGTGTAATATTATTCAGAAATTTCTAAAGATTAATTTACATTGAAATAGATCAGATCTAAACAGAACATGGATCAGCAAGCTAATCCATGTATCACCAAAGTGAAAGGCAAATCCCAGCACCAGAGATCTCTCATCAAAAATGGGGTCAAAACACCCTGAAAACCCTCAACTGAAAATAACGCAGTCCCTCAAGGAAAACTGCGTTGTAGCTTGAATAAAAATGATGGCCTGATGCCTAGATACAAATCTGAAGCTCAAACAGTGGATGCACTCTTCCAGGAGGTTAAAAGACACACTCACTGAGAAGAGGCTCCAATACAAGCTAGATCTTTGCAGATCTAGAGTTCCACTTGCTGCAACCTACAAAAGTAAACAAACCCTCACTGGATTTGTGTTGCAGTTCAAAGTAGAGCTTGACCCAAAGCCTAATAGTGGATCAAATCAGCAAAAAATCCTCCAAGGATCCTTAATGGAAGAGGTGAAATCCCTTAATACGAACTCCAAGTGCTAAGTAGCACAATTCTCCACTAAACAGCAGAGAATACTATTTTTCTAAACAGACAAGATACTCAAAAATATAGACAATCAACAACCTTCTCTTGTTGCCTTCCCATTCCTTTTATAAGATGAGAGCCTTTGCAAACCCTAAACCACCTTGATGAGTTAGCTCCTTTCACATGAGGGGCCCCCTTCTAGAACTGCGTTGTCCCTTTATGAGGTACATTGAATCTAGACAGTGGTATAGATTTGGTCAAGGTTGACCCAGTCTCATAGCTCAAACCCCTTTCACACCTGCAAGTGATTTATTTACATGGCCCTGATTTATCCTTGTTCACATGGGCATTGATTTATTCAGTCTTTTCAGGAGTTTTACATGTCCTCTTTTATTCATTTATTCATGCAAAATAAAGTAAAACAAAAATGTATATTCCTCTTAACTTAGGCTAAGTAGGAATATTACAGTCCTCCCCTCAAAAATGTTGCTTATCCTCAAGAAACTGATAGGGTGAGAGCTATATTAATTCCCCTCCTCCATTGATGGCATAATCAATGATCCATTCCTCATCATAAGCCAAGTGCTCATCAAGACAATACATCATGAATTTTTCCTCCAAGGTCAACATAAGATGTGCATAGTCCATCCCACCCTGAGTGAAGAATTCAACAGAAATAAACATGGCTGGAGCAATGCTCCATCTGAAACATGTAGCATGAGGTACAGGGAGAAGTTCCAATCAATGTGGTACATGCAAACTACCCATCCCCCCTCCATACAATCCCATAAACAGTACAACTATATCATCCAAGTATGGAAGCAAGACTACATATATGAAAACAAAAATCTGAGCTTGAGGAGGTGGGTCAAAATCCCACATGTGATGCTAGCACAGTGCATCTCATACCTACATTAGATCAAGGTGTGGTAAGTGGCATTCCCACCACACATTTGCTGCATGAGTCACCTTAACATTGTTGAAGATGTTAGATAAGTTTTGTGCCTTTGGAAAGCACCCATCATGAGAAGGAATCTCCCTTTGCATAATAAGGCAGTGGCCAAGTTCAACATTTCTATTGGCCCACCAAAATTCATGAGATCCACATGATCTCTCACTCCCTTCAAGAGTCATAGCCTGCAAAAACATGGAAAAAGAATCAGAAAATAAAACTTTCTTGGCATGATCAGATCCTTTACCATCATAGTCCTTCATACACATGGAGTTGTGCATGAGCATTTCCCTCCTCTCAAGAAAAGGAAGAACTGGCTGAAATGACTCTTGCAAAGAGTCCATTGGCTTCCCCAATCCTCCATAGCTAATTCACTCTTGAAATTTCTAATGTAATTCCTCTCTCATGCCTTCACAATCAAAGCTCCTCATGATCAGGGTATAGATCTTCATTGAATGCATATGGCTGAGAAAGAATTATTAATGTGCCCCTTGTAGTATCTTCTGCTTGAGCTTGGAAGCTCTAGCCAAGAAGACCGTACCATGATGATAGATGACTCTCCCTTGGACTAAGTAGCCCTCTTCTTGTTGCATTTCATCTAGTATCATACCTGTGTGGAGATATTTGGAATACTCTACAAGCAGCTAAGATTTCCAATACAGATCCACACTGTTCAATAATGACAGCACTGATGATACAACCATGGAAGTGTTTTTCATGTTGATAATCTCTTCTCTGACATCCCTCATGCCAAATTTGTGTGTTGGAAAGTTGTCCCTCCCATTATTCTCCTCCCACAATGTAGATATAGGAAAGAGAGAGGGTGATAGTGATGCAGGAAGAAGATTCCCCTCACTCTTAAGCTGTTCCAAGCCCTCCAGCGCTGTAGCTTAGTCTCCCATTGCTCCAATCCCTCCTGGATATAGATCTGGAGCAGCACTTTGTGAAGCCTCCCCCACAAGATCTGAATCTGGTGACCTCCCAAGTGTTTTTTCACTAGATAGGAATGTCCCTTGTAGAATTCTCATGAACATAAGAGAAGGGACTATGAGATCCTTGCTTCCACTACGCAAATCCATCTCTATTGTTTGTGTGGAAGTGCTAGGTGAGGGATAAGTATGCATGCCTTGGATCATATGGGGTTTTCCACTCCAAGTCCACCCACTCCATCTGCAAAGCTTTCCAATCAGTGGTGACTTTACCCAGTGTAATCAACCATTGGACACCCAAAATGATATTGGTGTCTGGTATGTCAACTACAAAGAAGTGATCCACCAAAGTGTAGGACCCCATAGTGATTGAGAGTGATGGGACATATTGCATGCACTGCATTGTCCTATCTCCTAGGACCAAAATAGAGAATCCCTCAAAAGTATCAGTGGGGATTTCTCTCCTCTGCACAAGATGAGAATCAATAAAGTTGTGGGTTGCCCAACTGTCAATTAGTATAGATACTCTCTGATTCATGATTGAACCTTGTACTCTTAGGTTCAAGTACTTAGGCACTCCTCTCAAAGATGCAAAAGTTCCACTTATTGGAGTAAAGGATTCATCCCCATCCCCACATGGTGTTGGATCTCCCTCATCATTATCAGTGCTGTGACCCCTCCTTGGTTCATCATCTTCATCTTCCTCCTCAAAATCTAAGAAGACCTCTATGTAGTGTGCTTTCCAAACAACACATCTATGTCCAGGTGCCCATGACTCTTGGCAAGTGAAACATAGTCTCTTCTTTCTCAGCTCTCTCCTGAGTTCAATATCAAGAGGCTTCTTGAATGAGCTCTCCTTGGAAGGAGAAATTTTTCCTTCCTTCCCCTTAGAAAAGTGAGGGGCCTTGCTCTAGAAAGTTTCCTTTGCTTTTGGAAAGGCATCTTGGAGGTCTCTAGCCCTCTCAATGGCATCATGAAAAGTGATGGGCTTGGTAGATTTAACCAACCCATGCAAAGGTTCATCCAAGCCATTGATGAACATGTACACCCTCCTTGCTACAGACAGATAAGGAACCATAACTGATAATCTCAGGAACTCAGAGATATAAGTTTCTGCATTTCCTGATTGCTTTAACTTTTCAAGGCTCATGAAAGGTGCTTCTGGATCCTTTCTTTCAAACCTCTCCACCATTCTTCTATTAAATTTAGAGTAGGCAGTCACATTGGCATGGCCCAATGTAGACAACCCATGGAACCACCAATTGTGTGCTTCACCTCCAAAGTGCAACGCTGCAATCTTGATGGCTTCAATCTCAGGGACTTTGCTCAACTGAAATTAAATATCCAACTTTTCTACCCATGCCTTGGAAAAACTAGAGGATGACCCATCAAACTTGGGAAAAAATAATCTACCCATAGAGTGGTGTCTATCATGATTATGAAAGAACCCACCATCTCTATACCGCTGCCTTGGTCTTCTTTTGTCCTTGGGGTGAAAAAACTCTTGGAAACTAAAGTGGTCTTTGAATCTCTGATTCTAAGATTCATATTCCACATAGTAGTCTTCAAGGGATTCTTGCTCTTGAGGCCCTTCATTTTCCACAACCAAGAAGGTAGGCATAGTGGAGTGTTGTGGCTGGTTCACTAGTTGACTAGTCCAGTGGTGAGACATGTCAGAGCTTTCCCCCGGATGAAATCTCCCAGGAGATTCCCTCATTCTATCCATCCTCATCTCTTTGATCTCTTTGGCAATATATTGCATGGCCACCAAAAGAGTTCTTTATACAAACTCTTCTCCTTCTTTATCACTTGCAGTCTCAGGGGCTTTACCCTTGTCTTGATCATCAATAGTGTAATAAAAATTCTTGTGAATTCTATTCTGATACCTCTTCTCCCTCTCAGTAAGAGTTTCATCTTCTTCTGAATGCAACATGGTTTTGGTTCTCCAATTAAAGCACAGGATGTGGCAAGAAAGTAGCTCTGATACCACTGTAATATTCCAAAACAGGAATGTCACAGCAAGCCTGTTGAAATAACACACTTCTGGGATATTGGTGCACAGAAATGAGTTTACAGCCCTTGGATCCCTTAGATCAATAGATCTAGAGTCTAGATCCAAAATGGGAGGAAAAAAAAATCAAACTAGGTGTGGTAAACAGATCTCCCACCACCTAGTCTAGATGAAAAACACCCTACAAGAAGGGTTGTAGCTATACACAACAAACTGCTTCAGAAATAACGTAGTCTTGGAAAGCATGAGCAGGAGGCCATCAAACATGATCAACTTATAAATATACAACAACAAATCATAATTACAATTATTCTCTTACACTATACAGTAGAATACAGGAGGCAAGAGAGCAAGAAATCTTCAGAAAAGAAGGCTGCAACACATGTATAAACTGCAAAATGGCTTAACAGTGTTTTTTTATGGAGCTACAACAACTTAAAAATACATCTTATATCTAGGACATTTCTGTGGACAAAACATCAGATCCATTTCAGATCTGTAAACTAGAGAGGCATTATTACAAGATCCCCTTGGGGTTTTGACCAAATCATGTAATACAAAGAGTAGATCTAAGTTTTAAGTTGCAGATCTACAATATTATTCAGAAATTTATGAAGATGAATTTACATTGAAATAGATCAGATCTAAATAGAACATGGATCAACAAGCTAATCTATTTATCACCAAAGTGAAACGCAAAGCCCAGCACCAGAGATCTCTCATAAAAAATGGGGTTAAAACACCCTGCAAACCCTCAACTGAAAATAACGTAGTCCCTCAAGGAAAACTATGTTGTAGCTTGAATAACAGTGATGGCTTGATGCCAAGATACAAATATGAAGCTCAAACAGTGGATTCACTCTTCCAGGATGTTAAAAGACACACTCACTGAGAAGAGGCTCCAATACAAGCTAGATCTTTGCAGATATAGAGTTCCACTTGTTGCAGCCTACAAAAGCAAACAAACCCTCACTGGATCTGCATTACAGTTGGAAGTAGAGCTTGGCCCAAATCCTGATAGTGGATCAAATCAGCAAAATCTCCTCCAAGTATCCTCAATGGAAGAGGTGAAATCCCTACATAGGAACTCCAAGTGCTAAGCAGCACAATTCTCCACTAAACAACAGAGAATAGTATTTTTCTAAACAGACAAGATACTCAAAAATATAGACAATCAACAACCTTCTCTTGCTGCCTTCCCCTTCCTTTTATAAGATGAGAGCCTTTGTAAACCCTAAACCACCTTGATGAGTTAGCTCCTTTCACATGAGGGGCCTCCTTCTAGAACTACGCTATCCTTTATGAGGTACATTGAATCTAGACAACGTTGTAGATTTGGTCAAGGTTGACCCAGTCTCATAGCTCAAACCCCTTTCACACCTACAAGTGATTTATTTACATGGCCCTGATTTATCCTTGTTCACATGGGCATTGATTTATTCAGTCTTTTAAGGAGTTTTACATGTCCTCCTTTATTCATTTATTCATGCAACATAAAGTAAAACAAAAATGTATATTCCTCTTAGCTTAGGATAAGTAGGAATATTATAGAAAAACACATTCCACCCATCTAGTCCAAGTGTTTTAACCTAGAAGCTTTGATACCACCATGTAACGCCTTGTCCTAGATTTACCCAAATTCACAAGCTCGCCAGGGTAAACATGAGATGAGATTTACTATGTGAGACCTAATTTCCAGGATGCACTTATGGAAAATGGAGTCCACATGTCCAACACTGACTACAAACAACCATTGACACATTATCACACAGGTATCCTCTCTTGAACGAACATTATTTCTTTTCAGTTTCATTCCCTTAAATTTAGTACAACTTTCTATTTTTAGCATTTTTTTTGGTTCTAAACTTCTAAGACCATTATGAAGGCATAAATGACATTTTCAGGGAAAACAAAAAGACTAGAAAAGTGGAATACATGTATATTTATTTGTTTTCTACCTCCTCATGGAGATGTTCAAAACAAGTTATTATGATAGTAAAATAGAGATCATATGCCAAAGTTACGACCCCGCGAAGTTGGAGGTCCAAATTATTCATTTATATAAACACTTAAATGTGTACATAGTACATGTAATTTATAACTACATATATTTTAATTAATTCAATAAGATCACCAGAGAATCACCAAGAAGGACCTATGCCCTCTCCACATAGCTGCAACACCACTTATTAGTCCATACATTCATTAATTGATCAATATCTAAACAATTCATGACAAGAGCCATAGAAGATACACATCATATAACCAAAAAATAACCAACATATAAACCATGGAAAACCAACCATAATATCACCAACATAATCACTACAAATATACATGAATCAAAATAGAAGGATAGCTCTTATTAACATATGAAAATATTAACTAATTCAGGGACTTTCACATAACACCCAACCATAGATTGGGATGAACCAAATCTCTCTTTCATCCAATCACCCTCACACCATATTCTAATGTAATATTCATACTTATGAAATGCAGTGATTAAAAATCAAATAAGAACATGCACATTGAAATTCAAACATACAAGTGAACATCTAGAATACCACCAAAAATTTCACCTAGCTGAGCCATTTTATTAATAGAACAATAGTACAAGGGGGGTTTGGTGTGCATGCACCTGGGCTTTCCAAAAACGAAATATAGACAAGCCCCAGGTGGAAAAATGCAATGCCCAATTACTAGAATGTGTGCTTCAGATAAGCCCAGCGCTACCCTGGAAACACTTAATGTATGGTGCAAAATATATGTTGACCCACTTATGGTGCTCATAAAATTCTAGGAAATTAGCCTTGAGATCCTCTAAAATAGCCCAACAAAACCAAATAAATTTTTGGCCTAATTCTGAATCCCCGAAATTGACCTGAATTTCAGTGTGCTCCTCAACTAGATGGGTATTTCAGCCCTCCTGGAAAATCATTGCTCCAACCCTCCCAAAATGGTGCAAAAGGCTGGTGGTCCACCCCTATGGATAACTCCCGAAATCCACAGCTCAAACCAGTTGTAAATTATCACCTACCTATATCCCACTTGCACCCAGAAACTCCTTCTCCACAGGCCCACGTAGTCTCCAAAATTATTCACGTTTCTACAGAAAGGCATATTGAAATTGGGTTGATCTTTCCCCCAAAATATCCAGCAATGTATGGTGCAATTCTCCCTTTGGAACCCTCAAAAAGTTTGTTTTTTCTTTGTTGGCACTCTAAGATAAATCATACTCCTCTCCTCTTCCCTTAAAGTAGCAAGGAAATCCACGAAATGTCTTAAGATAATGTCGAACAAGCTCTCAATCAAATTCAATTCCCTCGTTGTTCTGGCACTCGAAGTCCATTGAAGAAAGGGGTGAAAAACTCGCTTGAGAATATTGGGGAAGAATTGGCTCATTAGCTCAAGTGTGCTAGGTGAGATTAATTTTCAAAGTTTCAAAAGGTGCAGACTGATGTGAGCATCTTTTATTTATCCTTGGCTGCCTCTTCCTCATCTGGGACCCATCATCGTGTGCCCTCCTTGCCCAATAAGCTCAAGTTTCCTAGTGATGTGTACTTTCTCTTGTGTGGCCCCCACATTGCACTAGGGGCTCAATTTGCCTATATTTCCTTGTGCTAGTGCCTCCCTTTATCAAAATTGGAAGTGGAGTCCTCCAACCCACTTCTCCTATGTTGGAAACAAAAATGTCAAAATTGGGAAAATTTTAAATTCTCACTTAGCAATACTTTCTAAGTGGGAATATCATAGTTCTCCCTGACTAAATGTTTCTTGTCTCGAGAAATTGCAAAGAGGGTTACTAAAGTACCTTCTCACCCTCCCAAGTGGCACCCTCATTAGGAAATTTTCTCCATATGAAAAAAAAAAAATCGATGACCCTATTCCACAATTGCCTCTCTCTGGTTTCCAAAATAGCCTCAGCCTCCAAGATCAAATGCCCCTCATCATACAGGGGTGGTAACTCTACAGCTATTGTAACATGTTGTCCCAATGCCTTTTTCAGGCAAGACACATGGAATATATTATGGACCCTACATCCTAGAGGTAGCTCCAGATCATATGTTACCTCTCCAACCCACTTGGTGACCCGGTAGAGCCCATAAAAATAGGGCTTAAGCTTCTTGGCCCTCTTCTACTTGATCGTGGACTTCATGTACAGCTAAATTCTGAGGAAGATAAAATATCCAACCTCAAACTACCTCTCTACTATGCCCATGTTTTCATATAACTTATGTTGATTCTTTGTAGTCTATAACTAGTTGTCCTTGAGAGCCCAGACGATGTCTTGACTCGCATATATCCAATCCTTTGTCTTATGGGTCCTGTTGTCTCCAAAATAATGTTAGCAAAATTCAATGCATCATAACCATACAAGGCTCAGAATGGGGACATACCTATGTACATGTGGTACATTGTGTCGTAGCAATATTCACCCAAATGAAACCACTGTATCCAAGCACGTTGTTAGCTCGTCACATAATTTTGTGAATATCCCTCCATCTATTTGTTCACAATATTAGTCTACCCATCTGTTTGGGGGTGGTAGCTAATGCTCGGAGTGAGCTAAGTAACCACTAGCCAAAATAACTCTTGCCAAAACCCTCATATAAATATGTTGTCCCAGTCACTAACAATGGCCTTGGGAAGGCCATTAAGTTGAAACACCTCCATGAAAAATAGTTCAACTACCTCTGAAGCTAAAGATTAAGCTAGAATGGAAAATAAGTTGGAAAAATTGGTCAATTTGTTGACCACCACATAGATGTAGTCCTTTCCTTGCACTTCAGGCAACCCTGTGATGAAATCCATCAAAATAATCTCCCATTTCCCGTCATGAATAGGAAGAGGCTGCAATAACCAAGCAGGGTGTGTCTGCTTACCCTTGTTCCTCTAGCATATGTCACACTCCTGGTTGCGCCTGAAAACATCGCCCATGAGGCACTTCCATGAGAAATGCTCCCTAATATCCCTATATGTCTTGGTGAACCCATAGTGTCCTATCAATGGTGAATCATGGGCAACCTGTATAATATTCTCCCTCAATTGGGATTTGGGTATAAAATAAATCTGGTCCTTGTAGTAAATTACCTCATTCATCACCCTATATCGGTCATCCATAGTTGTACCATCAAGAACCTCGCATGCATGGCAGTCATTGGTATACTCTACTTGCAGTTGCGTCCTCCAATCTGGTGCAAGGCTCATAAGTGAAAAACAGGATGGCCTCCCAAATAATGCATTTTCCACTATGTTTTGTAGGCCCTTGATATAATCAATTTTAAAATTGTAAGCCTGGATCATTATCACCCACTTTTGTTGCAACTCCTAAAATTGTTTCTGCTCCGAAAAAAATGAGGTTGTTCTAATATGTTTTCACCTGAAATTTGTTTCCCACCAGGTATTACCTAAACTTGGCCAGCACATGCATTATGGATAGCATATTTTTATCATAAATGGAGTACAGACTCTTATGGTTAAGTATCTTCTAACTCTCAAAATAAATTTGGTGCCCCCCTTGCATTAGGACTGCTCCTACGCCCTCCCATAACGCATCTCACTCAAGCACAAAGGGTTATGTGAAATATGGAAGTGTCAAAACCGAAAAGTTTCTCATCACATGTTTGAGGTGCTCAAAGGCCTCATGTGCCCCATCTATCCACTAGAATGCACCCTTCTTGGTCAAATCAGTGAGTTTTGTTTCCAACTGTGAAAAATCCTTCACGAACTTCCTGTAGTAGGTGAAAATGCCCAAAAATCCTTGTAGCTATATCACACTCTTGGGTGTAGGCCAATTCAAAATGGCCATGATATTTTCCTAATTCACCCTCACCCTTTCTTCTCTAATGATGTGTCTCAAGTAGAGCATCTTTGTGAGCCCAAAATCACACTTGGACAACTTCATGTAGAACTGTTGTCCTTTCAATATCTTAAGCATCACCTCCAAATGTTGCAAGTGATCCTCCCATGTTCTGTAATAGATCAATATGTCATCAAATAAAAAAAAGGCATAGCGCCTCAACTTCCCATGAAATACATGCTTCATGTAGGACTAGAATGTGGTTGGTGCATTGGTTAGCCCAAAGGGCATCACCAAAAACTCAAAATTCCCATAATGGTAGTAGAAAGTTGTCTTGGGAATGTCCTACTAACGCATCCTGATCTGGTGGTACCTAGAACGTAGGTTTATCTTAGAGAAGTAATTTCCCCTCTAATCTCATCCATCAACGGTAATCAGTGCACATACTCAATGTGCCATCCTTCATCTTCACTGGGACAATGGATGAAGTGAAGGGGCTAGGACTAGGCCTGATATGCCCCAAGGCCAACAACTCCTGACTAGCTCACTCAATCTTATCACAGTAAGCCTTGGGATATTTGTAATGAGTTTTGATGACCACCTGCACCCCTGGCTCTAGCTTAATGGTGTGCTCAAATCCTATGTCGGGTGGTCGTATGGGTGGAATGTCCCCAAACACTATTGGGTACCTGTCTAAAATATCATGAATGTTTGGATGAGGTGGCTTGGGCTGACCCCCAGCCTCTAAAATCCTAAAATACACTACCTACTCAAATTCCCCATGTCTCAAAGTGTAATATCCAAAATGGGGAATGCAGCAATACATGAACACAAAATTGAAAATAGCAATGTAAATCAACTCATAAT
>CM076584.1:1016696712-1016922330 GCA_034641835.2 Pinus albicaulis | reverse complement strand
GATGGCAATGCGTTAAGGTGTGTCAAAACCTTGTTTCACCTCCAAACCCTGATTCAAGTTTTCAGCCAAACACCTAGTCCAAACATAATCCCACTAGGTCATATAAGGTCCCCTAGGTTATGCATTGCTTTGGTTTCCTAATACTTACTATCTCCACATATGCTCAAAGGTGAAATCAGGTGAAAAGAAAAATGAGCTCATGAATGTCCAAACGGTATCAAAGACCTCCGAAAGTACCTCCTTGATCAAAGTAGAGTCTGCAAAAGAATAGTCTACCTATGATAAATCATTTCTGCAGGAATGTTCTATGATAGTTATCAGCAGAAGAAAGACGGGGTAAGAAGCCTATGTAATATCCCAAAATGGGGATGCGGCAATACATGAACATAAAATTGGAAGTAGCATTGTAAATCAACTCATAAGCATTGGATACCAATATGGAGACATAACATCATGTATTATATCAGCAAATCAATACATAATAGTGAGGCATGAATCATATACAATGAAGGAACAAGCCTCCCATAAGAAATCACTCCACAAATGAGTTGTTGTCATAATACAAGAATGCCGGAGACTGCTACAGCATAGTTAAAAACACACTACTATATTAAAATGATGTACAAAATATGTAGGGCTGTTATAAGCCTCAAAAGATATGCCCAATATAGATCTATGCTCAATACCAACTCCTACAAAGAACCCGAAAAATGGTTTTCAGAAATACACTCTATACAAGATGGGATCTAAAGCCCAATGGCTAAAGATACACTGAAAAAATGAAGAACAAGAGTTTAGAAGGCTGAAGTATAATAGATTTTATTTTGATCCCCTCAAAGTTCTCCTCCCATGAAATGATGAACCCCCTCAATCACAAGGAAACACTGCAAAGAAACCACAAGATCTGCCACTGAAGCTGCCCTCCAAAATAACGCAATTCCCAGCTAGAACAATGCTGGAAATGATGGGAAATATATGGCCTGGTGCCAAATAACTGAAATGTGCTCAAGAACTCTCCAAACAGATCTCCCAAGAGAAGGGAACCTTTCTCCTATGAGAAACTAGCTCAGAAAGTGGGATTCTAACCCCTCCACTGCTGCACCCTGCAACACAACACAATAAACTCTGCGCCGATGAAGAAGTTGTAGCTTGGCCTAGAAACCTGAATGTGGAATGAATACCATACTCTTCCAAGAGGCCTCTCAAGGAAATAGGTGGGATTCTCGCTCGGGAACACCCGGTGCTAAACGGCACAGCAACCCTGCTAAACAGCAAGAGGAAGCAATAGTCTAAGCAGACCAATATCAAAATAATAATCTAAAACATAAGCTCAAATGGCTTCCATCCTCTTTCTTAAATAGAATATGAGCTTTCTTGCCCTTTTCCCCACTCAATTAGGTCATTTCCTCCATGAGATCCATCTCCCTCCAAAACTGCGTTATTCTTCAATTAATCTCCACTCCTCCACAACAACATTGTTGACTTGGTCAAAGTTGACTGAATCAACATGATCCAACCCTGTTCACACTTGGAGGTGCTTTATTAAGCTGCTGAAAAAGGTCTCCTTTCACACTTGAAGTGTTTTTATGGCTGCTAAGGAAACTTGTGGGTCTCCCCACCCACTTATTCACCTACCTAGTGATAAAACAACTATAATATTCCATTTAGCTTGAAGGCTAAAATTTTGGAATATTATAGTCCTCCCATCCAAAATTTTGTTTGTCCTCAAGCAACTGTATAAGGAGAGAAAAATTCCTCCCCTCCTCCTCTTGTGGCCTCCTCATCAATAGTCCCCACCACTGCTCAAGATAATCTGCAATAAATCTACCCTCCAATGTTTCCTCCCAAGTATGCAAAACAAAATGGCTCACATCATAAAAAGGTGGAAGCTGTAAGTGGAAACCTACTTGTTGTCCAATGGCCTCCTTAAATTAGAAACTCCCAATCCCAATCCCAATGAGAAACTCCCAATCCCATGCTATCATCCAAATGAAATGATCCATTCTAGGTAGCTCATCAAAGAGATCCTCAACCCCCGGTTCATACAATGTGTTGGGGCTCCATGGAGAGATTGGATCCTCCCACCCAAGTGGTTTCTCTCTCCATTTATGGTAGGTATGGGGTTGTTGCTGATCTTGGGCTGAAATGTCATCACCTCCAAGAATGGCCCAATCTACCCCACCAAACAAATAAGCCATGAAGTGCCTCCTCCAAAAACTCAAACTCTCCAGATGGCTCTTCCCACATGGAGAAAAGAGATGTAATTTGGCAATCATGGGCTGCCCATTTCTTCCCTTGATACATGCATCATGTAAATTAGGGAGAATCATACTCCCAATGGGCATTTTCAGCCTTTGTGCCACTCTCCCAACAAAGCTTCCCATAAACATGAGAACATCTCCAAAATATGGAAGCAAAAACCAATGAAAACAAGCTACCATATGACAACCAGAGAGTGGACCATAGTTCCACACATGGAACCAGCACAGTGCATCCCTTGCCTAAATCAAAAAAATTAATAACAATTTCTCTCCCAGCCACTTGTTTTCTGCCACAATCATTCTATAAGATAGAAGCATGAAATCACAATGTGGTGTCAATGGTGCACACCAAAAATCATGTGGCTTCCCCAACAAACCACCGATAGAATAGCCATCCTCAATGTTGCAATTGGCCTCAAGTACATCATAATATAATATGCAAGAATGGGTAATCCTCCTTGGTACAACATGTTTCTCACAAAAAGTAAATAAGTATAAATAATAATGCAAAAGTATACCTTCTCCACCACGTACTTTGGTCCTTGAGCTGAAATGGCTCAACTAGAAATTCTCCCTCTCCTCCAATGGGTAGGGAAGTGGTTGTGATATCCTCTCCATCACCATTTGAGATATGCATCTCTCCAAATACTGATGTATATCCTGCTAGATTCCCTCCCAAGTGAACTCCTCCATCAAAGAATGAAATGCATCAAAGTGCTTGGAAAGAAAGTCCAAATGTGCTACATGCTGTAGCTTCCTCTTGAGCTCAAAAAATCTAGTCAAGAAGACTCTGCCATAAAAATAGATGACCTCTCCAACCACCATGTACCTATCATATCCATCCGGGTCATCAAGAATCATGCAATAACCAAGATCCTTGGAGTACTCTACCAAGAGTTGAGACCTCCAATATGGATCAATCCTCCTAAGAGACAGTGCTAAATATCTGAAATGTGAAGCTCCCCACATGTTGTTGTCTTCTCCTTTGACATCCCACATGCCAAATTCATCCTCCAAAGTGCTACCATGCCCATCATGCATCTTCTCATGCTCAAATAGAAGTGGTTATTTTTGGAAGTTGGCCTCCCATGAGAAGCTACCATCCAAAAAGAACCTCCTGATCTTGGCCAATATAAGCATGGGTGGCCTCCATATACTCCAATGTATGGAGGATTATTTCCTCAAAGGAAGTACCCTATTTTTCTCCAAATCCATGGAAAAACTCCCTTGCACCATGAAGGTGCCATCCTCCATCACTGCAACAACTTCTGTCAACGCAGTATATGTAGTGAGAGTGGGTAATGCTGAAAATGGGAGAATGTCTCCCTCCTCCTTGAGTCTATCCCAAACTCTCTGCGTTGTACTATACTCCTCCAAAGTGTTCACCTCTCTGGAATCTAAGAGTGGTGAACCAAATGGCAGGATTTCTCTTACCAATTCCAGATCTGGTGGTCTCCCGAGTGGAATGCCTCCATGTAATGAGACATCAATGTCAAGAGTAGACTATATATATGGATGGGAAAATTTTCCCTTGCCCTCACAGTGCAAATCAATCTGCCTCTTCTTTGCATTAGCTCTCTGAAATAGATAGGGGTGTGTTCTCCTCATCAAGTGATGATGAACTTCCTCCCTACCTTCTCCTTCTATCTGCAATGTCTCACAATCAGTTGCTCCTTGATTGTGATTTTTCCTCCATATGTGAGATCCTGGGGAATTTCTTGCAATGATACAAGAATTCATCCTATTGGAGCATGTGCTCCTCCTTCATCTGCATGAGGGACTAGATATTCTCTAGATGTGATAGTGTTGTTTCCCCCATCCTTCTCTTCCTCTTCAATATGAATGGGAGTCACCTGCTCAATAAGAGGATCCTATTTTGAAAAAGGAACCTTCATGCCCTCTTGTCCAAAGATATGAGACATATATCTTGCCTCTAACAAGGTGTTATGCAAGATGTGAGCTTTTCCAACAGTTTTTTTAACTGGATTTGAGTTTATAGGTTCTTCCAACAAATGCAAAGGGTTTGTTGGTTTTGGTTTGTTTAGTTCCACCAATTACTTTTCAAAATGTTTTCCATCAAACCTTTCCACTAATCTCCTATTGAACCTTGCATAAGAAGAAGCATTTGAATTTCTTAATGAAAATGACTCAAATATCCACCAAGCATAGGCCTTACCTTCAAAATGCAGTGCTGCAACTTTGATGGCTTCATCTTCAGAAACTTAGTGCTGGTGAAAATAGGTGTGTAGCTCCTCCACCCAAGCTTTGGCTGAACATGTTGGTGATCCATCAAAAGTAGATAGAGAAAATCCATCCATGTCATGCTGCTTTCTTCTCTCCACCTTGATCTTGCAAAACTCTTGGAAAGTGATATGATCTCTAAACTTCTCAGTTTGAGATTCATACTCTTGCAGAAAATTACTAAGAGTTTCCCTCCTTGGCATTTCCTCTTCTTTCAACTCTCTCCTAGTAGATTTGGGCATTTGAATGCACTGTGCATAATAGGGTGTAGCTACATGTTCACACCTATCATGTGCAAATCTAGATTTCTCTCTAGATCCAAACTCCTCTAGAGATTCCATCTCCCTTCTCATTTTCTTGATATCTCCTTTAATGCTCTGTATAGATTTAGAAAGAAGCTTTGAGAGATTCTCTTCCCTTATTCCTCCAAATAATGGAGTCTTCTCTTTTTCCTTCCTGTACATCTCCTCTTCTCCTTATTCTCTTGATAGCATAATGGCTGAAATCCACAGGCTGAGCCAAGATTATGCTCTGATACCACTGTAATATCCCAAATGGGGAATGCAGTAATACATGAACAAAAAATTGAAAATAGCAGTGTAATTCAACTCATAATCATTGGATACCAATATGGAGACATAAAATCATGTATTATATCAGCAAATAAATACATAATAGTGAGGCATGAATCATATACAATGAAGGAACAAGCCTCCCATAATAAATCACTCCACAAATGAGTTGTTGTCACAATACAAGAATGTCGGAGACTGCTACAGTGCAATTAAAAACACACTGCTATAGAAAAATTATGTACAAAATATGTATGGTTGTTATAAACCTCAAAAGATATGCCCAATACAGATCTATGCTCAATACCAACTCCTACAAAGAACCCAGAAAAGGTTTTTTAGAAATACACTCTATAAAAGATGGGATCTAAAGCCCAATGGCTGAAGATACACTAAAAAAGAAAAAAAGTGTAGAAGGATGAAGTATAATATATCTAATGTTGATCCCCTCAAAGGTCTCCTCCCATGAAAGGATTAACCCCCTCAATCACAAGGAAACACTGCAAATAAACCACAAGATCTTCCACTGAAGCTACCCTCCAAAATAATGCAATTCCCAGCTAGAACAGTGTTGGAAATGATGGAAAATATATGGCCTGGTTCTAAAGATCTCCCAAGAGAAGGGAACCTTCCTCCTATGAGAAACTAGCTCAAAAAGTTGGATTCTAACCCCTCCACTGCGGCACCCTGAAACACAACACAATAACCTGCAGAAATTACGCTGATGAAGAAGTTGTAGCTTGGACTGGAAACCTAAATGTGGAAATGAATACCATACTCTTCCAAGAGGCCTCTCAAGGAAATAGGTGGGATTCCTGCTCGCGAATACCCGGTGCTAAACAACACATAAACCTTGCTAAACAGCAAGAGGAAGCAATAGTCTAAGCAGACCGATATCAAAATAATAATCTAAAACATAAGCTCAAATGGTTGCCATCCTCTTTCTTAAATAGAATATGAGCTTGCTTTCCCTTGGCCCCACTCAATTAGGTCATTTCCTCCATGAGATCTATCTCCATCCAAAACTGTGTTATTCTTCAATTAATCTCCACTCCTCCACAACAGCGTTTTTGACTTGGTCAAAGTTGACTGAATCAACATGATCCAACCCTGTTCACACTTGGAGGTGCTTTATTAAGCTACTGAAAAAGGTCTCCTTTCACACTTGAAGTGTTTTTATGGCTACTAAGGAGACTTGTGGATCTCCCCACCCACTTATTCACCTACCTAGTGATAAAACAACTATAATATTCCATTAAGCTTGAAGGCTAAATTTTTGGAATATTACACAAAGTGGCCTCCATCTAGTGTGTCGAGACTGTCTATGGTGCGTACGAGTGCATGCCCCTCAAGACAACCAAATTCCCATCCAGCCCCATGAACTCCATCTCCATATTTTTCCAATCAGTGTTCA
Organism: Pinus albicaulis; assembly: GCA_034641835.2. NCBI lineage: Eukaryota > Viridiplantae > Streptophyta > Pinopsida > Pinales > Pinaceae > Pinus > Pinus albicaulis. The sequence continues at coordinate 1,016,915,842 of CM076584.1, read as the reverse complement.
CTCACCCAAGAGAGTATAGCCATTGGATACCCATCACCACATAGGTGTATGGTACATCTACCAAAAAAAAATGATCAGTCACTGAGTATTTCCTCATGGTCGCTATCAAAGTGGGGACATATTGGGTACACTACATGGTCCTATCCCTCAACACAAAAACTGAAAAACCCCTCAAACTCCTTTGTAGTAATTCCCTGCCTATAAACCATCTGCTCATCAATGAATTTGTGGGTGGACCCATTGTCTACTAAAATTGAGACATGTTTCCCTTGCATTGTGCCTCAGATCCTCGGGGTCATATATTAGGGAACCCCACGCAATGAACAAAGCACTACCCTAGTTAGTGTGAAAGGTACTCCCCCAAGTGGTGGTGGTGGAGGCAATCCCCTCGCTACATGTGTCTCGTTGTCACACCCATATACCTCCAACTCCACATCATCCTCTTAGTCACTGTCAAATAATACCTCAATTTAATGGGCCTTTCTCGATGTGCATCTATGACCTGGTTCCCAAGGTTCCTAATAGGTGAAGCATATTTTCCTCATTCAAACGTTTCCCCTAGTCTCCTCATCCAACTGTCCATGCCCCTGGTTATCTCTTAGTGGCAGGGCCCTGGTGTCACTTCCCCTAGGAGGGAAAGGAGTTACTGGCGGAATCAATGCCCTGATCTTGGGGCCTGCGTCGTGAAAATCTCGGGTGCAAGTCACATCCTCCAATAGTGTGACTGGTCTGTGAGATCTCGCCAGCCCGCGTAAGGGCTCAAGCAACCCCTCAACAAAATTGTAAACTCTCCTAACCTCTCACAAGTATGGCATCACCATGGATACTCTCAAAAAATTAGATATGTACTGTTCAGGTCTACTAGTCTATTTGAGTTTCGTAAGCTCTCTAAAGTGGGTCTCTGTGTCCTTCCGATAAAAATGCTCCATCACCCTCTATGTGAAATCCTCATAAGAATTTATGCTTGCATTCCCAAGTGTATTAAACCTATGAAACCACCAGTCGTGGGCTTTACCCTCCAAGTTTAAAGTAGCCATATTTATGGCATCTACCTCTTTCATCTGACTCAAATGGAAATATGTGTCCAACTTCTCCACCCAAGCCACGGTCGTGCACTTGGAATAACCATTGAAAGTGGGAAGGTAAATCCTTCCTATGGTGCATTGTAGCTCAGTGCTTTGCGTGTTGGAACCCCCTGTTATCCTGCCCCTTTGATTTTGCGTGATTTTGCATAAATCATTGAAGGAAATTGTACTTCGAAAATCATCCCTCATGTATTTCCACTCCCATAAATAATCCCACATGGGAATCTCATCCTTCCCACCATGCTCACCTAGTCCTAAGAGAAAAAAAATGGGTAAAGTAGTCATGTTTGGTCCACTAAAATCTTTCGAGTGAGTCATGGGTGAATGGTGGTCATACTGGTGGGATTCTCCTAAAGTTTCCCCAAATATTAAATCTTGATGCAATCTCTTGTCCCAATTCTTCTGCTTGATTTCATCTAACATCTCCTCCTTCCCTCAAGCCAAATCATCTAGGGCCCTCAAAAGGTTATGATATTATATCTCCTATTTACTCTTTTTCTCCCCCATATTCACATGCACCAAGGCCTGCTCTGGAGTCTTGGTATCTGGTCTAATCTCCAATTATCTTTCCCTGATTTGGTACTTTTGTGTCTGGTAGGTAACATTCTGCTTATACTCCAAGGTCATAGGAAAATCCCATATTTGAGCCAAGAACTGAGCTCTAATACCGATCTAATATTCCTACTTAGGAAATGCAATGGTAACAAAGAAGATAAGAACATCCACACATAGAAATTCAAACATATAAGTGAACACCCGGAATACCACCAAAAATATCACCCAACTGACCCATTTTATAAATAAAATAGTAGTATAATGGGGATTTTGTGTGAGTGCACCTAGGATTGCCAAAAAGGAAAGCTAGACAAGCCCCATGTGTAAAAATGCAATGCCCAAGTGCTAGAATGTGTGCTTCAAATATGCTATGTGATGCCTTGGAAAAATTGTTTTTCTGTTGCAAAAGGTATGTTGTATGACCCACTTCTAGTGCTCAGAAAATTATGGGAACTTAGCCCCAGACTCCTCTCAAATATACCACCAAAACCCAGGAAGGTTTTGGAATACTTCTTACCCACAAAATTGAACCCAATTTCAGCATACTCCTCAACTCGTTGGGCATTTCATCCCTCCTAGAAAATAATTGCTCTATCCCTCCCAAAATGTTGCAAAATGTTGGTGTTCCACCCCTTCGGATAACTCCCTAAGTCCCTAGCTCAAACCAGCCCCAAATTATCACCTCACTTTATCCCACGTGTGCCCAGAAACTCCTCCTGTGCAGGCCCACGTAGGTCTCCAAAAATGGGCACGCTGCTAGAGAAAGGCACCTATAAATTGGGTTGATATTTCCCCCAAAATCTCCAACAATGTATGGTAAAATTCTCCCTCTAGAATCCTCAACAAGATTGTTGTTGTTTGTTGGCCCTCCAAGATAAATTGTAATCCTCTTCTATGGCCAGAAAGAAGCAAGGAAACCCACAAAATTCCTGAAGATAATGCTGAATAAACTCACAATGAAATCGACTTCCCTCTTTAGGTTGACACTTGATGTCCATTGAAGCAAGGGGTGAGAAACTCACTTGAGAATCTCGGGGCATACTTGGCTCAACAGCTCAAGTGTGCTAGGTGAGATTAATTTTCAAACTGTTAAAATGTACAAACTCATGTGAGCTTCTTCTATTTATCCCTATTTTCCTCTTCCTCATGTGGGACCCATCATTGTGTGCCTTCCCTCCCCAAGAAACTCTAGTTTCCTAGTGGTGCATATTTTCTCTTGTGTGGCCCCCACATTCCACTAGGGACTCAATTTTCCTGTCTTCCCTTGTTTAAGTGCCTCCCTTCATCAAAATTGGAAGTGGGGTCCTCCAACCCACTTCCCATAAGTTAGAAACCAAAATTTCAAAATTGGGAAAAAAATATATTCTCACTTAGCAATATTTGCTAGGTAGGAATATCACATCTAATCATGAATGTGGGATCTCATGGAATAAACCAAACAAAACCAAACTAGGGCTTTCAGAGGAAAATCCACCTAAACCCTCAACTAGTGATTCCACCTCATGGTCGGACATCACTAACACTAACCAAATCGGTCTCTACCCAAGTTGTCCAGGGCTCCATGTACTAGTAACTCATCCCACAGCCTTCCAAGACTCCATATCATTTTCCCAACCTCGATCTAGGGTGTTAGGTTCCCGTGATTTGTTATATTGGTGAGATCAAATGCATAGGGTAACATCATACCAGTTTTTGGAATCCTAGGACCTAGCCTTCCTGGACTCGGAGAGGGCTCTCTCTATTTGTGCATAGGATGTGAACTTGTTTGTTTTTAGGGTTTTGATTTTAGGCTAGTTGTTAAGTGTAGGGTTTTTTTGTTTGTTTTTGGTTGAGTAAGATGATCAAGTAGAATAGATAGAGTGAGGAATATTCAAATCATTGGGCTATGGATTCAATAAAATTCATAGAAAGTTTCAACAATAAATAGGGGTAAATCACACGGCAAATCTAGCATGGTCAGATGGATTCTCAAAGTTTTTGTGAAGTGAAATGAACATCAAGTTTGTGAAAAAAAGTAGGGAAAGGGGCAATCAAGAATCCTTTTTCATGTACTTAAAAAAAGGAGGACTTAAACACTACTTAGCGTGAAGAAGAAATCAATAGACGGGGCACATCAATCACTCTTTGATTCAACTTAAGCAACTAAGCATTTCAGACATACAATCCAATGAAATATAGAAGGCGAGAAACTCATTTAACTTCTAGTGATTTCACCTTCAAAGTTAGAAAACATTCAAGATACACATATAACTTTAATCAAAGTATAGGGAATGCCTAAAAATCATTGATCATAGCTATGAAGATCTCCAAAACAATTATTCAAGCATGGACAAAGGGTATGATTGAAACATAGCCTCTTTGGCAAACCTAGACAATGGTACTTTGGAGAGAGACCTCAAGAATAGTGTTTATAGACATCAAAAAAGCAAGGCTAACCATAAATCATATTTTATACCTACTATATTAAACCATTCACGAAATAAACAATCTTGGGGAGTCTAGAGAGAAATTAAGATTTCTCTAAATGGCCCAGCAGAAGAGGCAGTGAAGAACAAACAGAGCTAAGGTGCCTTTGAAAACATTTCTTAGTTTAAAACCTTTGTCCTACCACAATTTAGAAGGATGAAACACAATGATACATAATAAAACAATAACTTAATAGAAGAACATCACCATTAACCAAGCTCAGGGATCCTGCAAGCAGCCTTCTCCATCATCAATCAAGACAAGCCATTCACAAACTCCACAACACCAATTTCTTCTCCAATCTCCAAAAAAAACTATATTGCTCCAAAGATTCATCAAATGCCAACATTTTAAAATGAAGCCCTCATGCTGTATTTATCTAGAAAAGGAGGGAAAAAACCCTAAATAGGGTTTGAAAATGTCAAAATCATCCATAAATTCCATTTATGCCCAAGAGACCATGCAAGGCCCAAGGCATAAATATCTCATGAAATAAATGCCAAAATAACTCCTAGCACCTAATTTTGGATTGATTTTCCTCAAAAAACATTAAAATATCATTTTTCAATAAATTAGTGTCTTTTGCTGACTTTTGGCCAAAAATGCCCAATTTGGTCTGAACGCACAACACCTTCCAGAGCAGAAAATAGGTCCACTTGCAGCCAAGTTTTGGTGACCTTCCCAATGTCAGAATTTGCTCCGTGAGGGCCCGTTGGAAAACTGGATGAGTCTAATTTCCAAATATACCATTTTTTTTATTATTTAACTCCATTTACCTATCCGAAAATAAAAATTTCCAAGACTTCTCTAGGCGTAGCGCCAAGTCTGAAAATGAGGCAAAAAGGTGAAAAATGAGGTGTTTTTTATCCTTTTCAGGGGTAAAAAATGCTCCAAATGCTCTGAAATTTGGTGAGCATAATGACCTAGTCATGAGGATTCCAAAAATGTAAGTTTATCCCTCTGAAGATTCCTGAGATGAAAGCGTAGCGCCAGGGGTGTTGCGCTTATAGGCCTCCAAATTCACAAAAAACCAAAAATTGTCAAAATTATCTCAAATTTGGTGGATGTGTGCCTCATGGGTTTTGAGAGACCTGTAGAGAAGCTTGTGCCAAAACTCCAAGGTTAGCTTGGCCTTTTGATTCTTTTAGTGCTTGGATATTTTTTTGGGCCTTCTTGAGTTTAGCCCTTGCAACTTGGTTTCTCCGGGCATAATGCTTGGTCATCCTCCTTTGGAGATCAAGATCCTGATTTGCTTTCTTCAATTTAGCCTCCAAGTGTATGTTGGCTCTTTCCAGCCAAGGCTCCCGATCATGTGCTATCATCATGGACAACAACTCATCTAGAGGGAGCTACTCTGCTAAGGCTTATTCTTGTTCCCTTTGCTTTTCCAATGCCTTCTTCAACCCCATGGTTCTAGGTCTCCTCCTAGGCTGTCCTTATTCATCCTCACTCTCTTCATAAGTGCCCATGAAATCTTTTATATTTACCTGTTCCCTTTGGGATTCCTTCTGGGCCTTAATGGCTCTAGCCTCAAAAATAGAAATTTGTGCTCCTAGCTGCCTGTTCTCCATGTCAAGGGCATCATTTACACTCTTGACCCTATTCAGATTTGCTTGAAGGTCTTCAATGAGGGAATTTTTGTTCTGGATGAGCAAGTTTGAGATCCTTGCTTCATTCTCCTCATCACTGTCCACCTAAATGATTTAAAACTCCCTCTCAACCTCATGATCTTCTTCTTCTTCCTTTACCTTTTTTTACCTTTGTCTAGTAGCTGAGTTGAGGTGGATGGCATGGTCCCTTACCTTTTAGAGGCAGCAAACACAAGCCTTGGCCCTCTTTGATATGTCAATGGAAGAAGTTTGCTTGTGATCTTGTTGGTGTCTTCTTCATGCTTGTGATCCTTTCTGTTGTCATAAAATTCTTCTTTTTCATCATGAGTATCATCAGTCATCATATTTTTTGCTTCATCATTGTCTTCTTTGTTCTCAACACCATCGCCACTTTTAACCTCTTCACTAATTTCTGCATTTTCATTTTTTTCTTCATTAAAGTTGCTTACCTCTTCATTATTGTGATCTTAAATTTGACTATTAGCCCCTTCATCTCCTTCATTATTTTCATGATTTTCATTATGCTTTTCTTCATTTTCTGCATAATCGTCATTTTCATTTTGTTCATCATTGAAGATGCTTGCCTCTCCACTGCTGTGAGCTTTATTTTCATTATTACCCTCTTCACTTTTCTCACTGTCTTCATGACTGTCATGACTATTCTCCTCTTTTTTGTCTTGGTCATCGCCTTCTTCTTCATCATCCTCTGTATCACTGCCCTTTTCTTTATCATTTTCTGCCTCTTCATTATTTTCTGTCTCTGCCTCTTCATCACTTTCTGCCTCTTTGTCACTGTTTTTCTCACTACCCTTTTCTTCATTATCTTCCTCTGTCTCTTCTTCATCATTCTCCTCTGCGTCTTCCTCATCGTTTGTCTCTTCATCATCATCTGCCTCTTCTTCTTCATCATTTGTCTCTTCATCATCATTTTTCTCTTCCTCATCGTCCTCTGCCTCTTCTTTATCATTGACCTCTTTGTCAATGTCCTCTTCTTGATTTGATGCTTTAGGAGAAGGTGAGGAAGGGAGGTTTTCTCAAGGGGAGGCTGCTTGTGTAGATGATGAGGCATGATCGGTAAGAGGTGATGGAGGAGTGGAGGGGGGAGGATGAGATGATGAGGGTAAACTAGGTTGATGATGAGGTTGTGGGATTGTGAATATCTCATGAGCTATGAACACATCCCAAGGTATGCCTTTTTTCTCCAAATAATCTAGTACCACCATCTTGATCAAGGAGTGGTGGAACAAAATATGCATTTGCTAGGTATAACTCCTCCTTCGGACAACAAAAGACATCTTGCATATACTCCTATACAAGTAATAGGGAAAATGAAGCATCTTGACCCTAGTGAAATGCATGAGTAATCTGACATGGTAGGAGTAGAACCTGGAGTATCTCCCCTCACAGGTAAAGTATTTCATGATGACCTTCATTAGGGGTGCATACCTCTCTAGTAAGTGTGAGAAATGGAAAATAGACTTGAAACCCTCTTTATACCTAGGCTTGAGGAAAGGCTCATAGAAACTCATGTCCAAAATTTCCTTATTGAACCATTTCTCACCAACATCAGGAAGTCCAGTAGCATGAGCAATGGTATTTGATGATAGCTCAAAGTCTATCGCTGCAAGGCTTGACTATTTGTTGTGTAGGTTGAGGACAAATAACCTAGTGAGTTCAGGGTGGCTTTGCACTTGTTTGAACTTTTCACAAAACTAAAAACACCCCACATTTCGAAAGCATGTGAAAATCATGGGGGAAGAAGTAATTTCCACTGTGTCTTCGGGCTCAAATATGTTAACCTTTCCACCCTTGTGCTTTTCCCTCATAGGCATATGACCTCCTTCGCTGCTCATACTTCCTTCTTTTCCTGACATGATGACTAGGGTTTCCTTTAGACAAAATCAGGCCTGCTTGTAAAACTGAGGTAGGAGGAGTGAAAATAAATTATGGTGAGGGAAACTCTTGTAAATGAGTGAGATGGAGGTGGGTTTATGACTGATTTGTTTTGAGCTTAGAGGAGGGCTTAACTTGAAATGATTGTAGTTACCCTAATTCACACTCCCTTTAACTGATAAATTTTTGTTTGGAGGTCAAAACAGGGCTTCTCCAAGAGGAAATAGGGCTTCTATCTCTTAGGTTTGTGACCAATTTCTTTAACCATTAAAACAACAAACCATTTGGAGGAGGGGAAAAAATTTCAACTTACCAATTTCTAGAATCTTTTGCATGTTCTTGGAAGTGGCTTGGAGGGTTCTTTTTCATCAATTTTGGTAATTTTTCAAGCAAAAGAGGCCTTTTTTCCCTAAGCGCAGCGCCGAGCAGAAACTTGGGCGAGTCGGGTGCTCCTAGGTGCAGCACTGCTCGCGTGCAAGCCTGCTTGTCTCTTCTTGTTGGGTGAAACTGGGTGAACGCGTAGCGCTCACCTCTAAGCGCAGCGCACTCCGCTCTAGGCGTAGCACAGTGTAAATTTACATTTTGATTTCTCCTCTGCGCGTAGCAGCAGGTGCCCTAGGCCTAGCGCCTTATCCAAAGCGCAGTGCCGGTAAACTTGCCTAGATTTTCCTGAAACTCAGAAAAATTCTCCCTTGAATGCTTTTTTTCTCTTTTCATTAGTAAGACGAGATAGGAGGAAAACAAAGAAGGCCCTTTATACCCTTTTAGGAAAATAAATTAAACTTAAAAACCCACTTTGCTAAGGTCTCAGTCCTTTTTTTCCCTTTTATTGATTTATCATTTTGAGCTTTTTTCAGCAGGTGGCTAAAAGCATTTAAGTGGTCCTTTCTCCTTTCTAACCATTTCCTTTGTTGGTTTTTAGATAGATGATATGATGGATTTTGAACTCCTTTGACCTATTTGTGTCTTTATTACTCTACTCTTACACATTCTGTCATATTAAAACCCTAAAATTTCCTTCTCTACTATTTGAAATCTAACACATCCTTTAGCTCATTAAGTAAGGGTAAGCTCTTTAAAACTTTTTTTGAGGGACCTGTCCTTACCCTAACACTGTCAAAGCCTTTCTGTTTTATCTTGGAGATCAAAATGACTTTGTTTTGAGAGGTGACTGAGAAACATGTCTTCATTATTCTCATTTGATCCTTAGGCATCCTAAATTCATCTTTGGCCACTTCTGATTTGTTGCAGGTGCCATGACATACTGATTTTTCCCTCTTTTTGATGTTTCTTTGTGTTTGTGACACATTCAATCACATAACAGTAAACTCATGCTCAGTTTGGTCTTCCATCTGGGAGCTTAATCCTATGCCTTATTTCTTTGATCATTTGAGGGAAAATGACTAAAAATGAAGGCATGACCTTCTTTACATTGATACTCTTTCATGATTTCCCTTTGAGGCAATGGAATACATACCTTGACAATCCTTAGAATGACACACACATCAGTCCCTTGAAATATTCTTCTGCTGGCAATGATGGAGGCCTATCAATTTCACTTCATCTCCCTTGACTATATTTCCAAAACCTTAGGCTTATGGTCTGCTTGAGAAGAATCATTAGTTTTGTCTTCTAAGTTCTCTATAGCCCTTTCAAGTCCACTCATTTCTGTTCAGTTCACCTCACCTTTTTCCCTTCTTCATTTATAACTTCTAAAAACTTTCAATTCATTCTTGGTTGTGTTGGTGTGCCACTACCCATGTGATTTTCTGCCTTGGCTCTTTGTTTGGCATGATGCTGGCCCAATTAGTCTTAGGCATCCTGATTTTCTCTTTGAACATAAGTTGCTTCCTCCATCCATTTTCTTGTGTATATCCTTTAATGAGGAGCAGAACCCTTACCTTACCTATTCTTCTGCTGATGGTTTTTCCAACACTCCTGCAGAAATGTCAAAATACATATTTGATTCTGCAGAATTTTGTTCTTGGCAAAGCAGTCCTCCTTGGACATTTTCTTGACCTAACTTGGACAAACAGGTGTTGATCCTTTTCACATTTTAATTCAGCTTTATAGCTCATGGAACACAGTGATTTGGAACACCAAAGATAATCCTACAACCTATGAAACCCTAGTGACCTAGTGGAAAGCCCTTTGACTTGGTCTTTGACTGAAAGTTTGGGCTAGGGTCCTTAAGTATGAAAAACAGAGTTTTTGACAAACTGGTGTATTGAAGATCCAAAATCCAATGTACTTGATTTATCTAAAGAGCCTACAGAGATTGCTTTAAGACCATCAATGCTTGAGGCATTTGATGAACATGATAAAGGGTAGGTTTTTTGGCGAAATTAAATGGAAATTGAAGGGGTTAAGCATAGGAAAAAAAGAGTATTGAGGTTATGGGTGTGAAACAGGGACAAATATGAGTGGCATAAGCCAATGAGGGGTCTTCTAGGGGTGATAGGTTGACCAGGGAATGGCGGAGTAGTGAGATATTGAAAAAAATGTTTTAAGGATAATGAAAGCAATGAGATTTCTAAAACTCACAATATTCATGAATCTTGTTTTTAGAAATATAGGACAAGTATTTATTCATCTACAAAATAGCAAAAATACTGATGACTAACAGTGGCTCCACTTGGGGAGGGAAGCTCTTTTTTAGGAGGTGTCCAAAACTTTAGATATCAAATCTCTGAGTTTATGAAGACCAGTGTTGTTATTGCCTAAATCTACCTCAGGCTGAAGGAAGGCAGAGTCTAGGGTAACATCAAACCATGCTTAATCTGGTAGCTAGCCCTACCAGATCGGGAGAGGGCTCTCTCCTGGTCAATCTCAGAAAAAAATAATATCAGTGAGGCTTGAGATGACTTGAAAAAAAAAAGGCTGATTCTAGGCTAGGTATATATGTAAAAGAGTTGGATTTGATTTTGAAGGTGTTTGTTGGATCAAAGGGAAGGGCAAATTTTGGGTCTGGGAAATGATCAGTTTTGCAGAGAGCTGAATGGGGCAAGAAAGGAAATTGTTTTGATGCTTAAAATTGAATGAAATGGATAGCTCAGACTGGTGAGGATTTGAAGAGGGAAAGAGGCTTTCAGGAATCCTCTTTAGACAGTTGAAAACATGGAAAATTAAACAAAACTCAAGGTAGAGCACAGCAAATCTAATGAATTCCACATTTATTACTTGTTTGTTTAACTTAAGAAGAAATGAGAAGGAAGATGATACACATGAAACATCAGTAAAATTACAATCACAGAGAGAAACACACCATCAAAACATAGAGCCACATGGATCCCAAAGAGTGCTACAAACCCTGGTCTATTCCTTTGCCAAAATGCAGAGATGAAATTTACAATGAAGCCCTAAGCAATCCCAAGTGTCCAACCCTGAAAATGACTGAAAAAATACAAGATATAGACAAGCATGACTCATCCCCATGCCTCTAAGGGTCGAGCTCACTAGTTTAGGAGATGCTTCAACAAGATCTAAACTAAGAACTGGAAAATAGGCAGTGGAACAGCTTGCCTCTATAAGATAGGAAACTGATTCATTTAGTTACAATTCACGTTTTGATGAATGAATCTACTTACATGAGTTAAAATTTGTCAAAATTACATAAAAATTCATAAAATTACATCAATTTACATCAAGATCTTTACATTTGGAGATAAAAAATTCAAACTAGCCAAAACTAGGCGAAAAACAGAGTTACTGAGTCAAAACTGAGCCAAAACTGAGCCAAAATTCCCAATGTGTCGCGCCACTTTGGAGCCGATTTTGAAGGCCTTCTCGGTGTCCAAATTGAGGGCAGGATAGCTCGTTGGAAAAATATTCCTGTCTAATTTCCAATGCAAGTGGAATTTCAGAATTGTTTTTCCATTTTCCCCTCCAAAAATGATTTTTCCCAACACTGCTTCCTGTGTGTCCAAAAAGTGGCAGAAAGGTCATTTTTAGGGTGTTTTTGACCCTTCCGGCAACCCAAAACTTGTCAAAATATCTAGGTAATGGGTAGGAATGAATAAATTTTCATGAAAAATAAATAAATACAAATTTTTCTCCAAGAGGAGCTCCCAATCATAAGCGCGCGCCAAGTGGCGCGACGCGTCGGGCAGGAAAATCTGTGTTAAGGCCAAAAAATTCAAAATTGACAAAATGTGTCCCAAATTTCTTGAAATTTGGGCTGAATGTCCACCATCATGCACTGTGCTGGTCCAAGGAAGATTTGGCCAAAATTTGGAGTCTATCATTTCTTTTGCGACGCTTTAATGCCCTCTTTAACTTTGCCTTCAGGATCTTTATTCGTGCCTTGCAAACATGATTTCTCACCCAATAATGATTCTTCATGTGCCTTAACATGTTATTTTCCTTGTTGGCCTTCTCCAATAGCTTCTCCAAATGAATATTTACCCTCTCAAGCCAAGTCTCTCGATCAACCTCAATCTCTCGCTCAATGGATTTCATCTCGGTTTGGCTTCTTTGGGCAGCTTGCCGGTTCTCATGGATATTTTGCAACTCCATGATAGTTTTCTGATCTTCCAACTGTTTGTTTTGCTGCTTGAGGTAATTGATAATACATTTGGCTCTTTGCAATTTGACGGAAAAAGTGTCTATCTCTGCCTTCTGCTCCTGAATAGTCTCTCTCAACTTTGAGCTAGGTGAGCTCAAATCCCATCAATGAGTATGAAATCTATATCCTGGCCTCCTGAAGGCCCCTCATCCTACATGGACCTCTTACCCTTGTCCTATACCTGTGCTTGTGCTACTGATGATGGAAACGAGACCCCTTACACCTTGGGTGGAGATAATACTCGCTTGGCTGCTGCAAATAATCCTCTAGTGCCACTCTGATAAGTGACATACATCGGCACACTAGTAGTCTCTGTCTCCTGACCCTCATGCTGATATGAAGGTTCACCTGCCTCATGAAAAACCTCTGAAGGAACTTGAGGAGCTCTGAAGAAATCATTAGAAATGAAATCCTCCCATGAAATACCCTGCAAGCCGAGATGATGCAAAACCACAATCTTGATGAGTGCAAAGTGATAGATATTGTTGTACTGCTGCTCAGGAGTTTTCCTTTGCACGAGAGTGGTCATTCTATCAATATTCTGGCACATGAAATAAGGGAGGTTCATCATCCTCACCCTGGTAAAATGCATCAATAACCTGATATGATAGGCATAGAGTCGTGAAAACCGGCCCTCACAACTGAAATATCTGATAATAAGTTTCATCAAAGGAGCATAGGAATCCTTTAAGAACCAGAAAGGAAACACTCTGCTGAGTTTTTTTAAAAAGCTAGGCCTGATATATGGTTCATAATGTACCCTGTCAACCTGTTGTCTTTTGTTCCATTGTTCTCCAACATTTGGTATTCCGGTTGCTTGAGAGATAGTTTCCGGTGTTAAAGTGAATGTTACACTGGCAAGGGTGACCTGACCGTCATGTAAATGCAATACAAAAAAACTGGCCAGCTCCTGATGATGATGGACCCTAGAAACCATTTCACAAAATTGATAACAAGACTGTTGTTGAAAACATGGCATGGCAAGTGGACAAGCCTGCAATTTAGCCAATGAGGTGGGCTCCTCTCTCACATGTCTGCCACTCTTATGAGGCCTTCTAGGTGCATGTAGTTCAGTGGTGGAATCACTGTCTTGGTCATAGGATGTATCGGTATATGTCTCCATGATATCCAAGGTCTATGCAAGGTCTATGTTGTCTTGGATGAAAATGAGAATTTTGGTGTTTTTGATTTTATTGCCAAATATGTGATAATATGGGAGGGAATATGGAGGAATAGGGTAATGGGAATAATGGACTTTCATCAAGTGAAATTTGAAATTTGCAACTTGAAATTTGTGAGTTGAAAGGTTTAGGGATAACCACTTAATTTCTTGGGATAGCTTTGGGGTTTGGAGAAACTTCAAAATTGGGACGGGGATAATGGAAATGGGTAGGAATGAGTGACTAGGGATATGAGGTGAATAGTGAAATGGGCTGTTGTGAGGATATAAACAATGGGGAGGGATTAAAAAGGTGAAGAATGGAAGTATTTGGCACAAAACAAGTTTCAAAACTGTAAATGAAGCAATCCTCAAACAAGAGAATAGGGTTTGAGTTTTTGTATTTAAATTCTCACACACAACACCAAACACATGTCATGAGCAATGGAGTGGTTACATGGACTTACCTGGATCAAGAGAGACCCGGAAAATTTGATGAATTGGAAGAAATAGCAATGAAATTGCTTTCTTCCATGTGCATCATGCGGCCAACCCAGTGCACTGCGTCCTCCCAATGCGGCGCGCAGGAACAAGTTTGCATATAGTGAGCCGACCCAATGCGTCACGCTCGGCAACTTCAACACAGTCAGCCCTCAAACAACTTGTTTTTCTCCTCACGACTTCTTCTTTGCTCACTATTGTCTCTTGGCATTCAAATGGATTCTTGAATTTGAAAATATCTTATATATACCAAAGATAAAGATTTTGATTTTTCATTTGAAAAAACCCACTTTGTAATGTTGCAAACTTTGACACTTTTCAAAAACTCTGTTTTGTTTCCCTTTTGCTTTTGGACTGAATGATGAGTTTCTTTGTCTGTCTTGCAGGGAATGGATGGCATGGAGCTTTGGAAAAGGCGACCAGGGTTGCTAATGGAGTATTACTACAACTAAAAAATTTGAAAATCACATTGCATTTATTACATAAAGATGAAATAGACTATTTTTCTTCAAAACAGAGTTTTGAAGAAAAATCATTATTAAGCATTATGATGATGAAATTTTAGCACTGAAACCTTATTTCGAACTGCCTCATATGCCTGTTGACCATTATTAGGCATTCTGAAGACCGGATTAATGAAACCCTAGACCTAATGAGATTAAAAACCCTAAAATGACTCTTTGCCAACTATGAGGCCAAAAATGACTGTAAATGATTTTAATGAACAGGAATAGGCCAGTAGGTATAAGACATGAGGGACATAAGTGACAAGCCCCTACCGTCAGCTGATCCATGCTCCTAATGGAATGCAGCTGACATGGGCTGAGTGAGACACCTAAAATGAAATGCAACAAGAGAAATTTTATCTTTGACGGAGGGATGAAGATACCGACTCTAACATTGGCTCCAATGGGGATGGTAGCTCTTCGAAGGTGCCAAGAACTATAGATCTCTGGGGAAGTAGGAAATGCCCTGGTCCATTGGGCTATGGAATCAATAAATTCGATAAACCAAAACAATACTCTTGACTCATTTTCGTGATTGAAAATTGACTCAAACCGACTCAATTTTGAAACCAAAATGACTGAAAGACCTGACTCAATAAACCAAACCAAAACTGAAATCAACCTTCAGTTTTATAGCCTTCACCTCGGGCCCCAAACTGAAAAAATGATGACAGCACACACTTGCAATGAAACTTAAACGAGCCGGTATGTATAATGATATATGTGACAGCAGAAAACATTTCAAAAATGATACCGCTTGAGCAGCCGACCATTGACCGGCCCTCCTAGACAATATTCTCCATTCATTTCTTTGAAAAGGAAAGCATTTTTGCCTCGATATGCAACAATTTTGAAGGTTCCTTTCCAAATATTTTCGAACTTGCCATGCTTACCTTTATCTTCATTTCTTGCATCCCATTTCAGCACCACTTCTTCTAATTGAAACTTGTCCACCTTTGCCTTTCGATCATATATCTTCTTGATTCTCTCTTGCAGCTTGAAATTTTTTTGAAAAACCTCCTCTCTAGTCTGTTGTAAATGGATCATTTGATTTATTCTCCGTTGCATATGATCATCTTCGCTGCCAGCTACCTGCAGAATTTTAACCACTGGAACTACGAGAGAGGTCGGGAATACCGTGTCAACACCATACACGAGATCAAAAGGAGACATGCCTATATATTTCTTTTGACTCACTCTGTCTGCCCAAATTGCATTAACCAATTTCTTATGCCAACCTTTCTTGTTTATTTCCTGCAGCTTTTTGATAATGTTGACCAAAGATTTATTTGAGGATTTGACCAATCTGTTACCTTGTGGATGGTAATCGGTTGAGTGCCCCAAAGTGATTTGATATTTATTACAAAATTCAATCATCCTCTTAGACTTGAAAGCTGCTGCATTATCAGTAATCAACTTATTTGGACAGCCAAAACGAGACAAAATATTGTTCTCAAGAAATGAAATTATTACCGAATCTGTGGCCTGCCTAGTGGGAATTGCTTCAATCCATTTAGTAAAATAATACGTCATTGTAAGGATCCACTTATGCTAAGCTAAAGAAGCAGGATGGATCTCGCCAATGAAATCCAAACCCCACTGCTGAAAAGGAGCACTTACTTCAATAGGCTTGAGCGGCAAAGGCTGCAATTTTTTCCTCCCTTCAAAAATCTGACTTTCATGGCAGCTTTTAACAGTTTTGTACACATCAGCAAAGAGAGTTGGCCAATAATATCCTGCTCTCAAAATTTTGTTGGCTGTTGTTTTCTAGAAAAGGTGACCTCCGCAATCTCCCTTATGAAAATCCTCCATAACATGCTTTACTTCTTCTTCAACCAAACAATTTAGCAAAACACCACTGGGATCTTTCCAATAGAGTGCATTATTCATGATACAAAACTTGGCAGCCTTCAATTTCAGATTCCTACTTTTGTTTTTAGCCATTCCTGGCGGTGGTGACAAATTTTGGAGCACATATACAATATCTGAATACCAAGGAGAAAGAACAAAGATTTCTGATACCTGAATTGGCGAAGTTTCTTCATTTTCCTCGGACATAGTAGCAATGAGATTAATGTCCAAGGCATGCAAATTTGACTCAGCCATTAGCTTAGCCAGCCCCTGTCCTTTGATAAGCTTTGTAGGCTTTATCTCCACATCATACTCCAACAAGGCAGCGATCCATTTGCCTTGTCTCCCTTCTGGATCTGTTTGCACTAAGAAATCCTTAACAGCAGCATTAGGAACATAAGCAAGAATGTGAGAATGCAGAATATATACTCAAAAATATTTCAACGCTTTCACTAAGGCAAGAGCTTTCTTTTCAATAATGTTATAATTTAAGGTTGCATCTCTTATGGTTCAGCTGAAAAAAGCAATTGGTTTTTCATGCTGATCTCTTTTCTGCATCAATATTGCTGCCATAAAATGATCCGAAGCAAATGAAAACAAAATAAAATCCTGAGTATAGTCCGGGCTGATCAAAACCAGAGCTGAAGAAAGATCCAATTTCACTAAATTGAAAGACGTTACTACCTCCTCATTCCACTTCACTACACTATCTTTCTTGAGCATGTTTGTGATTTCCCTTAAATATTCTGCAATATTGGGCACAAAGCAGCGTAAGAAATTCATCTTACCATTGAATGATTGGATCTCCTTTTGGTTTCGGGGAAGATCAATGTTCTGAATAGCTTCTACTCAAGCTGGATCAATGCGGATTCCATCCTTTGATATAATATTACCAAGAAGCTTGCCCTCATCCATGGAAAACAAATTCTTCTTCGGATTGAGAGACACACCATATTTTCTACATCGCTGAAAAAAAATCTTCAAATGGTAAAGGTGCTCTTCATCTGAATTAGAAAATACTATCAAATCATCAAGATACACAACTAGAAAAACATCCTTCTCATTTGAAAATGCCATATCCATCACTCGCTGAAAGGTCGCACCAGCGTTCTTCAAACCGAAAGGCATTTTAGCATAATGGAAAGTTCCCCACAGAGTGGTGAACATTGTTTTGTCTCTATCATCCTCATGGACCAGAATTTGGTTATAACCAGAATAACCATCGAGTAGCGACATAGGAGATGCTCCAACTACTCGCTGAAGTATGTGATCCATTTTAGGCAATGGATAATTATCTTTCAAAGAAACCTTATTCAGATTCCTAAAATCAATGCATAACCGAATCTCACCTGTTTTCTTGCGCACGGGCACCAAATTAGAAATCCAATCTGAAAATATTATGGGAATGATGATACCAGCCTTGTACAACTGATTTACCTCCTTCTCTATTGAGGGCAGCAACTTTGGATTTATTCTTCTCAATTTCTGCCAAAAGGGCTTTTGATTTGGCTTGATCGGAATGGTATGCTGAATTATGTTGGTGTCGTATGTCTTCAAATCTAAATAATCCCAAGAAAATACATCAGCAAAAAAAGACAATAAACTGATATACTTTTCTTTTACCTGTGGGGCAATGCTTTGGACAATTTCACCATTTTTGGATTTTCTGCTGATCTAATGTTCACATCCTCAACTCCTTTTTCTGTTGGCCGCAAGGTTGGTTTTCGAGCAACATCATCTTGGTCGAAAAGCTCCTCTAAAGGTATTAGACCTTTAGGAATGACATTTTCCTTCAGCTGCAAAACTTCCATCTGATTTACTTGCATATCTGCCTCACCATAATCATGCTCCACATCAATAGAAGTGTCTTTGAATTTTCCTTTATTTTGCAAAAATTCATCAATTTCTTCGTCATATTGAAACACTTGCCAATACCTTTGATTGTCAGGGACACTCAGACGATGTTTCACATGAATTTCAAATTTGTTACTTGAGTTCATCGGAATTTTCAAATTACTTGCTGCTTTTGCAAGTGCATCTGCAATACCATTCCGAATACAAGGAACACATGTCAAAGTATAATCTGAAAACAATCTCAAGATATCTAGTACCACATTTCAGTAAGCCCGCATTCGAGGATGCTTAGCTTGGTATTCACCTTTCACTTGCTTTATAACTAACTCAGAGTCGCCATACACTGCAATCCTCTTAGCATTCAACTTTCTAAGAATTTTCAGACCAGCAATTAAAGCTTCATATTCAGCCTCATTATTTGAAAAATCAAAAGCCAATTTATAAGAACAGACCCTTACATTACTCAGCACTTTGTTTGGGGAGGAAAAAGGGTTGCATACCCAAATGCCAATTCTAGCACCGTCATTTCCTACTGTACCATCAAAATCCATGGTCCACAAACCATCTTCAGCCTCTTCCAAATGCTAAAATTGTGTTTGCTCTATTATTTCTGCTTGTTGTCCATCAACATTTTGCTGTTGTTGGAAGGCTAATTGCTCAGCGGCACTTTCAAGTTTTTGTCTCTCTTTCTTTAAGACCTCTCTAAAATTCTTAGTGATTTCTAGAATTTCTTCTACTTCAACTAATTGGCTATTTACATCATTGAAACTATCTGAGTATAAAACAAATGATTCTAAATCAGTATGTACATAATTGATTGGATGATTTACCGGTTTCTCCTTGCTGGTGATCATATACTTCATCTTTTGCTCCTGATATAATTTCCTCATCTAACTGAACACAGGAATAGTAGCATAGGAGAAATCAAGCTGCAATGTTCCTTTAAGTTTCGCTCCCCAAGATCTGGAAATAAGCATGCCAAATCTAGGAGGAATATCCGCCACAACCACATCCATCAAAACATTTTTAGTCGGAATCTGATCCAAACTGACCACCAAATCTCTGATAAGCCCAATGCATCTTACTCTACTAGAATCGAAAGAATAAAGGTCATGATACTTTCTAGTGATGTCCAATCCCAATTTCTCCATGATTTCCCTAGGCATGAGATTATGAGAGGCTCTGGAATCAAACATAGCATTGCGTAACACATAATCATGCAATCTAAGGCTGATATAAAAAGGAGGCACATCACTATCTAGAGACTCACCGTCCAATGCTGGACCAAAAATCAACTCAGGTTGATCATCTTCCACATTTACCATATCAGAAAATTGATATAAATTCAAAATCTTAGAAACCTGACCCTTATAGCTGCTATTCTTCATCAATTCAGTCAAAGGAATGGATACTTTTAACTTAGCAATTTCATTTTCTAAGTTAAAAACTGAAGTTTTCTCTATCTCTTTAGCTGGAACATCCTTCTTTTCAGTTTTCTCCTTTGGTACATTTGACTGATTGGATCTTTCATTTGTTGATGGTGATTTTCTAGTAGTGGGATCAGCTGTCTCTTTTCCCTTCTTCTGCACAATGGGTGAATCATTCTTTGGTGCTGTAGCTTCCTTTCTCTTTTGGATTGGATTAATGGGCACATCTCTGTTTCTGAGTGAATATTGTCACTGTTGGGCAGTCAAAGCATTCATATACCCCCTCTGATACTCATCAGACTCTTGTTCAAGAGCTGTCTCATTTGCCAAGATGAAATCCTCGTCTTTTTGTACAGCTGAGCTCTCGGAATACTCCTCATCTTCAGTAATAAAAATTGGCATATCATTAGGTGTAAAGAAACGATTCTCTTCTCCTATTACATTCTCTTCATCATCTGATTCTGGACCATGAACAAAATTTTGCTATAAAAGTGTCTTCACCTGCTGTTGTACTGCTAGTTCTTGTGCTCGCTGCTCTCTTTGCTTGATTCTGAATTACGGTTTCTGCTGGCCACAAAAATTAGGATTTCTGATCTGTGGTTCAGGCTTGTCAAGTGTTAATCTTTCAAACATCTTTTCCATCTTACGAAGCACTTGATCTGATGAGGAAACTTCTTCCTTTATTGCTACTTTCTTTTTAGCTTTCATTCTAGCTCTCTTGGCATTCAAATTAGCCTCAACGCTGACTGCAATTTTCTGCATATCCTATAAAGTGCCTGGATCTCTTTCCCTCAATTTATAAGCCATGTCAGGATTGAAACCATCCAGAAACTTAATCAAAGATGACCCCCTAGGTGGCTTTATATCAGCAGGAATTGCATTGTAAACAATATTGAATCTAATACAATAATCTTAGACCAACTCACCAACATTCCACTTGATATTGTCATATTCGGAAAGGATTGAAAGAGGGTCTTTCTTCACTTCCCATCGATCCAAGAATTGTCTCTGAAGATTAGGCAGTGTAGCAATACTTCTAGACGGTAAAGCTCTGAACCACTTTCTCACTTCACCTCCAAAGGTTTGTACAAACAATCTCATTGTCACATTTTCCGCATCGATCTCATAAAGGTCAAAGAAATCTGCCATCCTATCCACATGTTTCTGAGTAGTAACACTTTGAGGAGTGCCATCAAACAATGGAATTTTTCTTTGATAATTAGCGAGCATGTCATCCAAGTTTTGAGGCAACACGAGGGGTGAAAATCGGGCAACCATTGCTCTAGGTGGATTTACAACCAGTCTTGGGGATATAGGAGGAGTCAGAGCAGTTCATGTAAGAGGTGTATGTGGTGTGGATGGAGGTGATACTACTGCAGATTTTTGATCAGGGATATAAGGTTGCACGGGAATGGTAGGGATGAAAGGAGGCTCGGTAGGAATTTGTGAACCAGATATAATTGCTGATGACCCAAGAGTTGCAGATGCAGACTCTATGAATTCAGGAATGTTTGTTGCCACAATGGAATTCTGAATATTCAAAATGTAGTTGTCAATGGATCTATTAGCCTTTTCAATTTCAAGATATTTAACAAACTCCGGATTTAGGACAGTAGAATCAATAGCACTTTCAGACTTAGTCTCAAACAACGACAACTCAAATTGTTCATCAAACTCAAGATCTTCAAGATACTCAAAAACAACGGGACGTGAATGAGATTTGAACACAACAATCACAGGACTTTCTCGATGAAGGATTCTCGAAATAAGATTGGGATTTTCATACACAGGAGGTGGATCGGGATCCGAATTTGCTCTGGTATGTCATTTGGAAGCCAGTGTGTTGAATTATTCTCAAAAATCAAATGGACAAAACCAACTTGTTCAACCTATCAAATTCTAATCTCATCATCCAAAAGTCTAGAATGATCTAATATACTGGGGAAATTTACAAGTCAGATGTTACGTTCACAAACTAGACCGGAGATTGACTGAAGCAGCATTTATCTACTTTTGCTAATGCAAAGTAAGAGCGTTTTGAAGGCTACCTGGCATAACTTCAGGCTCCGTCTGTAGCTTATAAAACGAATAACACTAACAAGAAAACCATTTTTTTTGTCCCCAGTATGGTTGCCACTATGTTATTGCCTAAATCTACCTCAGGCTGAAGGAAGGCAGAGTCTAGGGTAACATCAAACCACGCTTAATCTAGTAGCTAGCCCTACCAGATCGGGAGAGGGATCTCTCCTAGTCAATCTCAGAAAAAAAAAATATCAGTGAGGCTTGAGATGAATTGAAAAAAAAGGCTGATTTTAGACTAGTTATATATGTAAAAGAGTTGGATTTGATTTTGAAGGTGTTTGTTGGATCAAAGGGAAGGGCAGATTTTGGGTCTGGGAAATGATTAGTTTTGCAGAGAGCTGAATGGGGCAAGAAAGGAAATTGTTTTGATGCTTCGAATTGAATGAAATGGATAGCTCAAACCGGTGAGGAGTTGAAGAGGGAAAGAGGCTTTCAGGAATCCTCTTCAGCAATTGAAAACATGGAAAATTAAACAAAACTCATGGTAGAGCACTGCAAATCTAATGAATTCCACCTTTATTACTTGTTTGTTTAACTTAAGAAGAAATGAGAAGGAAGATGATACACATGAAACATAAGTAAACTTAAAATCACAGAGAGAAACACACCATCAAAACATAGAGCCACATGGATCCCAAAGAGTGCTACAAACCCTGGTCTATTCCTTTGCCAAAATGCAGAGATGAAATGTACAATGAAGCCCTAAGAAATCCCAAGTGTCCAACCCTGAAAATGACTGAAAAACTACAAGATATAGACAAGCATAACTCATCCCCATGCCTCTAGGGGTCAATCTCACTAGTTTAGAAGTTGTTTCAACAAGATCTAAACTAAGAACTGGAAAATAGGCAGTGGAACAGCTTGCCTCTATAAGATAGGAAACTAATTCATTTAGTTACAATTCACATTTTGATGAATGAATCTACTTACATGAGTTAAAATTTGTCAAAATTACATCAAAAGTCATAAAATTACATCAATTTACATCAATATCTTTACATTTGGAGATAAAAAAGTCAAATTGGCCAAAACTAGGCGAAAAACAGAGTTACTGAGTCAAAACTGAGCCAAAATTCCCAATGCGTCGCGCCATTTTGGAGTCAATTTTGAAGGTCTTTCCGGTGTCCAAATTGAGCACAAGATAGCTTTTTGGAATGATCTACATGTATACGTTCCAACCCAAGTAAAATTTCTGAATTTGGTTTCCATTTTCCCCTCCAAAAAGGAGTTTTCCCAACACTACTTCTTGTGTGTCCAAAAAGTGGCAGAAAGGTCATTTTTAGGGTGTTTTTGACCCTTCCGACAACCCAAAACTTGTCAAAATATCTAGTTAATGGGTAGGAATGCATAAATTTTCATGAAAAATCTATAAATACAATTTTTTCCCCAAGAGGAGCTCCCAATCATAAGCGCGCGCAAAGTGGCACGACGCGCCAGGCAAGAAAATCTGTGTTAAGGCCAAAAAATTCAAAATTGACAAAATGTGTCCCAAATTTCTTGAAATTTGGGCTGAATGTCCACTATCATGCGCTATGCTGGGCCAAGGAAGCTTCAGCCAAAATTTTGAGTCTATCATGCCTTTTGCGACGCTTTAATGCCCTCTTTAACTTTGCCTTCAGGATCTTGATTCGTGCCTTGCAAACATGATTTCTCGCCCAATAATGATTCTTCATGTGCCTTAACATGTTATTTTCCTTGTTGGTCTTCTCCAATAGCTTCTCCAAATGAATATTGACCCTCTCAAGCCAAGTCTCTTGATCAGCCTCAATCTCTCGCTCAATGGATGTCATCTTGGTTTGGCTTCTTTGGGCAGCTTGTCGATTCTCATGGATATTTTGCAACTCCATGATAGTTTGTTGATCTTCCAACTATTTGTTTCACTACTCGAGGTAATTGATAATCCATTGGGCTCTTTTCAATTTGACGGAAAAAGTTTCTATCTCTGCCTTTTTCTCCTGAATAGTCTCTCTCAACTTTGAGCTAGGTGAGCTCAAATCCTCATCAATGAGTATGAAATCTATATCCTGGCCTCCTGAAGGCCCCTCATCCTGCATGGGCCTCTTACCCTTGTCATGTACCTGTACCTATGCTATTGATGATGGAAGCGAGACCCCTTCCACGTCGGGTGAAGATAATACTCACCTGGTTGCTGCAAATAATCCTCTAGTGCCTCTTTGATAAGTGACATACATCGGCACACTAGTAGTCTCTGTCTCCTGACCCTCATGCTGATATGAAGGTTCACCTGCCTCATGAAAAACCTCTGAAGGAACCTGAGGAGCTCTAAAGAAATAATTAGAAATGAAATCCTCCCATGAAATACCCTGCAAGCCGAGCTGATGCAAAACCACAATCTTGATGAGTGCAAAGTGATAGATATTGTTGTACTGCTACTCAGGAGTTTTCCTTTGAACGAGAGTGGTCATTCTCTCAATATTCTGGCGAATGAAAGAAGGGAGTTTCATCATTCTCACCTTGGTAAAATGCATCAATAACCTGATATGATAGGCATAGAGTCGTGAAAACCGGCCCTCACAACTGAAATATCTGATAATAAGTTTCAGCAGAGGAGCATAGGAATCCTTTAAGAACTGGAAAGGAAACACTCTGCTGAGTTTTTTCACAAAGTTAGGCCTGATATATGGTTTATAATGTACCCTGTCAACCTTCTGTCTTTTGTTCCATTGTTCTCCAACATTTGGTATTCCAGTTGCTTGAGAGATAGTTTCCGGTGTTAAAGTGAATGTCACACTAGCAAGGGTGACCTGACCATCATGCAAATGCAATACAAACAAATGGGCCAGCTCCTGATGATGATGGACCCAAGAAACCATTTCACAAAATTGATAACAAGACTGTTGTTGAAAACATGCCATGGCAAGTGGACAAGCCTGCAATTCAGCCAATGAGGTGGGCTCCTCTCTCACATGTCTGCCACTCTTATGAGGCCTTCTAGGTGCATGTAGTTCAGTGGTGGAATCATTGTCTCGGTCATAGGATGTATTGGTATCTGTCTCCATGATATCCAAGGTCTATGCAAGGTCTATTTTTTCTTGGATGAAAATGAGAATTTTGGTGTTTTTGATTTGATTGCCAAATATGTGATAATATGGGAGGGAATATGGAGGAATAGGGTAATGGGAATAATGGACTTTATTCAAGTGAAATTTGAAATTTGCAACATGAAATTTTTGAGTTGAAAGGTTTAGGGATAGCCACTTAATTCCTTGGGATAGCTTTGGGGTTTGGAGAAACTTCACAATTTGGATGGGGATAATGGAAATGGGTAGGAATGAGTGACTAGGGATATGAGGTGAACAGTGAAATGGACTGTTGTGAGGATATAAACAATGAGGAGGGATTAACAAGCTGAAGAATGGAAGTATTTGGCACAAAACAAGTTTCAAAACCCTAAAGGAAGAAATCCTCAAACAAGAGAATAGGGTTTGAGTTTTTGTATTTAAATTCTCACACACAACACAAAACACATGTCATGAGAAATGGAGTGGTTACATGGACTTACTTGGATCAAGAGAGACCCGGAAAAATTTGATGAATTGGAAGAACTAGCAATGAAATTTCTTTTTGCCATGTGCGTCGGGCGTCCAACCCACTGCGCCGTGTCCTCCCAATGCGGTGCACAGGAACAAGTTTGCATACAGTGAGACGACCCAATGTGTCGCGCTCGCCCGATGCGTCGCAACACCTGCCCAATGCGTCGCGCTCGGCAACTTCAACACAGTCAGCCCTCAAACAACTTGTTTTTCTCCTCACGACTTCTTCTTTGCTCAGTGTTGTCTCTTGGCATTAAAATGGATTCTTGAATTTGAAAATATCTTATATATACCAAAGATTTTGATTTTTCATTTGAAAAAACCCACTTTGTAATGTTGCAAACTTTGACTCTTTTCAAAAAATCTGTTTTGTTTCCCTTTTGCTTTTGGACTGAATGATGAGTTTCTTTGTCTGTCTTGCAGGGAATGGATGGCATGGAGCTTTGGAAAAGGCGACCAGGGTTGCTAATGGAGTATTACTACAACTGAAAAATTTGAAAATCACATTGCATTTATTACATAAAGATGAAATAGACTATTTTTCTTCAAAACAGAGTTTTGAAGAAAAATCATTATTAAGCATTATGATGATGAAATTTTAGCACTGAAACCTTATTTCAAACTTCCTCATGTGCATGCTGACCATTATTAGGCATTCTGAAGACCGGATTAACGAAACCCTAGACCTAATGAGACTAAAAACCCTAAAATGACTCTTTGCCAACTATGAGGCCAAAAATGACTGTAAATGATTTTAATGAACAGAAATAGGCTAGCAAGTATAAGACATGAGGGACATAAGTGACAATCCCCTACCATCAAATGATCCATGCTCCTAATGGAATGCAGCTGACATGGACTGAGTGAGACACCTAAAATGAAATGCAACAAGAGAAATTTGATCTCTGACAGAGGGATGAAGATACTGACTCTAACAAGTGCCTCATCCATTGGGCAGATTTTTCTTCTTTCATTTGCTGATGTTTCTTTTGAAGCTATGATATTAAAAATCTAAAAGACATATTTTCTTCAAACTCATCTCTACCTACCCATCATACCTTTGCCTATCATTTTTTCTTCTTGTGGGTGCATTTGGACTAGAAAACCCTTAAAATTCTCTTCTTTTGAAAGCAAAACAAATCTATCTACTCGTACCCTTATTACTTCCAAGGGTTCAGATTATGCTAGTGAACCCTTTTATTCTCTACCTAGACTATTCATCTGTCAATATTAAGCTGTTTGACAGGCTTCATTCTCTAATCTACTAACATGAAATTGAAAACATTATTTGAACCAGGATTAAGCTATCTGATTTATCATGGGCTGTGGCATTATGAAAAACTACACACAAAAATTATTTTTGTACAAACAGAACTAGAAAGTATGAGGGTTGTTGTTGGGTCGGATAGAGGTGACTTTTTGTGACAACCCTATTGTACCTTCATTTAATTATCAACCCAGGGTAAGTATTTTTATTTAAAAAGTGTCAGCACAGTATATGCGAGTTATCTGGTCTACTGGTGCTCTTTGTCAATGTTCAAAAGAAATTACTAACTTTGGAAGCTTGCAGATCCTAGAGAAGGTGTCTTAGATGGATATTTCAACCTAAAGCTAAGTAAGGGGAATTGATGTTTTCTATTGGAGTAAAACAACAGTTCTATTAAACTTGAAAACAGTCTAGATAAATCAAGCAAGAATTGAAATGACAGTAATTAATTTAAGCAGAACAATAGTCTAACTAAATTTTTTCAAACGTGGAATTGAATTGAATCAATGACTTAGTGATCTAAGCAGTAATGAAGCAGCTATATGGCTAGCAATATAACTAGCATGGTGACTAGTTGTGCAATAATGAAAGAGCAGTATAACTAAGCAATATGAATAGCTATGTAATAACAGAATAGCAGTATAAATAAGAAATATGACTAGCCGTGCAATAACGGAACAATAGTATAACTAAGCCGGTAGTAATGAACAACACTATAACCGAAACAAGTCAAATAAATCATACAACTATCATTAAGTAATTTTGCAATGGAGTTCTATGTAAGACTTAATTACACAACAATGGTCAATTGATTAATTTATTTATTATGCCACGCAATGCATGGAGATACAGAATGTTGAAATCAGTCTTCCTACGGCCTAGAAATTAATTATCATGACAACAGAAGAATCGGAATTAACAAAACATTATCAGAAGCGCGATTGCATTTGTCTTAATCTAAGAACGTGATTTCCAATGATTCATTAAATAAGAAGAGCTATAATTATATCAAATGGAAATATGTATTATAACTGCACCAAGTTCACAGATATCGATTCTGTAACTCTTTAGAACACGAAAACATGCATGGAGCTCCCAGAGGTTGGGCCCAAACCTACAAAAGCCTCAGCACTAAGGACACTTTAGAAGACAGTTACTTAGAAACTCTTTGTTACATCCAGGAATGCTACAAAATGTAATTAGACAACTAGTCTGGATTCTTCTATTATCGGATCCCCTTCTCATTCTATTCTTTTCCCTTTTAAAGGCGATCTTCAGAATTTCGAGAATGTATCTCAAACGATAGCCCGCTACGTGTGGCTATCGTTTGAGTTCTTGGACTCAATTTGTTTGTCCGCCTTCTATCGGTCGCTTGGACTGATTAGGACTTCTTGTGCTTGCGTCTGTCGATTGGCTATCTTTCGCTATTGGTTTAGGCATTCCTAGTTTCCTGCAGGTAAAGACAAAAAGAGTCAATTCCTTATTATAAATCGTCTTTTCTATCATTAGTCTGATTGTTCCCATTTTAATGATTTTTATTCCTTATTGTTAATATGAAGAGGGATTTTCTTGAAATTAAAATATGATTTGCAGTATTTAATGGGTGAAAATCATACCTTAGTATGGGCCCAACATGCTCCCCTGCTTACCTTGGTGCATGCCCTCATGCAAACAAATTATTAAGATGCAGTTGCGTTAAAGAATAGGCGGGGTAGGATCTCCCATTGGGTGCTATGTAGCCTCACTTTCTTTTTATGAGTGTGAAGGTAGGGCATGTGACTCCTTCTGGTAACTCGTAGTCATGATTATATTCCTTAGGGGGAAGCCAGAGGAGGGGATTCCGGTATCTACAACCCAGCCAGGCAGGCCCCATGCTGTAGACTAAGCTACTGTATAAACAGAATACGGAAGCAGTAGCCTTGAAGTTCCTGTAATTGAATGGCTCCCTATTTTTCACATTATTTGTGGAGGCCATCCATCGTTGTTTAGTTCCTTCTAGGGCTGCCTCACAGATGCCTTCAAAGTAATCTCGTTCATTTTCAATGACATCTTTATGAAAAGGACCCAGTCTAGATTTCACACCCAGCCTTCTCATGAAATTCTGATGTTGGATGATCAACTGCATGGGTTTCATAGGCTCCCCCCTGACCAATAGCTCTAGATTATGTTCTCTTTTCTGAAAGATTCCATAAGCTTTGGCCCACCTGATCTGGTTTTTGGAAAATGAAAGGAAAGCTTGTAATTGTACATCTCCTATGAAGGGGCCGGGGTTGCTGTCAGTGTCATTTTCTAAAAAGAAATTGTGCATGTAGAGCTCACATAAGAAGCGTTGAACCTACTCATCCTGGTCATTACAGCATTGGAAAAATTCCTCTATAGTCTTAAAGGAAATGGATTTTCCTGCTCTTACAGCTTTAACTTTCAGAAGTAGATATCGCTCTGTTAGGAATAGGGCGTAGTTAGTTTCTAGTGACCTACATGATAAAGCATCATCATATAGAGAGAAAATTGTAGAGATATTCTCTTTGGCTTGCTGTACCTGCCTTTGTACTACTTTAACCTTTGCCTGCTCACTTCTAAGCTGGGCAAATGTCTCATCTTCTGTAAGAGAGAGGTCAGTGAATTTATTTTGCAGTGCCTGATGTTCTTGTAATGGCACTACCTCATTCTTGTACTGTGTCAGTTCATGCCATAATTGTACTAACTCATTATGTACTCTTTGCTTAGTAGCTATCTCTATTAAATGAGCATAGGCAGAGACTTCCTTTGTTTGGATCCTTTTTTCCTACAGAACTTTCTGCTCAGTTTGGGTGGATGTTTCAATGCTGTTTGTTGCTGCTGTTTGTACTTTGGATTCGGTGGTGGCTGTCAAAGTGGTTTGTGTTCCAATTTCCATAGTAATTGCTAGTTATTTTTGGGTCCCTATAGTGGAAGTTTCTGCTTTTGACTTCCTAACCCTTCTTTTTCTTTTTAACTGCTTCTTGAAGTGTTTTACCAGCTTCTTCAATTTTTTACAGGTCTTTCTTAAATTCTCAATTTTTCTCATGTTTGAACCTTCCCTTGTTTTTACAGGTGGCAGGGGAGTAGAATTCTCTTGCTCAAGGGTAAGTTCTAGAATAGTGTTTCTAATTACTCCTTCCGAATTGACCTTAGTATGAGGGTCTTGATAGAGAGGAGCAATGCTACCTCCTGGTGACAAGGGAACTGTATCTGTGTGAGAGCTTTGTTCCATGAGGACAATGTCACCTGAATCAGCCTATGAGTCCAATATTTCGTCTATCTGTCCTTCACCGTATACTTCATAATTATCAATGGGTGACAGGGCTTCGTTCTCTTGTAGTTCCTCTTGCTCGGGTAGGATATTAGTGTGACCGAAGCTGTTGGGGGAGGTAGTTTTATCAACAAATTTTTCTTGCTCCCCTGGTTTTGACAAGTTCCTTAATTCAAATCTTGTCCTCATTTTCTCTAGGACTAGGGCCATTTCCTCTTCCAATTCGTGTAAGGGTGCCAGGGAGGATTCTTCTCCATCTATGGTGTTTGAAGTTCCCTGGGGTGTTCTGGCCCATTTTTGTCTATTTGACTCTGATGTTGAGGCTCGAATTCTCTTTATTTTTGGAGGATTTACCCTAAGAGGCTTGATTTCAGTACACTCAGGGTTAACTTCAAGTCCCTGCACTTCTGGGATAACTTTTGGTTCCTGTACTTTTGGGTTGAAAAAATTGTGCCATGCTAGATGTTGCCTATCTAGCTCATGAATAACGATTAACTTTATTAAGCCTTGATGACTAACCACTGGTTGGGGCCTCTTAGCTTTTCTTAGTCGAGCGGCGGTATCATGCAATACAAAATTTAAAAAGGTAGGAAAATTTATTGAAATTTTCTATTTGAGTGTGGCTAAGAGTTTAAGCTGTCGAGGTTTTACTGCTTCCCGATGTCCTTTGCATGTTATGAATATTTCGATGAATGTCACCAACTCTTGCCATGGCTGGTGTAAGGAAGCAGGAGCAATCCCTCTAGCTCTTTGTTCCAGTGGTTCTTCTGGGTCTTGGTATAGCGCTATTGCTTCTCGCAAGAGTAGATGCTTTTCTGCCCATCTCTCCCCTTGTGCTGGTATTCCAGAAAATGCTGCTATGATTTCTTCTGTGACAGGTATGGTTCGGTCATTTACTCTGGTTTTCCCATCCTGAAAATTTTGCAGGAATTCGATTGCAATTTCTGTGTTGTGTCCTTGTAATCTATGCACATATGTCATCCATCTTGCTCGCTGAAGAATGGCACTTGCTGCCTCTGAAATTGGGAAATTTGACGGCTTGTTTCGAAGAGTATTTCCGCCCATGGCTGGTATGCTTTTCTCCTCTGGTTATCTTTTTTTTGGCTTTTTTGTTTCATCTAGGAGCTGAGTGTAACCAAAAAACATATCGTGGTTCTGTATAAAGAGTCTCCATGCCTTAATTGTAGCATTTACCGATGCGTCTGATGGGATTTGTGCAGGGATTTCATCTGCTTGCCAAATTCAAGCTAATCAAAGCCAATTACACCTCTCCCCCTTTAGAAAAGGGCGCCCACGTCCTCAGGTACTGGAGAGATTTGACCAGTGATGAATGCAAGCATGGGGATGTCAGATTTTATTAATTTTTCATGTGGAGGATTGATGGTTAAGTAATTACTTCATGTACAACAAAAGATATAATTTAAAATTTTTCATGATTGAATCTTGTGCGGAGAAGGCCGAGATGTGAGAGAAAGCAGTATTGTCATTATTCTGATATGATGTCTTTGTATGATTAGAAAGTTGTGACGGAAGCAAGATTTAATCAAGTATTGATTGGCGTTGTCCTTCCCAAGTTTGAAATATGTACTCAAATATTCGCTATTTATTCTTATGGTAAGTCATGATTGTCACTAATTTGAGTAATACGTTTGTAGTAAAGAAAATGGAAAACAAGGTGTATGTAACAGTATTTTGTTATTAAAGAAGCATTCTTTCATGCCACAAGCAGGGCCATTGCTGCTAGAAGGCGTTCATAGCCTCGATAGGGTTGCTTTTTAACCCGAAAAATGAGCCATGATCCTTAGGTGATAATAGTTATTTTATTATTTTGATGGAGAGATCGCCATGATGGTATGGTAGCCAGGTAATCGTGGTGCCATTCACTAGAGTTGTAGCAAAATGATTAGGCCGGCTCGTGATGAGACCTCCTGTCCTTCAAGTTAGAAGGTCATTACTCTGGTGTGGTTGCCATAATGGGCATGTCAATTTCTTAGACTCTTATGATCATGGTAGGTTGGCTCGTGATGAGACCCCCTATCCTCTCTTAAGATATGTAAATGTAGTATTTGCTTTTGTATTTTAGCAGTTTGATCCATTCGGAGGTCACTGTGCTGGTGTGGTAGCCAGATAATTACAGTGCCATTCACTAGAATTGTAACAGAGTGATCAGGCTAGCTCGTGATGAGACCTCTTGTCCTTCTAATAGATGAGAAGGTCATTACCCTAGTGTGGTGGCCATAGTGAGCATGTCACCTGTTCAATTCCTATGATCATGGTAGGCTGACTCGTAATGAGACCCCTTATCCTCTTTTGGTATTTGCATGTCACACCATGATTGCTAAGGAAGGCTCATTGACTCCTTAAGAGTGAGGGATGGTGAAACAAATATAAAAAATAATACCATTAATATGCCTTGCTCCATTTCTTCATGTTGTAGGGTCATATTACTCGAATGGTGCAAAAATACATATCATTATAGGGTCCTAAGTCGCTTGATATCATATTCAAATTGTGGGTGGTTTTAGCCCTTATGTTGATGTGTGTATAATATCAACTTATGTTTAAGAATTGTAGTATCAGAAGACATCATATTTGCAATTTTATCAATTGCTTTCTCTCTTTCAAGTGCCATTCCCTGCTCAAGCTTTTTCAATAAAAATAATGGCTATTTAAGATATTGGGAAGTAGCTGCTTTAAAGATTGGTTGGCAAAAGTGCTTAAAAATGTTGAAGGGTGTTCAAAATAATTCTCAAAAATTCTAAAAACGCTAAAAAACGCTCAAAAATGCTAAAAAAAATGCTCAAAAACGGGTATTTTTGTTGAAGGAACAGTCAGCTTGTTCAAAGATGGAACAACAGTTGTTTCCGAATGGAACAGCACAAGCAGCGCAGAAAAAACTGTTTAAAATTTGATTGAACCGCTGTCGTTCAGAAATTGAACAGCAGTTGTTCCGGGATTGAACAGAAAAGTTTAAAAATGTGGAAAAAAGTTGTTCAATTCTGTTTAACTGTTGTCATTCAAGAATTGAACAGTAGCTGTTCTGGATTTGAACAGCAAAAATTAAAAACACGACAAAAATTTGTTCAATTTGGTTGAACCGGTGTTGTTCGAAAATTGAACAGCAGTTGTTCTGGAATTGAACAGAAAAACTTAAGAACTCGAAAACAAGCTGTTTAATTCAATTGAACTGTTGCTGTTCAAAAATTGAACAGCAGCTGTTCTGGAATTGAATAGCAAAACATAAAAACTCAACCAAAAATCTGTTCAATTCTATTGAACTACTGCTATTCAAAAATTGAATAGCAGTTGTTCTGGATGAACAACAAAACATAAAAACTCAACCAAAAAGCTATTCAATTCGATTAAACTTCTGTTGTTAAAAATTGAACAGCAGTTATTCATAAATTGGACAGAAAAGTACGAAACTGAAAACAACACAACCCTGTAAAAGAATGGATTGTAAATCGGACGAATATACAATTATATACATAATTTACAAGTGATGTTGTCAAACCTCTTATGTACCTGAGTTTGTGGGGTTGTCACCCCCTTGTGCCACAACTCGGATGGTGGGATCTTCTTGTGCTTGTTGACAAAAAGATTGCTTCGTGAGAGGTTTGTGATAGAGGCGTACTCTGTGTCCGTTAACTTAGAATGTTGAGTCAGATCCGTCTATCATGGTCAAAGTGAGGGTACTGTTGCTATGTACTTCTTGAATCTCATATGGGCCAAGCCATCTTGTTTGCAGTTTTCCTGGAAAGTCTTGGAATCTAGAATCATATAGGAGTGCCCAATCTCCTTTTTGGAATACTTTCTTTTTTATTAGATTATCATGCCACTTGGCTCGTTGTTGTTGAATGATCATTGTGCGTTGCAAGGCAAGTAGTCGAATTTCATCTAGTTCATTTATTTGTTGAAGTCTTTTAGTTTTAGCATCCATTAATTCCAATCCTACTTCCTTGGTTGTTCTCAATGTTTTAATTTTGAACTCAATAGGGAAGATAGGTTCTCTCCCAAATACTAGCTGATATGGTGAATATCCAGTGGTATTTCTCCAGGTTGTTCGGTAAGCCCATAAGGCTTCTGGCAGTCTAGTGGCCCAGTCCCGGTGGTGTGGTGCTACTGTCTTAGTAAGGATTTCCTCCAAGACTTTGTTAGTGCTTTCAAATTGTCCGTTTTCCTGCGGGTGGTAAGGAGATGTAATTCTGTGAATGAAATGGTGATTTTTTAAGGTAGATATGATCTTATTTCCTGTCAATTGTGCCCCCCGGTCGGTTATCACCTCCCTTGGTAGATCGTATCGTACAGATAGTTCAAAGAGAAACTTAATTACTGATTCTTCTGTGGCTTTTGCCAAAGCTACTACTTCCACCCATTTAGTAACATAATCTGTGGCAACTAATATGTGGGCTTTCTGGTCTGATGGCGGATTAAATGGCCCAAAGAAGTCCAACGCCGATTGTTCAAATGGTTCCACCACCAATTGTGGTTGCAGCTGAATTTCATCGGCTTGGCCTGGACGGCCCATCCTTTGGCAACTATCGTAGGACTGAATGTACTTATTTGCATCTTTAAAAATTGTAGGCCAAAAATAGCCTAATTGCAGCACTTTATGCCCTGTCCGTTGGTCTGCGAAGTGACCACCGCAGGGTTCATCGTGACAGGCACGTAAGATGTCATGAATTTTGTATTCCCTTATGCATCGGCGTATATGCATATCATCCCCTGTATGAAATAAATATCCTTCAATCCAGGAGAATCGTGAACTGAGATGTACAATTAACTTCCGTTATTTTGCCATAAAATGTTTGGGTAGCTTCCCAACTGCCAGATAATTTGCCACATTTGCATACCACGGGGTTTTGAATGCTACCGCAAACATGTGCTCGTCAGGAAATTGATCGTCGACTGTTAATGTGTCATCTGTTTTGGGGACTCTCGATAGAAATTCTATGACTACGTTCTCCTTCCCTTGATGGTCTCTGATTGTTATATCAAATTTCTTTAATAATAGTATCTAGCGAGTTATTCTTTCGTTCATGATCGTTTTATTCGCTAATTATCTAATAGCAGAGTGGTCAGTGTACAAGAATACTTGATATCCTATTATGTAGTGTCTGAATTTATTGATAGCATAAATTACAACGAGGAACTCTTTTTCGGTTAATGTGTAGTTTAGCTCGACGGGAGTAATATTTTTGCTAATACAGTAAATAGCATATGGTTTTCAATATTCTTCTTGGCCGAGGACTGCTCCTATTGCTGTATCAAATGCATTGGAAGAGATATGAAAGGGGAGTCTCCAGTCAGGACCTCGCAAGATTGGTGTCATGGAGACCCAATTTTTTAATTTTGTAAAAGAAATGTCACATTTTTCAATCCACTGAAATTCAACATTTCCAGTTCAAGCATACAGAGGTGCATAAATTGCATACCCCAGGAAAATGTGTACCTCTATTTGTGTACAGGGTGTGGCCAACAGAAGGATTACCTTTATTTTAGCCGGGTCTACCTGTATTCTCGCTGCAGAAATGTAGTGGCCTAGGATTATCCCTTCAGTCATCATCATGTGGAATTTTTTGTTGCTTAGAAACAATCTAGTATCAATACATCTTTCCAATACCTTGTCTAATGTTTCTAGAGCTTGGTCAAAATCTTTCCCGTAGGGTGTAAAATCATCCATATAAATTTCGAGTCCTTCATTTATTAAATCAGAAAAGATGCTAATTATGGCTCTTTGAAATGTTGCTGGAGCATTACATAACCCAAACGGTAACACTTTGTAAGCGAAAGTGCCCCATGGGTAGGTAAAGGTTGTCTTATCTTGGTCTTCGGGGGCTATTTGTATTTGATTGTATCCACTGAATCCATCAAGAAAAGAGAAAAAACGTTTCCCAACTAATGTGTCAAGGACTTGGTCAATAAAGGGGAGGGGAAATGATCTTTTTGAGTTGCCTTATTTAATTCTCTATAATCTACGCAGATCCTCCACTTCCCATTTTTTTAGGGACAACCACCAAAGGGGAGACGCATTTGTTGTCTGAAATAGGATAAATTAAATTTACATCGAGGAGCTTTGAAGTTCTTCTTTTACAATTTCTTTTAAATGGGTATTCAGTCTTCGTTGCGGTTGTCTAACAGGCCGAGTCTCTCTATTAGTATAGATATGATGCGTGCACAACTGTGGGTCCAAGCCCTTCATGTCTTGGTAATCCCACGCAAATGCACCCTGGTGCTTCTTAAGGATTTTTACAAGTCTCTGCCTTTGGTTTTCATCCAGGCTACTGTTAATATTCAAAATATTACATGGTTCGATTTCAATAGCTATGTTATTACAAACAGTGGTTGTGGGATTATATTGGGTCTCAAAGTCTGTTACAGGATTTTCTTGTCCTTCATGCTCGAGAATTGATTTCATCATTTGGCATTTCATATTTTCAGTTTTGGGAGGCTGATTCATAATTTTACTGATCAAATCATATTTCATTTGATCTTTAAATTCGAGAGCCTATAGTAGTGTGAGGGGTGGACGGATATTTTTCTCCTGTTGGAACACCTAATCCTACATGGGTAGGTGTGGAATGCGAAAAGTCACAATGGAGTCCAAGTGACCTTGGAATGAGAAATCAAGAGTCACACCATTGTATTATAAATGTACATCATGTATAATGGAAAAAATAAGAAAGCCTCACGCTTATCTTTCATTGTGTGTTGAGTCTCTTGTGTGTGTGTGCTCATCTTCCTCATACACCATGTGTGTGTTTAACATGGTATCAGAGCGGGCAATTGCTGGCCCTACTCCAAATTGAGTGAGCCATTTGTGTTTATGGCCTGTGCATATCTGCAAAAATTCTTGGCGTTTTTGCAGCATTTTAGAGAGTTTCTGCAGCAGTTCTTTTTTGCCGCATTCATCAGTCAAAGATTTTCTGCAGCATTTAGAAATCTTCTTTGAAAAGAAGAAGCATTCAGAAATTGGCAGCACTGGTTTTGAAGAAGAGCAGCATTGTGCATCTGAAGGTTTTCTCACTGCTCATTCTTCCTGCAATTTCTGCACTTTAAATTCTACACCATTTTGAAGAGCTGCTGGAATATTATTTAAATTGAGTTTTTGAAGAATTTTATGGGTTTTTTCTGCTGAAATTTCATGCATTTCCTAGAAAATAAAATTATGTTGTTTCCATCATTTTTGCAATTTCTGCAATCTGTTTAACTCCTCTCTGTTGTTTTAAATTTTATGAATAAAAATAAAAATAAAATTTCTACAACAACTCGGCCTTTCGGCCCCCCTACCCACAGCTGCACATACTCCGCCCCCTCTCCCACGCGGGCTGCAACCCGTTTCATCCCCTCACCTCACTGCAGCCAACCCACCCCCCTACCACTACGCCCTCACCATACACACTCAACGCACTCGCCTCCCCTCTCGAGTGCTTCAACAATATGCCCTTTACCCCTCTCATACACTCATCCTCACACCCGTCCCTCCAATCTCTCATCGACCTACGCCCTCACATTCCCCACGCACTACGCTCTTCCCTTACTCGTCGGCTTAACCCTGCCCCCTCACTGTAATATACGCTCCTCACCGACCCCTCACACCTTACGCTGCCGTCTCACACTGATCTAACCATCCCACCCCCTCACGCACCCTGCTCCTACCCTCTACCTCTCACCACGCGCGCTTCATCATTCAGCTTCCTCAGCCCCTTTATAGCGTACTCTACACGCCCACTTTCCACGGCCTTTCGCCCCCTCCCCTCCTACGATACCCAGCCCATTCCATTCGCCTACAATCTACGACATCACTCCCCCAACTTCTACGCGGCATGTCACCTCACCCTACACTCCTGCGTCCCAAACCCACACTACATACGCCCTCACGACCCTTATCACTCCACAACACTCCACTGGCTGCCCCTTAACCCGCCCCCTAAGCAACGCTACCCTACCCTCACTACACTCTACAACCTACCCATTAAACCCCTCTCATTCGCTCAACCCAAACCCTACTCCACGGCTCCCCTTCTCTCCTCAACCGTCCCTCCCCCTCGCCCTATCCTCCCCCTCCCTTGCACTATCCCCTACCCTGTGTCCCTCCTATGAGCTCTTGCCCCTCTCTACATCGCTTTCTCCCCCACCTAACCTACGCTCTCCCACCCTTTGTTCACAATGCCATAAATTTGTTTCACTGTTTCTATTTTAATTTTTTAATTTGGCCTTTCAAAAATTTCAATTTTTCATTTTTTACAGTTAAATTTCCCCCTCCCTTGTTTAATTAATTAAAAATTTAAAAATTTAAAAAAAATTTAAAAAATAAAAATAAAAATAAAATATTTCAGATACATTTTTCCCCAGATTTACTTTCCCCATATAAACCCTCCCCCAGTAGTCAACTCCCCCAGTAAAAACCTTCTCCTATTATTACCTGCTCCAGTAAGCACCTCCCCCAGTTTTACCTCTGTTTTCCCTAATTTTTTCCTTACAAAAAAAAAAACAGCAGAGAGAGAGAGGAAGAAGAGAGATATGAACAACAGAAATGAAGGAAATGAAATATGAAGAAGATGGACTAAATACATAGAGAAAATTGCAGATTTGCATTGTGATTTGTGGCATTGATTTGAAGGTTGATTTTCTAAATAATTTTACATGAGAATACAAGTTTGCCATCATTTTTAAAACATCCATTTGAAGACGAGTTGTTATTGGTGCAAAACAACTCTTTGAAGGAAAATTCAGCTGCCTTAAAGGCCTCTTGCACAACTGTTTTTGCTGCACATTCAAACAAATATTTTGCAGAGATATTGTATTAAGCTAACATTGTATTGCTTCTTCATTCATAGTTGCAATCAGTATTTGAGTTGTTGGATTGTTTATTGCCCTCCATCATTTGAGGAGCATATTTTATTCTTTGAGAATTCCATACTTGGAAGTTCTCTTGAGTCATTTCTATTTCTTGAAAGCAAGTTGCATCACATTGTAGATGGGTGCATTTTCGGTTGAAGCCGACACCCTTTCATTTTTTGAGCCTAATTTGTTGAAAAATGGCTAAAATCAATGAGGCATTAGAGTTCTTGAATAACCTCATTCATTCAAATGTTCATGATATGGTAAAAATGAGCAAAAATGTTCTTTGTAACATTCAAACTTGTTTACTAGATGCACAAGAAAAGATTGAGTTTTTGCAGTTGGAATCTCAGCTTCAGCAAGATGAACTTCAGCAAAAGAGTCACCATTCTGAACTTGTTTCTATTCAGAAGATTGTGAAGGACTCTCATCAGAAGAAAGAAGATAAAGTTGCAGTTGATCCACATTCAGTGCCTTGTACTAGAGCAAATGTACATGCAGATGCAGTAGTTCAACCTGCACTTCTCAAGCCCATCATCAGACCTTGGGAAGAGCTTGTCCACAACAAGCACAAAACTTGTCTTGGATATGACAAGGATGTGTCCTTTCATATTCCAGACTACACCAAGCCCATCATATTTCAGAGTGCCAGATTCCTGTATGATAGTTCACCTGTAGCTGTTCTAGATCATGCTCCACTTTCACAACAGATTGTAAAATGCCAACACTGTGATCGAGTTGGCCATATGAAAGATCATTGTTTTGATCTTAATCCATGCAAGCAATGTGGTCGCCACACCCATTCTTCAGAAAAATTCTTCAGAAACAAGCCTCCTGCAAGAACAAATATTCATCTTGGATGGATCACTTCTTGGCAATGGGCATCAACAGCCAAGAATATGTTTAAGTTGCATGTCAGAACATGTTCACAGATATTGATAAAACTTGCAGTCGAGTTTTCGCCATCATCTCCCCTTGTCCCTGACAAGGGGGAAAATGGTGATCATGTACAAGCTTCGACATCAGATCAAGCGATCCTGAGCCACAATCTCTCATTCCATGTTCAGAGTTGTAGCCAGAGACACAGCAGTTCAAGCGAACCTGAGCCACAATTCGTCATTCTAGATTCAGAGATGTAGCCAGAGACAGATGCCCATGAGCATGCCTTCGGTTGGTGGAAAACCTTAAACCATCATCTTTGGTTGGTGGAAAACCTTAAACCATCACAGGTAGTAGACCTCCCTTCTTTTAGGTCGAAGGTCTTCCTTTCATATATGAGGAACACTTCCTCTAGCAGAATCCTTCAGCTTCTTGCCAACTTTGGTTGAGTTCCAGGAAATGCTTCAAGCATTCCAGAGTTGTTGGTAATCCTAAAACCATCACAGGTAGTAGACCTCCCTTATTTTAGGTTAAAGGTCTCCGTTTTTTATGAGGGAAAATTCCTCTAGAAGAAGCTTTCAGCTTCTTGCCAGTTTTGGAAGAGTTTCGGGAACTGCAACAAGTATTGCGTTCCAGTGTTGGTGGTCATCCTTAAACCACCTCTTTTTTCCAACATTTCAGAGAGTTGATTCAGCTCCTAATATGTATCTGGGTGTTTGTGAATTTTTATCGGGCAGACTTGGTTTGCCAGGTAGATAGATTACAATATTCTTTACAGAATTGCCTCGAGTGATAGTCATGTTGCCTGTTCAGCAACCTATGTAAGCATCTGTCGTGGCTAGCCAAGGCTGCCCAAGAATCAATGGGTGTCCTTCCATCCTATTTTTTGGATTAATAACTAAAAAATCAGCAGGGTATTCCCATGAGTCTACTAAGACCATAATTTATTGCACTATACCTTCTAGTCTAATAACAGATCTGTCTACTAATTCTAGGAGTGTGGCTATAGGTTCGAGGACTGATATGCCTAGTTTTTCACAATCTCTAGTGGTTAGGATATTGATGGCTGCCCCAAGGTCAACCAATGTGTTTGGAAATGACTGTCCAGAAATTTTCATGGTTACAATGGGGTTTCTTGGGTCTTCATATTTCACAGGTGGTTCTCTTCCTAACAATAAGTCAGACAGAGTTCCTATTACATGAATGGTAGGTGCAGCCATTGTTTTCCCAATTTGTTTCTTTCTACATAACTCCTTTATTTTTTTTGCATAGATGGGAATGTCTTGAATGGCCCGCGGAAGAGGAATTTTGACACAAATATTTCTTAACTCCCCCAGGATGTCAAATTCTAAGTTGATTATAG
The DNA here is from genome assembly GCA_034641835.2 of Pinus albicaulis. NCBI lineage: Eukaryota > Viridiplantae > Streptophyta > Pinopsida > Pinales > Pinaceae > Pinus > Pinus albicaulis. Next base: position 1,016,875,111 of record CM076584.1, on the reverse strand, counting down.
GTCTGGGTAAGTTTAATCTCTCGGGAAATGGTGGACGAGCTATTTTAAGATCTTCAGGTCTTTGTTGTTCCATTGTTTCCTCGTCTTTACCTATTTTTGTTATCTTTGTTGAGCTAGGCCCTGTGGATATTTCAATTTGGGATTGAGGTGGAGTTGGGGCCTCTATGGGTAATATGGTACATCCCAATCTTAACCTCAATTCGTTTCACTGTTTTTGTTCGTTGTTGGGTTTTGGATCCTCTATGATTTGAATTAATTGAACTGGTCTATTATTTGGATTGGGATTGGGTTGGGATGGAAATTGAGGTCGTATGACAGGCTACTAATTATGTTAAATGGGGTAGGGGGATGGTAATTGTTGGGTTCCTACTCCTGTCGGTAAATTTCCCATCCTCGTAGGTCATTACCAGTTCCAATTGTTGTTTTCAGTAGGGGGGTTTTGCCATTGGTTTTGATAAGGGATATTCTTCCAATAAGGGGGAGAACTAGAGAAGTTTTTCCAGTTACTTCCTGATGGATTTTGCATAGGCCAGGGTGGAATAGGGAAGGTTTGGTTTGGCAAAGTTGGGAAGGGGTTTTGAGTCTGCCAAGTTGTTGTAGGGTTTTTCTGGTTGTACTGGGGCATTGGAAAGTATTGAGGTAGGTCTTGCGGTATGACAGGTCGTGCCTGCCATTGTCGACGCTGATTCATTAAATAGACTGGTTCGATTTTTTCTTCTACTTCTTTGTAGATGGCTTTCATCCCAGGGAGTGAAGGACACTGGTCCGTAGTATGATCCTTAATGAAGATAGCACATATCTGGACCATGTATAAAGGACACTCCCTTTAGCTGTGCTTCTTCTGACATTTTGGGCAGAGGACAGCCAGATTTTGTTCAGTTATTGCTTGTTTTTTTGGCTTGCAGAACATCAAGTTGTGTGGTTAAAGTGCCCAAGATGTCGGTTTTGAAGTTTTCTAAGAGATTTTCAAATTCTGCCCTAGTTACATTGCTACTGGTCTACTTAAGATTGCGCCCAATAGGTTTGTTACGTGAGCATATAATACATAAGGAGATAATCTTGTCACGTTCTTCCTGATAAATATCTCCTTTTCCCATTATTTTCAGTAATTCAACCCATTATTCCTTCATCCCCTTAAGTATTGTGGCTTTCAAAATGTCCTTGGACAACGTAGTATATGGGGATCTTTGTAAATTGTATTGAAATCTTTCTACGTATTCCTCTAATGTTTCATTGTCTTTTGCAGTCATGTTAAAGATTTTGTTTTTTAGGTCTCGGATTCGGAAATAGTCTTGGTATTTGGTAAGAAAGGCATTCTTCATTTGGTCCCAGTTGTTTATATTTCCCCCTCATAACACCATGAACCAGCAGAGAGTCATCCCTTTCAAGGTGAAGGGAAATAATTTTAGTTTCTGGGGATCGGTGGTGTAATCATATCCTCTGCATAAGACATCAAATTCAAATAAGAATGCATCAGGATATTCTGTGGTTAATCCATGAAAGGTGGGGATGTTATGCAAGGGAATGGCTTTCATAGGGGCATTGTCAGCATGATCAATGATGGGGTACTCCAATGTTGATGTCTGCCTCTGATTTTGATTTTTATTATTTTCCATTTGATCAAAGAGGTACCAGAAATCTTTAAGAATTTCTTGATCTGGTGGGAGATTTTAATAGGCTTGGAAGGTGAATGTGGTGGAGGTTTTACAACACTTCCCTGATCTGGGATTCTAAGGAGTTATGTTTTGATTACTTCTTCAAGAGATTTAGGCATCTCTATGTGAATTTCTCCACTAGTTTCTTCCCTGCCTTCTTGCAAATTGCAAGAGCCTCCCTCTTTTGAAAGGTCAATATTTTGATGACTGGCAGTCTGCAGGCTTTTCTTAGACCCTTCTTTCTTGCTGTGAATCTCAGCGTAGGCTACATATGGTGAGGTCGCTGCCCGAGGGGGTATGTTAGGATTTTGGATAGAAGTAGTTTTCGATCCTATAGATGCCTAAGATTTGGCTTTCTTAATAATTTCGTCTATGTATTTTGTCCTCCCAAGGATCATCGGTCCTTTGGGTTGTGTTCGTGACTGATTTTGAGTTATTTCTATCTATTTCTTAGGCATAAAACAAGAGCACCTATCCTATGGTTCCTGTACATATTGCTAGTGGGCGGGCTAAAGGGTAAGCATGTTGCTTACCAGCACGCAGGTTCTTACCTTTCGCTTTCAATACCCAATTCCTCACAGCAATGAAAAAAGAATGAATTAAAGGAGATAACTCTCAACACTCTCCCCAGAAACGGCACCAAAATTTTGGGTCGGATAGAGGTGAATTTTTGTGACAACCCTATTGTACCTTCATTTAATTATCAACCCACGGTAAGTCTTTTTATTTCAAGAGTGTCAACACAGTATATGCGAGTTAATTGGTCTACTGGTGCTCTTTGTCAATGTTCAGAATAAATTACTAACTTTGGAAGCTTGTGGATCCTAGAGAAGGTGTCTTAGATGGATCTTTCAGCCTAAAGCTGAGTAAGGGGAATTGATTTTTTCTATTGGATTAAAATAGTAGTTCTATTAAACTTGACAACGGTCTAGATAAATCAAGAAAGAATTGAAATGACAGTAATGAATTTAAGTGGAACATTAGTCTAACTAAATTGTTTCAGACGTGGAATTGAATTGAATCAATGACCTAGCGATCTAAGCAGTAATGAAGAAGCTATATGGATAGCAATATAACTAGCATGGTGACTAGCTGTTCAATAATGAAACAACAGTATAACTAAGCAATATGACTAGTTGTGCAATAATGGAACAAAAGTATAACTAAGCAATATGACTAGATGTGCAATAACAGAACAGCAATATAATTAAGCTGGTAGTAATGAACAGCAATATAACCAAAACAGGTCAACTAACTCATACAACTATCGTTAAGTAATTTTGCAATGGAGTTCTCTGTAAGACTTAATTAAACAACACTGGTCAATTTATTAATTTCTTTATTATGCCACGCAATGCATGGAGATGCATAATGTTGAAATCAATCTTCCTACGGCCTAGAAATTAATTATCATGACAACAGAAGCGTTGGACATTGGATTCAATGTTCCCCGTGTGTTTCGCGACATGGACTAACCGCCTCTCGTGGATTCTAACTCTGGCGATTATAGCAGAGACTAATTCTTGCGGGTTTTGGTCTAATGGAAATCATGATTCCAACAAGTGGTATCAAAGCGACAGGTCTCGAGTTCGAAACTCACCCGGCTCGCGTTGGGGGGGAGATTGTTGGAAATTTGATTCAACGCTCCTTGTGTGTTTCGCGACATGGACTAACCACCTCTCGTGGATTCTAACTCTGGAAATTGTAGCGGAGACTAATGCCTGCGGGTTTTTTTCTAATGGCAATCTTGATTCCAACAAGAAGAACCCGAATTAACAAAACATTATCAGAAGCGTGATTGCATTTTTCTTAATCTAAGAACGCAATTTCCAATGATTCATTAAATAAGAAGGGTTGTAATTATATCAAATGGAAATATGTATTATAATTGCACCAAGTTCACAGATATTTATTCTGTAACTCTTTAGAACACGAAAACGTGCATGGAGCTCCCAGAGGTTGGGCCCAGACCTACAGAAGCCTCAGCACTGAGGAAACTTCAGAAGATAGTTACTCAGAAATGCTTTGTTACATCCAGGAATGCTACAAAATGTAATTAGACAACTATTCTATATTTTTCTATTATCAGATCCCCTTCTCATTATGTTCTTTGCCCTTTTAAAGGTGATCTCCGGAATTTCGAGAATGTGTCTCAAACGATAGCCCGCTACGCATGGCTATCGTTTGAGTTCTTAGACTCAATTTGTTTGTCCACCTTCTATCATCCACTTGGACTGCTTAGGACTTCTTGTGCTTGCATCCGTCGATTGGCTATCTTTCGCTATTGGTTTAGGCATTCCTAGTTTCCTACAGGTAAAGACAAAAAGAGTCAATTCCTTATTATAAATCGTCTTTTCTATCATTGGTCTGATTGTTCCCATTTTCATGATTTTTATTCCTTATTGTTAATATGAAGAGGGATTTTCTTGAAATTAAAATATGATTTGCAGTATTTAATGGGTGAAAATCATACCTTAGTATGGGCCCAACAGTTGTGTTTCATCATTTGTTAGTCATCCCTATCATTCTCTTTGGTTCAGTTTTGAGCATTAAGAACCAGCATCATTTCTTCCTAATCTATTCCTACTGACAAGTCAAGTTTAAATGATTTGACAAGTTCTCTTTCACTAAACTATCAGAAATAAATTGAAAACATGTTCAGCCATGATTAGGCTAGATGACTTAACAAGATTCTTTTTGAACAAGTAGTGGAATTTAGGCTTGCACACTTTCAGCAGTGCTCTTTTTTGGTATGGGGCTATACCTCTTTTTCAAATCTGCCTTCTTCTTTTTTGTGTTTTTTATTTTTATGATCTCTCATCATGCAATGTTATGTACAATGAATGAAAGTTTGAACTAGGACTCTTGATAGAAATAGTGCTTGAGCATCCTGCCATTGATAGGATCTCCAAATAAATCTTCTCCATTCAGTTCTTGGAAACAAAAAAAATTGTTACCTCCATCTGAATGCATGGTGTAAGGATTTTTCCAAAACAAATTTGGCCAGGCCATGCTCTCCTTTTCATTTTATCCTTGAGTCTTGCTTCCAAAATTTTCTTCTGTTAAACATCCTTCTTAGATGAAAAAGGTATTCTTCATTAGTTTCAAAATAGACAATGATGTCATCAATGTATATCATAGTGAAGTAACTTAAATCAGGAGCCATGGCTCTTTGGAAAATAGCTTCTGCTCTCCTTAACCAAGAAGAAATTTAATCAAACATGTAGGTGCTCGAAGGTTCTTTGGAAGTGGCTTTATGGTTTTTAATTGGAATTTTTATCACTTGATTGTAACCTAAAACACTACCAAGCAATGACATCTTGTTAGAAACTCCTACCCTTTGTAGAGTATGATTTATCTTGGGAAAAGGGTATTTGTACTTTAAGGAGTTTTTGTGTAGGTACCTAAAGTCTATACATAGCCTATACCCCTTTGTTTTCTTTGTTAGCGACACAATTTAATAAAAAGGTTCATGGAATTTCTTGAAAGGAAACCTTCTTTGAATAATGTTTGTGTCACAAGGCTTTAAGGTTTCATCACTATATACAAAAGCATCCTGAAACTTTTTTCACAATCTTATGTATTTTTGTTTTGTGTGAATTGGTAAAGTATCGGATAACTTAATCATTTTGGGTCTTTATAGGCTACCTACATTGTAGTCCTCTATATCAGTCTCGGTAGAGAAACCTTGTTTAGATTCTAAACTGGTTTTTGGTTTTGCAATTTCATTTTCAGTTTGCAGAAAATTAAGTTCATCTTTACCATCATATTGTTGTTGTACTAGGCTGCTAGAGTTTAAGTTGTTGAGTTCTTCATGCAATGCCTGATTTGACTGTTGAGGTATGTCCGGATCTGTCTCAACTTCATTTAACTTTTCATCAATGTCTTCTTCATTATATAAAATTCATGAGTCAAGATCTGAATGGATGGAATAAAGGGGTGTGTTTTTTAGCCTCTCTTGGCTGCTAACCATAAACTTCATGTGTGATTCCCGGTATAATCTCCTTGTTTGTCTAAAAGGAGGGATGGTAGCATAAGATATGTCAATTTGGAGGTTCCCCTAAAGCTTGGCTCCCCATGATCTAGATAACAGCATACCATACTTAGGGGGAATGTCAGCTACTACTATGTCCATGACTAGGCGCTTAGTAGGAATTTGTGCCAGATTAACACATAAATCCTTGATTAGACCCAAACACTTGACTCTGCTTGAATCGAAAGAATACAATTCTTTGTAAGTTTTGGTTATTTCTAGGCCTAATCTCTCCATCACTACGTTTGGCATGAGGTTGTGAGAGGCACCAAAGTCTAGTATGGCATTATGTAAAAAAAATTCATGTATATTCAGGCTAACATAGAAATGGGGAATGGCTCCTTCTTGGTATTTTCCCTCTACTTCAAGTCCAAACAACAGCTTTGGTTTATCATTTGTCAAGTTTAGAGTATCGGTATCATTTCCCATGTTCAAAATCTTCATAACTTGAGACCTGTACATATCTTGGGTTACCATTTCAGTGAGAGGTATGGTTATCTTGATTTTAGCAATCTCTCCCTCAATACTAAAGGTATTTTTGTTTTAGGAATATTTACATCAATATTATTAGCCATAATATTTTCTACAAGTTTAGTTTGCTGATTCTGATTTGGGACTCTGGACAAAAGAGTTTTATCAGAGCCACTAGTAGAGGCACTAGGGCAGCTTGTGTCACCACTTGTCTGGCTATTTTTGTCTCTATTTGGATCAGTTTTCTTAGCCATGGTGTTGGTATTGTCTATTGTCCTCTTGGGAGTATGTTCCGATGTCTTTATAACAGCAGTGTCTTCTTTGTTCTTTTTGGAGTTTTCTTGGTTATTTTTTCTCCGAAGGTCATATTGCCTATGGACTTCCATTATGGCATTTTCAAATCCTAATTGATAGTCTTCATAATCCTCATAGTTTTTTTTAGTTTGATATGAGGAAAATAAACCTTGTTCTTCTTCAGTGAGAAAAAAATCTCCCTCATTTTCAAAACCTATCAAGTTTACATGGTTTTCTATAGTTTATTCAGACTCTCTTCCCTCTTCATATACATAATTGTCTTGGAAAGGGGGCTTGATTTGTTGGTCATTGTCTCTTGGTATGTTTAGGGGAGGGTCTCTTCTGAAGTTTGGATTTCTATTTCTATTTTGGGGATTTTCTTGGTTTTCCCTAGGAGGTTTTCTTTCACTCAAGTTTATTCTTTCCATTACCCTCACTAAGTTGTCAATCTTGGCATCAGATGAGGAGGTTGAGGCCATAGTTTCATCTTTTTAGGTGACTCTCTTTTCTGATCTCATCCTAGCCCTTTTTTCAATCAGGTTGGCCTCTACACTTGTAGCTCCCTTTTGCATGTCTTCTAAAGTTAGGGGCTCTCTTTCTCTTAGTTGATAGGCCATGTCTGGATCTAAACCTTCCGGAAATTTTTCTAAAGCTAAGCCTTGTGGGGGTTTCACGTCTGGTGGGAGGGCATTGTAAACACTATTGAACCTAGTACAATAGTCTTGGACACTTTCCCCAATATTTCTTTTAAGGTTGTTGTATCATGAGAGGATTTGGAGATGGTTTTTATTGATTTCCCACTTGTTTATAAATGTCTGGTAAAGGGAAGGGAGATCATGTGTGGTGTTAGGATTCAAGATTTTGAACCATTTTTTGGCTTCTCTTCCTAAGCATTGTGCAAATATCCTCATTTTGATGGTTTCCTCTTCTATTTCCATGTAATCAAAGGCATAATTTATCCTATCCACATGTTGTTGGGCAGTGATGGATTCAACTCTGGTAAAGTGAGGGATTTTGGATTGGTAATCATGTGGCAAAGGTAAAAAATATTGTGGCAGTACCGAGGGGCATACCATGCTACCATGATGGAAGGGAATGGGAAACAAGGATGATTTACAAGGGGAGGGTTTGTGTGAGGGGGTGGAGGATGAAGTGGAGTGTTTTGAACAATGGATGTGTGGATGGGAGTGGTAGAGGTACTTGGGCCAGAAAACTGATTTTGAGCAGACTTGCGATAAAAAGAGCCAAAGTGATGGAGAAGCTGAAATTCGGGAGGAGTGGAAGGAGTGGCTTCTATACTAGAACTCTATTGCAAATCTAAGGGCTCAAGGTCAGTCCGGTCAATCCCACTTTGTGACTTGGTTCTGAAAAGGTTTCTTGTATGATGCAAGTCAAACTGGGGGTCTTGCAAGGCTGTAAGATGTTTAGGGACATATCTTGCTCTATGAATGGTCCTAACAGTACTTGAGTTTCTAGTTTTAGAAGTTTGCCACAAAATATTTTCTGGGTCATCAACTATGGTGGGAGGGTTTGGGTCTAGGTGAGATCTGGTACTAATCCTTTGTGAAGCTAGATTTCAAACCCAAGGTATAGAGAGGTTGAAATTTTATGACTGTTTTTGGAAGGCCAACCTCTCTTAATGTTTGTTTAACTCACACAGTGTGTGACTAGGCCTCTAAACTTCTCAAGGCTGATTTGACACAATCCTAAGGAATTCTATGAACACTAGTAAAGTTAGAAGGCCTACTGGAGTTTTGTGGAGTAGCCAAGTGGATATTTTTTTTTGTTTTAAGGATGTATGTTTATGGTCCACCACCAATAACTGACAAAAAACCAATCTAGGAATGTTTTTGGGTTTTCTGAGTTCATTTATGTAGCCCTAAGGTTTCTATGAGTGTCCTACAGTTGAGTCATCATTTTTCTAGGATGGTGAAACAATCAGTTTCTACTCTTTGGCTAACAGTTTGAGTTCTCTATGATTTTATAAGGGTTTCTAAAGTTCTAAGGAGTACTTAGATTGTCACTAACTTAGAAAGCTCTCACCTTGATTGCCATTTATGTTAGGCATTGAGTTGGTGATAAATCAATGGATATTGTGTGATAAGGGCTTCTGAATTTTCTAAGGATGTATAAGTTTGTTATTTACTTAGAAGGTCCCACCTTGATCGCCATTATGTTAGGTTCCCGTGATTTTTTAGATTTGTGAGATCAAATGCATAGGGTAACATCAGACCAATCTTTGGAGTCCTAGGACCTAGCCTTCATGGACTCAGAGAGAGCTCTCTCTATTTTTTCATAGGATGTGAACTTGTTTGTTTTTAGGGTTTTGATTTTAGGCTAGTTTTTAAGTTTAGGGTTTGTTTATTTTTTTTTGGTTGGGTAAGATGATCAAGTAGAATAGCTAGAGTGAGGAATATTCAAATCATTGGGCTATGGAGTCAATAAAATTCATGGAAAGTTTCAACAATAAATTGGGGTGGATCACAGGGAAAATCTAGCATGGTCAGATGGATTCTCAAGGTTTTTGTGAAGTGAAATGAACATCAAGTTTGTGAAACAAAGTAGGGCAAAGGGAAATCAAGAATCCTTTGTCATGTACTTAAAACAAGGAGGAATTCAACACTACTTAGCATGAAGAAGAAATCGATAGACAGGGCACACCAATAACTCTTTGATTCAACTTAAGCAAATAAGCATTTCAGACATATAATCCAATGAAATATAGAAGGCGAGAAACTCATTTAACACTACAAAATTTGGCCCAAGTTCCGACGGCCACTTCGTCACTATTCCAACGCATATTCATCACAAGAGCGACAGTTAGAGGCCGGAAAAAACTTGGTTAGCCATTACGTCGCAATTCTGACGCTTTGCCAAAGTGTCGCAATACCGACACTTTTTTCGACGTTTCCAAACAAACGTCACTCTTCCGACGTTTTCCAAAGTGTCGCAATACCGACGCTTTCAAAGCGTCGCAATACTGACGCTTACAAAGTTTCACAATATCGACGCTTCCAAAGCATCGCAATACTGACGCTTACAAACTGTCGCAATACCTACGCTTTCAAAGCGTCGCAATACTGACACTTACAAACTGCCGCAATACCGACACTTTAGAAGCATTGCAATACTCTATGGCTAGCCACGCTTTTAAGGTGTCGCAATACCAACGCTTTCAAAGCGTTGCAAGATCGATGTTTTTGTCGCAAGGCATCGCAAGACTGACGTTTCTAGGACGTCGCAAGACCGACGTTTGCTAACCACACTTTTAAGGTGTCGCAATACCGACGCTTTCAAAGCATCACAAGACTGATGTTTTTGTCGCAAGGTGTCACAAGACCGACATTTCTAGGACATCGCAAGACCGACGCTTTGTCACAAGGCGTCGCAAGACTGATGCTTATAAAGCGTCGGTATACCGACAAATAGTTAAATTTTTTTTTTTAAATATAAATTTCCGTGTGGATTGTTTTACCGATGGCTATATCTAGTTTAATATTTGTTCGTGTTTGGAATAAAGCCATGAATGCTTATATACTAAGGCCAAAAATTACTCCATATTTTGAGCATCAGTTACTGGTTCATTTTCATGTTTGGTTTAGTGTAAATAATATCAGCTTCACAAATATGATTCTCAGACAACCTTTATCAACAAGCTCTTGGATAAAACTACTCAGTAAATTCGATCAATGCTTTTAAGCAAATAGAATGTTAAATTTACCAACCATTTTCTTCGGCAGAGACAAGAATAGGCTAACAAGTAGCAAATCTTACTACCAAAATGCATATTTATATGATAGCATTCACCCTTAATGCATGTTCTTTTCTTGTTCAGTTGTCATTCAACATGAATGTGATGCCTGGGCTACCACTCAATCCACACAATTCACTCTCTCTATGTGCACATCAAACCTGCATTCCGATATATTTTCTCAAATAATTTTAAATCTAGCAATTACATACCTGCGGAAGCTTTAATTTTCAATCAAGTCTATGGTTGTGAAACCATATTCTAGAACCCATATTAATAGCCCTCAAACTTTAAAACTCTGAAGCGGAAGTAATCCCACCTTTTATACCTTATAGTTACAAAACTGTATTCCAAACCCACTATATGAAATGTGACTCAATTATGTTAATCCTTTGGTTTAATACCCCTTTCGACCATCACATAAATACGCACCGTGTTCTAACCTTTCTTCGTTTATGGTTACTTCCTATATTGAATCAACCTTCACTATTCCAACAACCCATATTTGAACTTCATAAAAGCCAACACTTAATGAGACCATCTCCTATCAAATTACCTTCCGCCCTTTTTGTCATGGTGCGACCCCCGCGTTTCCTTTTTATCAAAGCTCAACCTTGATGAACCCAAGTGCTAACATCGACGTTAACACATATCAATTTATTTCATTTCAACCCATATACGACATCTACTAAGGTTTTATTCTTCGAGCCCACACAGTTCAAACGTTCAACAAATATAACACTGCCATACCTCGCTTTACAACCCGACAACTTGGTGACGCAACCACCATAGATCTTCCCTAGCTCACGACCGGACGAACACAACACATATCGCGTTTTTTGGCCTCCGAAGTATAACATTCAGAAAAAACGTGATAAGAGCGGTTTTTCATTACCACTTTTCTCCACATGTCACTCCGGGACATATATCACCTTTTTTCCCAACAACCAACTTACCGCTTTCAAATTATGCGAACCAACTGGTTTTTCGAACTCTGGTTTCACCATGCTCCTCACGGTTCCGTTACCGGCTCAAGGTTCCACTTCACTTCTCCAGCGCCCTTATTATATATGGATTCTACCTTTGTGTTCGAGTTCAAATCCGCATCAAGTCAAACAATGGCATTCCATTTCCAATAGTCAGCAAATTCGGTTAGGCTTCCATCTAAAGATCAATATTGATTAACATAATCAATGCTCTTCTTGAATCATTTATCAGCGCAACGTAATCTCTCAACGTACAATGTTGTTCATCAATTCTGATTCAATTCACCATATGGGATCTTCAATTCCGTTTACTGGTTTCCTATCCCTATGTAAAAATTCATGGTTTCTATATCAATCCAATCTATCAGTGCAATCCCCTATGTAGTTCTGCAACGCATCAAGCAGTCCACTCAATTACACAGGCACTAGTCCTTCCTCAATTTTGACCAGGCATATAATGGCTTTTAACCTATGGGTTCCTTAATCACACAATTCAGATTCTATCTACCACACTATTATTCAATTCACTGTTTCAACCAGCCTTACACCACAGCAGGTAGATCTATACTTTCAGTTAGAATTTTGTGGCATTTTATTTAATAACATTGATCTATCCTAAGATCGATATTAAATTATCCAATCACACAAAATACCAATTTGCACAGAAAATTAATTACTCTTCATATAGAATTTGACCAAGAGTACATATAAATTTCACATAGGAATTAGAAGAAATGTCCTCATCTATACATACAAATGTGATTAAATTCAACCACATTCACTTGCAACTCCTTAACAGGCCAGGTCTTCAATTCGATGGCCCTTCTAACCACATTGATATGTCTTGAACAGAACTCTAGCTCTGAACTCCTATCCTATCTTTCATGCTTACATTTAAGCAAAGTGATGACCTGAATCGATTCAAGTCCCTTACAGCTCGACAAACCCTTGAAATTCTCAAAAATCCTAATTTAGCCTAATTCTCTAGAATAACTGAAACTGCCTATCTCTTCAGATTCCTAATTGACCATCTTCCTCTCATGTTCTCGAATGGTTAGAGAACATTACAATTCCTCATTGTTTTATTCAAAAGACTAATAATTATATGAGAATTTAAATACATAAGACCCCCCCTATGTCTACTTATGTACAAAGTATTTTGTTGTGTCTAATGCCCCTGCATCAGAATGAATCTACAAGAGCAAGGGGCATTAGACACATATGACTGTTTTGTTAAATACATATGAACCAACCTATTTCTAAAGTTAGAGAGGGGATTTGACTCCCTCATTAATAAAGAATGGACTTCTATATCGATTTATTTCCACATAGAAGAGACCATAATGATTAATTACATAGAACATCCAATCAACAAACAAATATGGGAATTTGAAAAATTAACATGAATATTAATATTAGATAACTCAATGGAAAGATCCGCATTCCCAATCTCCATCATTTTTTCCAAAAAATGCATGTGATTTGAATGGTAAGGGTATTGCCATCATCATTGTTTCTTTAGGTGAGAAATTTCCCAACATGCAAATTTTATTTGGCACCTTCACACCTGTACTTATGGACATACTCCCTGTATAAATGAAAACTATTTAATTTTCCCAGAATGATGAATAAGAACAAAATCTCAACTGAGGGGTTTACACCAATCATGCAACCATTTTCAAGAACCTGTTTGATTTTGTCACACTTACACACTGTGGTATGACAAACTACATTTTCTATTTCCATTTCAAGTGAATTTAGCTTTGTAAAGACTTCGACCTGAAAAGGGTCACCATTAGAACAATGCCTACAGGAAAATTACATAGATATGGTAAGCATAGTTTTGTTTCACTGCTCCAGTGAATAAATCTGCGAATTTGATCAATAATGGAAGCAGTAACACATGGCTTGCTTAAGAAGAAAAAAATGACTATGTTTTTGACTTATTGGTCACCTAAATGTCAATTTAATTAATGCATTATCTCGCTATCAATTCCTTGTGTTCTTTATTCCACATTGACATGCTATCCTGTGAGCTGAGCTCTGGAAACTAATTGTAAGAAAGATGCACAGAATTTTCACTTTGCAAATATGTTCTGTAAAGGCTGATGATACTATTATTCACTTCCATTGAACTATGAGAAGATTAAATCATAGGCTCTGCTTCAATACCACATAAGAAGGGGAACTTCAACATATATGTGAAAGTAAGATCTTGTGATCCTTACCTCACCTTAATTTTATAGACTCAAATATGCACATTGACCATCTAAAGCATTACAAGCTTTTCTTCTGCTTCCATTGATAGTATTTATGTGAGGAAATAGTAGAGAGTCTGTGATTGCTGAACTGCAAACTCACCCCCTAGTACAACCTTCCATGGAAACTACTAGCCCCACAGTTACAGGGGCATCCCTTGCTAGGTAGTACCTTGTAACGATAATCATAAGCTATCTCTTCCCCAAAAGAAATCTGACATCAACCCAGAACTTAAGTTAATGAATATGAAACTTCCTCAGTTGCTGTAGTGAACAACATCACTCTATATTTCATCAAAACAAAAGCAAAATTTCAATACGAAGAATGGTGGAAGATGTGATATTCAAGGCAATCCAATTGCACAACTTACACATAAAGGCATACACCAAAAAAAAAAAATTAACTCCAAAAGAAACCACATACATCTCGACTTACATATAGCCAATATGTGCAAGCTGGAAATCCATGCTCTCCACTAATACTTGGTAATTTACTAGGTTTGGCGAGGAACTGGAATACACAAACATAAAAGATATTAGTCCCATGGTTGAAGCGGAAAAAATCTGGTGCCACTGAAAAGAAAAACCCAGTATAGAAGTGACATTCAGCCCCTAAAAAAATGATTTTAGGAATAATATGTTCAGTATACAAGCTTATTTTTAAAATTTATAAAACAACTAAGAAATCAGAACAATGTGTGTTACCTATGATTTATAAAGCATCCAACATTCCCATACTTGGTAGCATCAATAACATATGGTTGTACACCATCAATCAAATCACTTGTATCAATATGGGCGTCAATATCATATAGGTAGCTATAGCCTTCATTGTCATACCTGAATAGTAGTAATTTAGAACAAACAAGAAAATCAGTGGCAGTAAGCAATAGGTGCATTCAGTTAGAGAACCATTTATGATGAAGAAATAGGAAAACAGAATTTAATACAAGATAAAAATTTACCTTTCTCCTCTTTTATTTGCTTATTGATAATTTAAGACCTCTCCAAGGTATTCACAAATTAATGTCCCATGTGAAATTGCTTTGGAAGCTCTAATTTCCATCCCTAAAATCAAACAGAAAGACAGACCAAAAAATTGAAACAGAAATGGGGTCTTGTTGCACCTTGGTTTATTGATAATTTTGAAACCAAGCTTTTGCTTTTTGAAAAAATGCATCTGACATTAACAAGTGAAGTTATTTACATTCTAGACCATGATTGCATTTCAATAATTCTCCTAATGCTCTGTAGAGAAGGAGAATTTCTGAAAAGGCAGCCGATCAGAGTAATTTCCTCCTCATCCAACCCTGAAACCCTTATACGCACTTTCTTGAGATTTGTCAATAGTGGGAGGGTCAAGCTTCCTGTAGCTGGACTTGCTGCCTCAAAAGAATTTCTTTCCATGGAGAGTTCTTCGAGATTGGAAAAATGGCCAAGTAATGTGAGCGAAGGCACGTGAATACTCCACCCACAAAGGGTAATTTTTCTCAGAGATTTCCTGTTAGAAAGACCTTCTAGTACATTAAGCCATGTTGTGGAAAAATGTAGATCCCCGCAAGAATTTAGATCAAAACTCAAAATTGAGTTGTGTATTGTAACATTCACCAATTTCAGGAAATTCACTATTAATGTCAATGGGATTTTATGGAGATTTCCCGAAAAATTAAAATAATTGAGACTCTGAGAAGAAATTTTCAAAGTGTTCAAGCCCATAGTACACGATCCAACTCTCAAATTTTCAAGAAGAGGGCATTTTGCTGCAAGTTGCTTGAGCATATCATCAATAATATAGACATCTAATAGAAAACAGGTTCTAAGGTATCTGAAACAGGAAAATTCTGAAGGTAGTCTGAAATCAAAATCCGTGAGCTCCAAAAAAGTGAGGGAGTCGCAGGAAAATAGAGAATTTGGAACGTCCATACGAAATGGAAGACTCAAAGTAATTTGTTGCACTCTCTTTACAGATGCAACCAAAAATGATTTCCATATTAACTGTTTATGCAGTCGCAAGTCAATATTTCCATATTTCCAATACGGATTGTTTACTGAAATTTCCAAACTTTCAAGATCTTCATGATGCAAGTACAGGACGTCCGTTTCAAGCTCTCAGTGGGCAGGGTCATTTTTTTTCTCATGTGCTTCTTCTTCATATAAATGAAGGTGGTTTCTCTTTTTTGAAAAAAAAATCTAGGAATGAAAGAAATATTAGGAAAATCCCAAGAAAATTAGCCTACCATATATTCCTCGAGACCAGTTATATATATCAGGGTTGGCTGGCTTGCTTGCACATAGTTTTAATGTCAAAATTTTCAGGAAGCCTCCACATTAGTGGCAGCAAGTTTGGGTTTTAATCGCAGTGTGTGCCCATATCGTTCTGAAGAATTCTGTGTTGTTATTGCTGGAGAGTAGAATCGTCATTAGGAGATTTTTCAAGGAGTGTTTGAAGGGGACTACATATATTATTGTCTGTAGAGGGGAGTGATTGAAAAAAATCATTTATGGGTTTATTTGTGTAAGTATCGACAAGGCAATCAAGCAAACACTTCATCACATGAACAATGCACTTCACTGCAAGGGTGATTTGAAGCCTCCAAAAGAACTGGTATTAAGCATGGAGGCTATGAGAGAATTGGTAATGAGCATCGAAGCGATCTCCAGGAAAATCCAGCATTACCGTCTGGTAATCACTTGGAAGGGAAGTAAGATGTCAGAGTTTAGGGCCTGGGTTAAGAGCTTTAATGAATGGCTTCATGAATTGGACTCTCTTCTGCAGGAGGCATCCGGAATGGCCCAACAGTGTACAAATCCAACACAGCAGGGCATTTTTCGTGATGAAAGGAGTGAAAAGATCAAAAATTTTCAAAACATCTCAATTCTCTGTCTAGTTCGATTGACATTGTCAACACCCGAACTAAGGGGATAGTTGCCAATGCTAGGTACATTACCCCTGGTTGGAAAACAGTTACAGCTAGTTCCAGCTAGGGATCAAAATAGTGCAGGTAATATAAGTTCCAGCTAGGGATCAAAACCTAGATCGAGATCGCAATTGGGTATTGTTTCCCTAGAGAGGCAGATCCAAGGAAAAGACAACTGTGGATCAGGCTTATAAGCTCCCACAGAGGCCACTGTGCATCTTTTTCATCATATTGGGTTGGTAATGGGTTGTAGTCCCAATAGAAAAAATTACAAGCAAACCCATGAGACAAGATCCTGAAAAAAAAAACTAAAACGCCAACCAAAATTCTTGTTGTATTGAAGAATAAGAGTACCTATTTTTGGAGTTGTGGAGTTGAGAGCAATGCAGAAATCCTCACACTGCCCATGGTGCCAGATCCATGAGAACAGCTCGGGGCACAAATCTCCCGCATCCTTCCTCCAAACCTGCAATAGTATGGCTGCATCATTCCTCAAAACTGGCTAGTACAGTTGTTGGGCCGTGAATACAACCACTTTGTAACACTTATTTCATCCATTTTTACTCTTCTCTATTATATCATTTGTTATAATTTATCATTTAAATCCATTTTATAAATGATTTATGCTCTTATGGATGAATATTATTTATCTTCCTTTATTTCTAATAAATTGATGATTATGAATTATTTTATCAATGATAGTTTCAATAAGTTAGTTATAACATTATTCACCATTTTTAGCCTCCAAGGTAATTTCCAGATTGAAGATTTAATCATTAAAAGTGCCAACTCAGAAATGCGCTGGAATAAGGAGTGACAGTTTTGCGGTTGAGATTCTGAGCAAATGAAGACGAATCTGGAAAATCCGGAACATGGGTTTTGTTCAGAACGGACCCAATTAACTTTAACAAAGAACGGTTTGCCCAAATTCGGCTTGTACTGAGAGAAACGCAGGGTTCTTTGAGCACAATTTTCTCAGATTTGTTGTTGCGGCCGTCCTCCAAATCTCAGCTGCAAAGCCAAATTCGTCTTGCTCTTGTTGAGAGATGGATGGAAATATATCTTCTTGTTGATCAATTGGTTGGAAACAATCCAATTTTGTAATAGAATCATGTTGTAATTATCTCTATTGTAACCACTCTCTACTCTCTTTGTATTTAAATCAGAACAGAGATCAGAGAGGGGGGATGACTTCAGGGATGGATTCGAATGATGGAATTGAGGATGAATTAGAGATTCAGAATTGAGGATGGTAGAGAGAATGGATAATGGCTGAGAGATGGAGCGATTTCTTGTTGTAATCCACTATAACTCTGCTTTGATATTTTAATATAAATCTGGTTGCCATTCATTCTTTTCATTCTGAAGTAGCCCAGCAGCATCCGCTGGCGGCTAAGGGCCCAGCCTCTGGTGGATTGTGCTGCTACTGTATATTATATTCTTTTGTTTTATGCGTGGTTTGCTTATCAGTTTTATTTGGTAATCTGGTATGTTCTATTATTTTACATCACAGCCCTGTCACGTAATCTCATTTTCTGAGACAGAAATATCATATCGATTTTGCAACACATTGATGTTTCTTTAAGTGCTGATATAAATGGTTTTTACAGGATACCGTTGCTATTCAATTATGGAATGTCTGTGTTGTAACATTTGACCATTGGTATTATTGAATTCATCTTAGAAATTATATTTCATTGCGATTGTTGAATTTATGAACGTTGCTGCTCCATTCTAAAAGACAGTCGTATTATTTATAACTAAGACTGACAAGTGGATTACCAAGATCAGATTGCTATTGAGGTGTGACGTGTGTTAAGTTATTATGCATTTGTATTTGACTTTCCATCGTTGTTTCATATTCATTATTAGTTAATGGTGTTCTATTTCTGCGTGTTGTTTGATTCATCTTTAAAGATAGGGGATTGCTATCCGATTTCTGTAGGACATAATTATTGCATTTATTCTTGTAGACTAAAGGGTTGTTTCTTATTAAATTCAGCTGCTATTATAATTTCCTAGTCACTGTTCCATTCCTTATCTGCTGTTCAATTTCCTGTTATTTGCATTATCTTTGCTTTGGTGTGAGGAATGATCTGAAACTGTAGTGGGCATTGGCATTTGCTGTCTAGTCCCCAGATTGATGATCTGTTCCTTGATTACTTTTGGTTACATCAATTTCCAAAGGGATGAGTTATTGTTACTGGACCCTTGACTGATACATTGCTTATTTTTCCGAATGCATGATTTAAGTCTTAAAGTGTTTTGCTGTAAGTAGATTTTATTTCCAGCTTTCATTTACTTTTGGATTTTGAGCACTACGCTGCAAAACATTACTCTTGAGTAAATAGCCGCCTCAAACTGAGTACACTCTTGAAATAAAAATTCGTCCCTGGGTTGACAATTAGTGTGAGGTAACTAGGAGTTACAAAGACACCTTTTTATCGCTCCACATTTTGGCGCCGTTGCCGGGGAGAGTGTAGCCATTTTTAAAGAGTAGTGTGCATCTGATGAGTGCCTGTTAGGAAAGAATTGAGTATTAAAAACGGAAGGTAAGAACCTGCGTACGGAGCATGTAAAAGCCCTGCTCCCCCGCCCGCTTTCCAACAGAATTGTTAAAGAACCTAGGATAGAAATAGATGTTTGAATTTTTGTGTGAATGATTAGGAAAAAGATAGAAATTTTTAAAAAATGGATCACATGATCTCATGCAAGTGGTGATGTAAGCACCACCCATTTCACTAACCGATTGACAGGAACATTTGAAGAAGGAGCCTCAAAGAAACACATGAAGAACATCTTATACTATGGTAAGAAATGGCTCACGTTTCTACTTTTAAATTTCCTATCAAAGATCTAGGAGGAGTGACACAAATGCACATAATTCCCCCATCTTTACCAAATTTTCATGGTTTAGCAAATGAAGATCCAGATACATTCTTATTTGAGTTCGAAATACTTTGTAGAGGATATGATTATCGTACTAATGATCAAAGATTGAAAGTGTTTCCTCTTACTCTAAAAGGAGCAGCTCTCCGATGGTTCATGAGCCTAGGTGGGAATTGCATCCAATCATGGGAAGACATGAAGAACATATTCTTGAAGAAGTACCAAGACTATTGCAAATCCAATGAAGATATTTTCGGTATGATACAAGGGGAAGATGAAAGTTTGGAGGACTATGTAGATCGATTTCAATACAAACCTTCAAAAATCAAAATATAAGCATTTGGAGAAAGAGATCTTAAAAACACTCATTCTTAAAGGAATCAAAGATGAATTTTTAGAACTCTTAAATCTGATAGGAAAAGGTGATGTTTTCCAGTTATCATATGATGATGTTTGTGAGTTGTGCATAAGGTATTCAAGAGGAATCTTCAAGGCTGGTAAGAACTCTAGAGATGTTTGTTCTTTCTTTTCCCAATCTGCTACAAGAATAGGAGACATAAGAACTGAAATCAAGGTTTTATTTGAAAATTTTAAAGTTGATTTTGTTAGCTCTCTAAATGCAAAATTGGTTGTTTTGCAAGTTCATAAAAATCAAGAATTTGATGAAGTGTTTTTCACTCATGACCAAAAGGAGCATCCCATAGATACTCACTCTTCCTTATCTAGGATGGAAGTAGCATATCAAAGAGGTAAGGAAGCTGCAACAAGGTCAAAACCATGGAAATCATGGCCTTCGGGTATGGTTCAAAACACTTCCTCTCCACTTTCTTACTTGCATAATCCATTATGGAATACTAATGTGTTAAGGCAGCCATGTCAATCTCAATATAACCACCAACAATTTTGTCTACAAGCTTGGCATGGTTCACCTTATGATTGCATGACTACTCTCCCTCATCTTGTAGCACAAACACATTCTCCATATTCTCCACTAGCTCTTCCACAATATCTTCCTTGCCCATAAAAACCATTCACACAACCCAATCAACCACATCATCAGAATGCTCCATTCCTTACACATTTTCCTGCTCAACTAATTCCACACCCTCACCATAATAAACCAGTACAACATACTTACAATGTGGAACTGCCAAATTTACCCACCCTTCCCACCCATTCTATCTCACATGTGTTACTAGAGAAAACTTACAATGAGATTCAGACTGTTTCAAATGCAAAAATTGTAGAAGCTATGGAAGAAAATGAGGTTTCTTTTACTATGCATCAACACGCTATTTTAAAATCTCAAGAACTTCATGATATGATGGCT
Source organism: Pinus albicaulis (assembly GCA_034641835.2). NCBI lineage: Eukaryota > Viridiplantae > Streptophyta > Pinopsida > Pinales > Pinaceae > Pinus > Pinus albicaulis. Next base: position 1,016,854,526 of record CM076584.1, on the reverse strand, counting down.
ATGGGAAATCAAGAATGTAAAGGATATATTGAATATTGGTTTCACTCCATCATTTGTTTGCAACATCACTCTATGCTTCAACAATTTTTGATACCATTTTTTCAAGGGAAGTTGGCTTCTCATACCCTGATTTTCATTAATATGCATTTTTCAAATTTGGGTATGTGTATACGTGAAGCCTTATTTCGAAAATGGCTCCACTGGAAGTACTCATATACGTATTCATATTCATTTTTCAAATTAAAATAGGTTAGTGTAGAAAATAAAATAAATAAGGGAACAAATAAATGCATTTTGTTTTTTTATGTAAAACTAGTTGTTTTTTTGTTGCAACATGCTATGTAAATCAACATTGGTGATAATTTTTTAATTCATTTGTGTTTGTAGATGACTTATAATGGAAATAATAGTTCTACAAACACTCATATTCACTTTTATCACCAATTTGAAAAAATGCTTCAATATCATATTTTTTTTTTTTTTTTGGCTTCTGGGCTTGATGGAATTTCTGCAAAAACAGTCGGGACAGTCATGTTTTGAGGGACCAAAAGGGAATATTTTTAAAACTTGTTTCTATCCTAAGTAGCCATTGATGTCTACTTTCTAACCCAATTTGAATCACTCAATTTGGATTTGAAACGAAAAAGTTAGAACCAAAACATTGACCGGATGTCTAGTGGGCAGCTCAGGAACAGAGTTGGGACAGTCAGTTTTTGGAGGCCTAAATGAATGAATTTTTAAAACCTGTTTCTATGGTAGATTTCTCTATGAATATAGTTTACAATGCAATTTGAATCACTCATTTTCGATATCGTATGGGGAATTTATGATCAAAATACTGACTGTCTATCGTAAATCAGCACCCTTAAAACTATGTCTTTCCGGCTGTTCCTTACAGTATTTGACCTATCAATTCTTCTTGTCTTCAAAACCTATTTCTATTGGAGATAAATAAATAAATCTACTTTAATTTCCAATTTGAATCATTCGAATCTGACATCAAACGAAAAATTTATGCTTGAAATATCAACGGTTGGTCTAAGCTGGGTAATCGGAAATGACTCTGTTATGCAGGCTGTTCCAACTAAAATTGACATATCACATCATTGAAATTTTAAAACCTATTTCTATTGAAAATAAACCTTTGAATTAGCTCTCATATGGATTTGGAATCACTCAATTTGGATGAAAAACAAAGAAGTTGTGATTAAAACACTGCTGGTTAGTATGGTCGACCACTGCTCTCCCGCAGGTGACAAATAAATTTTACTTTGTTATTTTCTCTATGGATTTGTTATACAGAGTAACTACTTGTTAATTTTTTTCATAATTCTTGGATTAAGGGAGCCCGTACACCTCTCTTTCTCCATGATTTAATGTTTTATTGCAGGTAGATACTCGTTTTTTGCAGGTCTTAAGAGAAAAAGAAGGTCAATTTATGGACGAGTGATTTTGAAAGAAATTTTAAATGAAACAAAGGAATTTCATCCAACTCATTACCCAACGGATTCATAATAGAAGAAATGAAGAATTGATTTCCATTTGAAGATTCATATCATGTCTTTGCTGCCAAAACATTTTTCAAATAGATCGTTTTTTTTACATAATATCATAGTTGTTGTAACTTAATTTATTTATTTACATACTGTCTTTTGTTGTTTCTTTTCTGATTTCTCTTATATTTTGTGTTTCAGGTATTGCTTCATTCAAACTATAACCCATCCTCATCATCAATGCAGTGAACAACTAATTCATTCCTTGCATGCTTACATTTTATGCTTGTGCATTTTGTTGTTCCTTTTCTGAAGGGACAGCATTTGTGTGCATTTTTGTCGTTCCTGTTGTTCCTTTTTCAAAGGGACATCATTTTTTCGTTTTGCTATTCATTTTCCAAAGGAATAGCACTTTTTGGGTCAGCCGTTCATTTTGCTGTTCCTTTTTCCCGGTTCATTTTGTTGTTCCTTTCCGAATGGAACATCACTTCTGCATTTTCACATTTTGCTGTTCCTTTTCGAAATGGAACAGTTGTTGTTCCTTTTCGAATGAACAGTACTTCTGCACTTTCACGTTTTGCTGTTCCCTTTCGAAATGGAACAGCACTTCTGCACTTTTCATTTTTGCTGTTCATTTTTCAAATGAACGGCACTTTTCATTTTTGCTGTCCATTTTCCAAAGAAACGGCATTTGCGTTTTTACAGTTTTTTGTGTGTATTTTTCCTTTTTGGTGTGCATTTCCTTTGTTGTTCCCTACAAAGAACAACACTTTTTTGAGTGTTTTTGCTGTTCCTTCAAATGAGCAACACTTTGGGAGTATTTTCGAGAGCAACCCTTTCTTCCTTTTGTGGGATTATTCCTAGTTCGTCTCAACCACATTTTACTGATTCTCTTTCATGGCATGAAGTACACTACTTTTATGAGGACAAGAATTATGGATTCTTTTGAAGCGAGTTATTATCATTCAAGTTATGATCTTTAACAGGACAGTTCCTTGATGATAGATTCTTTTCAAAAAGGACACAATTATTTATATACTACTTTACTGCATTGTTTTATGTTGAACATGATATTGATTGATCATCTTAATACCATGCTGGTTCCACCCTTCCTGGTTATAATCTGCTCTGTCTGTAATAAATGAGATTATGGGTATATTTTTTTCTATTGACATGTTCAACTTCTTCCGCCATCCTTGCTCTTAAGGAGTATTGAGCCTCCCTCTTTTTATCATAAAAATGTGTAATAACAACAAAATTTTGTTCACAGATGGAGGATAGGGGGTCTTATTACGAGCCAGCCTACCATGTTCATAACGCTGTAACAAAGTGACATTCCCATTATGGCCACCAAACCAGGGTTATGATCAATTGGATAGCCAAATTATCCTTGGAACAGGGGGTCTCATCACGAGCCGGCCTGATCACTTTTGCTACATCCTAGTGAATGGCAGTGTGGTTATCTGGTTACCACGCTAGCACACTAATCTCTTCTGTCGAATAGCATTGGAACTCTCCATTTATAAATTGAGGATCCTGGCTCATATGGGTTAAAAAGCAACCCTGCCGAGGCTATGGACGCCTGCTGGCAGCAGAGGCTCTGCTTATGGTATTGAAGTTATATCTTATCGTCAATTATTACTATAATACCCTTTCTTATTATTTCTTTTTATCAGAGAAGTTATTTCCTTAATTGTTTTTTCCTTATTTTGAACCTTTACGCATGAGAAATTGTTTTATGATCAATTGCATCATTTTCAGCTAGAATACCGTCAGTAAAGCATCTTTTTGGCATATTGCCTTCCTTTTTCTCTTTTCATAACTTATCATCAATCCAAAGCGTCCTATCTTTTATTCATAACTATCTTTATACACTCTGCTCTCATTATAACCATAACTCTCGTCGTCCTCTCATTGATATGTGTACTTTGTTTTATTTACTGCACTATTGTTCATTCCTTTGCCTTGCTCTCAGCACAACACCTTTCATATGCTTTATGGTCATGGAATTCCTTTTCCAATTGGAGGGGGGAATGTATGCATTATGGGATTGCATGTGATATGATTACTGCACTCTGCCATAACTTGTTGATTTGATAAGTTTTTCTGATTGAAATTTTTGCATGCATCTTATCTATTGCTTACACTATGGATTCCAGAACATTGTATGCCAAATAGTGCTTTGTTTGTAGGAAAACAACAAGTATGGGCAGAATTCTATTCATAGCATGACCACACTATTGCACTTAACAGAAGAGGCTCGCGTACGTGAACAATTCTTCAGACATGATGTGCTTACCTGGATTCCACCTTTTGTATCACTTTCAGCACCAACTCTGCCTACATAAGCTTCAACAACTGCTAGTCCATATATGTCATTCCACATTTTTGGAGGTAAAACTTGAGGTAAAATAGCATAATTTTTTGATTTATTACGAATTTAGGAGGATTTCATGAAAATCCATTTTGAGCATTATTTATCATCCTTCATTCCACATCTTTACCACTTTCCCTTTTTCAGCAGCATATCATTTTCGAGTATGGGGGAGTGTTCCTTTCATTCATTTCTTTCTTATGACCATGTTATTCATCTTCTTTATCATCCATTGCTATTCTTATTCACTCTCACCACCTCCCTTATTCCATGTTGTTTTACACCAAGCATAGAATTCAACAGCTGGTAGCAACCTCCTCTATTTGTTTTCTAGCATCGCATGAGGACATGCTAATTCTTCAGAGAGGGGGAGGAATTTCTACGCATGATGGATGTTTTCTATTTTCTTTCTCATTTAAGGCACACAATTTCAGTGTAGAAATTGATTTCCATAATATTTTTAAAACTATGAACTCAATTCTTATAATTTCCGGAAAACACAGAGGTATCATTAAAATACACAAACCCAAATCATTTCAAGTTAAATTGGTTCATAAAATTTCAGAAATCATGCACTCTCACCTACAACCATTTTGTTTATATCTCATGATCCGTGCATCAAAACGATCTGATTTTTGGATCATAGCGGCATTCATATATTACAAATCTACTTGCAACATTTCAACAAAATCTGGTTTGTAGTTTTTTGGAAAATGGTTAATGAAGGTTGTTGTTATTTATATCATATTTTGCTGCAACTTAATTGTTATGCCTTCATCAAGATTGTTAAAATTGAATATTCATTAATTGAGGAAGAATTCATTTGTTCTATCCATTTTATGAGCTGAGAGAAACAAATTTTATTGCTTGGTTAACACATGGGTTTTGTCTTTGAATTGCATGAGGACATGCAACATATTCAGTTTTTGTTGCATGAGGACATGCAATATATTCGGTGTGGGGGTGTGTTGGGCCATGAATACAACCACTTTGTAACACTTATTTCATCCATTTTTACTCTTCTCTATTATATCATTTGTTATAATTTATCATTTAAATCCATTTTATAAATGATTTATGCTCTTATGGATGAATATTATTTATTCTCCTTTATTTCTAATAAATTGATGATTATGTATGATTTTATCAATGATAGTTTTAATAAATCAGTTGTAACATTATTCACCATTTTTAGCCTCCAAGGTAATTTCCAGATTGAAGATTTGATCATTAAAAGTGCCAACTCAGAAATGCGCTGGAATAAGGAGTGACAGTTTTGCGGTTGAGATTCTGAGCAAATGAAGACGAATCTGGAAAATCTGGAACATGGGTTTTGTTCAGAACGGACCCAATTAACTTTAACATAGAACGGTTTGCCCAAATTCGGCTTGTACTGAGTGAAATGCAGGGTTCTTTGAGCACGATTTTCTCAGATTTGTTGTTGCGGCCGTCCTCCAAATCTCAGCTGCAAAGCCAAATTCGTCTTGCTCTTGTTGAGAGATGGATGGAAATATATCTTCTTGTTGATCAATTGGTTGGAAAAAATCCAATTTTGTAATAGAATCATGTTGTAATTATCTCTATTGTAACCACTCTCTGCTCTCTTTGTATTTAAATCAGAACAGAGATCAGAGAGGGGGGATGACTTCAGGGATGGATTCGAATGATGGAATTGAGGATGAATTAGAGATTTAGAATTGAGGATGGCAGAGAGAATGGATAATGGCTGAGAGATGGAGCGATTTCTTGTTGTAATCCACTATAACTCTGCTTTGATATTTTAATATAAATCTGGTTGCCATTCATTCTTTTCATTCTGAAGTAGCCCAGCAGCATCCGCTGGCGGCTAAGGGCCCAGCCTCTGGTGGATTGTGTTGCTACTGTATATTATATTCTTTTGTTTTATGCGTGGTTTGCTTATCAGTTTTATTTGGTAATCTGGTATGTTCTATTATTTTACATCACAGCTCTGTCACGTAATCTCATTTTCTGAGACAGAAATATCATATCGATTTTGCAATGCATTGCTATTTCTTTAAGTGCTGATATAAATGGTTTTTTACAGGATACCGTTGCTATTCAATTATGGAATGTCTGTGTTGTAACATTTGACCATTGGTATTATTGAATTCATGTTAGAAATTATATTTCTTTGCGATTGTTGAATTTATGAACGTTGCTGCTCCATTCTAAAAGACAGTCGTATTATTTATAACTAAGACTGACAAGTGGATTACCAAGATCAGATTGCTATTGAGGTGTGCCGTGTGTTAAGTTATTATGCATTTGTATTTGACTTTCCATCGTTGTTCATATTCATTATTAGTTAATGGTGTTCTATTTCTGCGTGTTGTTCGATTCATCTTTAAAGATAGGGGATTGCTATCCGATTTCTGTAGGACATAATTATTGCATTTATTCTTGTAGACTAAAGGGTTGTTTCTTATTAAATTCAGCTGCTATTATAATTTCCTAGTCACTGTTCCATTCCTTATCTGTTGTTCAATTTCCTGTTATTTGCATTATCTTTGCTTTGGTGTGAGGAATGATCTGAAACTGTAGTGGGCATTGGCATTTGTTGTCTAGTCCCCAGATTGATGATCTGTTCCTTGATTACTTTTGGTTACATCAGTTTCAAAAGGGATGAGTTATTGTTACTGGACCCTTGACTGATACATTGCTTATTTTTCCGAATGCATGATTTAAGTCTTAAAGTGCTTTGCTGTAAGTAGATTTTATTTCCAGCTTTCATTTACTTTTGGATTTTGAGCACTACGCTGCAAAACATTACTCTTGAGTAAATAGCCGCCTCAAACTGAGTACACTCTTGAAATAAAAAGTCGTCCCTGGGTTGACAATTAATGTGAGGTAACTAGGAGTTACAAAGACACCTTTTTATCGCTCCACAACAGTATGGCCGCATTCTCCCTCCTTCCCTGGACAAACCATGCAACCAGAGGGAAATGAACGAGGGAAATTAAAACTTTTGATATTTCAAAATTTTTGACATTTTGAAATGAAACACGTGTGTTTTTTCAAGGCCACTCAAATTAATTTAAAAATATATATTTTTTAATAATTATAATAATTTCTAAATAATTAAAATAATTTCTAAATAATTAAATGTTTGTTTATTTCGATTGTTTAAAAATATTTACAATAAAAAAAATAAAACATATCTTTTTGAGAAGCAATTAAAATTATATGAGTAAATAATGGACTTATTTTTGCATATAGTAATCCTTCTACCCTACTAAATCATCATGCTTTATTAAAAGGAGTTTTAAACTTTACACTATTAAATTATGTTGTATTTTAAATATTTGGAGTTTTAATATCTCTTTTTTTAATTATTTTTTCTTTATAATTTATGTATTATTTTTTCCTTATTTTTAAGTATTAATTTAAAAGTGAAATTTACATTTTTTTTCTTTAATGATAGTAATCTATGTATTCATTCATTCAAATTAGATACATTTTCTATAATAAATAAGGATGATCTACACTCGTTGTTCGAGCCACTGAGCAAATAGCAGTTGATCTCTTTGACGGTCAATGCAGGTTCTTCATACCCTGCAATTGCAGAAGAAATTAAAGATGTTGCAAGCAAGGACCCGGCTCATTGGAAGATGTTTGTGCGTGGATTGGCTTGGGAGACTTCTTCACAGACCCTATGTGATGCATTTGAACAGTATGGGGAGATTGAAGAAGGCGCTGTTATAATGGATAAGACATCAGGAAAGTCACAAGGATTTGGCTTTGTCACATTTAAGCATATGGATTCTGCTCAAAGGGCATTGAAAGAGCCTAGCAAAACTATTGATGGGAGGATTACTGTAAGCAATCTTGCAGATGTGGAAAGCACAGGTCCTAGTCAAAGTACAGATCAGGCTTAAAGGAAACTTTACATTGGTGGTCTTTCATATGACATGGCCTATGATAAGCTTTTAGAAGTTTTTTCCAAATATGGAGAGATAGATGAAGATTCGGTTGCATATGATAAGAATACCAACAAATCCAAGGGATTTGCATTTATGACATTCAAGACTGTGGAGGCTACAAAGTGGACTCTTAAAGAGGTTAGGGGTTTATAGGTTTACGGTTTAGGGGGTTAAATGGGTTAGGGGTTTGGAATTAGGGTTTAATGGGTTAGGGGTTAAGGGGTTATATGTTTAGGGTTTAGGGGGTTAAATGGGTTAGGGGTTAAGGGTTTAGGGGTTAATGGTTAAGGGTTTAGAGGTTTATGGTTTAGGGGTTAAATGGGTTAGGGGTTTAGAGGTTTAGGAAACCCTTGAAGCAACAAATACTCGTATAGATAATGAGCTTCAAGATAAAAATCCCATAGACAGTCGGATTCCACCTGTCCAGCTTCTGATTGATCTGAAAATTCCTTTTCGGCCAGCTCTCGGGACTAACATCTAAACATAATGGATTCATTTTCCCTAACTAGAGAGGCACAAGAATTTCCTACCAGATATGCTCACCCTTTTCACTTTGATGGGGGAAATTATGAATTTGAGGTTGTAACATGCACTGCTCATCATGTCCTTTGGGTTTTGGTTTGGTCTAGTAGTTGAGATAGTGCACCACCATGATAATGACACAAGTTCAAACCGCAGTCGGCATAGATATCAATTTATTAATTAGGGGTCTTTAATCATGTATCAATTTATTAATTATGAATTAGTAAATTTAATTAAAATTTACTAATTAGTCTACAAACACATGGTAATAATGGCATTACCCACAAACACATGATACCCTCATAACCTAGTATTGTGTGCTAGGAAGGCTTTCCAAAGAAATTGGCTTGCATCACTATGACACTATTACGGAATTAGAAGGGAAGAGAAAGGCAAAGGTTGATCAGGTATCATACTAGAGAAGGAAGCAATTGGAAAAATTGAGATACCCTCATAACCTAGTATTGTGTGCTAGGAAGGTTTTCTGAAGAACTTGGTTGGCATCACTATGACACTATTACGGAATTAGAAGGGAAGATAAAGGAAAAGGCTCAGGTATCATATGAGAGAAGGAAGAAATTAGAAAAATTGAGATCAAAAGCAGTGGAGTTAGCCGAAAAGCAGCTTACCCCAGAGATGGATAAGATAAAACTTGACAACATATTGGTCAATTTCCTTGACCCTTTATTGGTTATTCAGAAGGAGTATGAATACACCACCGTTACTATTAAGGTAACCTACCCCTAGCAAATCAAGGGGTTAAAGGTTTAAGGGGTTAAGGGGTAACTCTAGTTGAAGATCAAGATGTCATCCAAATACACCACCAAGAATCATGAGTTGGTGAAAGGTCGCAAAATTTCATCCGTCAGTCTCATGAAGGTTGAAGGAGCATTCATCAACTTGAAAGGCATGACCAACCATAAAAAATTCCCTCCTTGGACTTGAAGGCAGTCTCCATAACAGAACATCGATATATCAACCCATTGGGTAGGAATGCGCTCGAGGTCAGATCAATGGAGTGATTTACCTAACAATGTAGAGGTACCCCTGCAGGAGAGGTGAATATGTCCTTGTACTCCTTTGCGACCTTCTCTATCCATACTGAGCAACTATCCTTATCCATACCAAGAAACCGATTAGACAAGTCAAGATGATTAAAAATGATATAGTTAGCAAGTTTAAAAGGACCTAGCATGGGAAGGAAGGAAATAATATAGAGCCTTCATGTGTTTTAAATATTCGTGAATATTGTTGGGTTGATAGTAAAAAATTTGTGTAAGACATTTGATTTAGGACACAGGTTATTGTTAAATATGCCCTTAGTATCCATTATCAGTGGAGAAAATATGAATGCATTTTCAAAGCATTCATTTCTAAAATAGGAAGACTATATTCATTTCTTTGGACTAGAATGGACAGATGCAAAGATGAAATAGTTTCCCATTTCAGAATGAATCCTTCTATTTTTGTGCCACTCATGGATGACTCAAATCAGAAATCAGTTACCCCAGGAATGTTTCTATTACTTGATCAAGTTTACTGGAGAGATCCAACTAGCTGTCGTGATCTGTTAACAAATGGAGTACTATATTTTGCTAAGATTCATGTCATTGATCAGATGGGCTTTCAGCCTTGTGCCAGATCTATCCAAATCGTCATAGATTTTTTGTAAATGAATGATGTGTACAAACAAGTCGGCCTCATTTTGATGATTATCTTAGGATATTGAAACACTTGGCAAGTATTGTGTTACCATCAAAAGTGTATGATGAGGTTATGCAAGTATTTTACCTGTGGGTCGAGGATATTGAATCTAAGAGGGTGTACTACAATTTTGTTGTAATATGATATACAAACAGTGCTTGATTTTGTAGCTTTTTGGTGATTTCATGTGCAACACTTGCAATTTTAATTCATCCAATAGAATCCCATAATATTGTAAACAAGATACTTTGGAAATTTTGTGTTTATCTTGGAGCAGTTACAGTCAGCCAGTGGGAAAGTTATTTCCAAGAAAAGTAGCGACCCGGGCGGTCACAACTTAGCAAAACTGAAACGGGCACCCTCGAACGAAACGGCTCAAACTGAACGTGCCCGATCAGGCGACCTCGCACAGAGCGACACTGCGCACCCAACCGAACGATGTCACAAGGGAGAAAACGGAAAACGGGCTGCCCGAACGTGCACAAGGCACTCGTGTGGTCACAACTTAGAAAATTTGAAACGGCCGCCCTCAAATGAAATGACCCGACCCGACCTGAATGCGTTTGGGCGGTTGCCCTGATCACATGGCGGGCTCGACCAAATGAAGGCACAAGAGAGCAAATGGAAAATGGGCTGAATGAACGTGCACAAGGCACCAATGCCGTCACAACTTAGAAAATTTGATATGGCCACCCTCAACTGAAACGACCTGACCCAAACAGGTTTGGGCGGGCGCCCTCAAACAAAATGACCCGACCTGAACACATTTGGGTAGGCGCCCTCAACCGAAACAACCCGACCCGAACAGGTTTGGGCGGGCGCCCTCAAACGAAATGGCAAACGGGCCGCACAAACGTGCACAAGGCACCCATGCGGTCGCAACTTATCAAATTTGATACGACAGCCCTCAAACGTCGAAACGACTCGACCCGAATGGGTTTGGGCGGGCGCCCTCAAATGAAACGACACGGCGTGCCCAACCGAACGAAGGCACAAGCGAAAAAATGAAAAACAGGTTGCACGAACGTGCACAAGGCACTCATGCAGTCACAACTTAGCAAATTTGATACAACCGCCCTCAAACGAAATGACCCAACACGAACGGGTTTTGGCAGGTGCCCTCAAACGAAACAACCCGACCTGAATGCGTTTGGGTGGGTGCCCTAAAACGAAATGACACGGCTGCAAGAAAATGGTCATCTGGACAAAATTATTATGGAATCTTTGGAAAATTCCTAAAATAAATTCACTTTTAATGTTTTCTAACAATTTCAGCAATTTTGGCGCTGCAATAATCAGACAACAATGATGACATTTACGATAATCAAAATTAAAAAAAAGATGAATGAGCTTTTCTTGGTTTCAATAATAATTTATTTTGTACTAAACAGGGCCAACCACATGAAGGTGGAAGCTCATATGGCCCCTCCCATCCCCCTCACATCACTCTCATTTTCCCAATACCCAATCTATGAAATAGAATACGTACAAACCAAAAATTAATTAAGGTCGTAAACAAAATTTTCAATATGTGTTTGTATAAATACATAATTTTAGTTTAGCTTGTACAATAGTAAGGCCATTATTTATTGGTTTGAAATAATAAACAACATGCAACAAACCCACATAATTAGTAAATTATTTAAAGACAATAATTCCTACATATTAAAATATAAAGTTATAACATACCAGCTCATACTCGAACATAGCATATGTATCAATATTCTTCTTCTGTATCTTCTTGATCTTCATCCAACTGATTGACATCTATACCAACATTTGATTTAGAAACGGTGTTTAAATGATCAACCATGTCATCATCATCATCAATTATGTCATTTTCAATAATATCCTCATCGACATCATCATCAATAAGCGTTGCCTCATCTCCTATGCCTGGTTCATCTTCTAATATATCTTCTTCGTCTGCCAATGCATCTTCCTGCTCATTTGCCACTGCATCATCTTCTTCTTGATCAATATCATCTTCTTCCTCTACATTATACTCTACTGGCCTTCCTCTTGGATCATATATAATAGAAAATTACCATTCTTTCTCACCTAGAACCTCTGAGTAAAAGACTTGTTCGTGTTGGCTTGGAAAAACATAGCGATCTTTTCCTGCTTCAAAATATGATGTTTTAACCATTGGAAATACATTTTCATGTTGAATGATTTTTCTATCAACATCACGTACATTCATTTGTAGCTTATACCATTTGACATCGAACAAAACAATTTTGAAGGAATTAAAGTCACACTCAACTATATCATCTAAAAACCCATAATATCTATTTTCAGATTCTCGAGGATGTCTATCACTCCTGGAGGAAACATTAGTGACCTGGAATACTGCAGTTATCCCACTATCAGAAGTTTTCCTGTTATCATCCAACTGTTTAACGCGAAATTTACGACCATTGCACCACATAGCCTTGTGGTGTTTCAACTGCAATATGCCAAACATGAAAAAGATGCATTCTCAATTAATAATCAATCATATAATTTACATAGCATGACAATTATCTGAAAAATAAAACTTGTTGTCACATTATAAATATAATATAAAATAAGTAATGAATAAAATAGGTGAATTAATTGCTTACCGTTCTATCTTTCAAACCATATGCTAAATCGATTTCCTTGTTCGTAAAGTTTCCATCTCTACTACGATACGCTTCTCTAATCAATTCAGACAGTAGTTGCCATGATAACCTACTGTCGTTAGGTGCTTTACATGTTTCAATCCATTCACTCATCCACTCAAGATTGTTTGCAATGTATAAAAGTAGTGCCTCATAATCTTGAGCACCTGAATAAAAAAACAATAATTCACCAATATTAAATATTACTTATAACCATGGTAAATTATACTAATTAATAAACTATGAAAGAATAAGACCTAAATTAATATAATGATCATATATATGATGTAAAAAAATGAAACATTATATGTATTATACATAATAAATCTTTTACCTCTCACTTTCTTCATTCTACCTTTTCCCAACAGGTGCTCCACTTCAAATTTTTTGATGGAGTTCACATCCCAAATTAAATCCACCACCTTCATAGCTGGTGTAGCTAATATAGGAAGATAATTACTAATATACACCATGGATTCATATACCACATATCCCTCCACCATAGAACCCTTAGGTCGTGCTCTTTGTCTAATCAAAGCCTTCAAGGATTTCAGGTGCCTCTCGACCATCCACATTGACCTTGTGTGTACTGGTCCACACATTTCAATCTCCTCAACTTGGTGTATCAAGTAGTGTTCTTGTGCACTGAAAAATGTTGGAGGTAGATACTTTTGCATTTCACACATTAGCCGAGGAATTTCTCTCTTCCAATACTTTATTTCATCTTGATGGATTTCTTTCAATGAAAACCATCTACAAATCATTACGCAAGGTTATTTCAATGAAACATAATATATATTTCATTACAAGTAAATTAATACATCATTTCATCAAGTACGAAAAGAAATTGTAGCAATTAGATTTTGTGTATAAATCAAAACTACTTACCTCATGTATTTACTAAGACCATATATAACTTGTTTGACATTGTTGTCGAAGTCGTTTGGGAGAGATACAAGTAGAACATACTATAACAATAAAAAATGAATCGTTATTGGTTTCCAAATTAAACAAAAAAAAGGAAAATTTAAAATATGTATTCAAGCAATAACAAACAAAAACGTATACCAAAAAAATTACCTTAACAAAGGTATGCCAATCATGTGTTTTCACCCCACTGAAGTCACCTTTCTTCGTTAAGATATTATTGATGTTTGAAGCAAAAACTGTTGGAAATTTAATTCTTCTAACGACCTCTTTTACATCATTGATTTGTTGTTCTGTTAATAACTATGGAATATTATTATAATTTCGACCTCCATTGTTATTTGATCCGTCGATCACACTTTTCATTGCATGATTTGATTTCTCAATGTCAGCACAAATTTTGTCAATTTTATCTCTATCATGTGCACCATCTATGGTTCGCCATAACGTTTCTGTCACATTCTTCCCAACATGCATTGTATCAAACAAATGAGCTATTTTTAGGTCCTCATAGTAGGGAAACCTCGCGAATTGAGAAGGATAACATTTCATTCCAGGTGGAAGTACAATATTAGTACCTTCACCGCGACGATGACCTTGATATCAAAGAATAAAATAAATCAGAACAATATTAATTATAAAATACAATAAAATAAATTCATTAGTTAAAATAAAAATTCCAAACATTACATAAACAAATAATACATATATATACACACAAATTACGTACCAGCTGCTCGACGATTATTAATTCTGTTATATTCCAACATCCACAACTGAGGTGTCATTCTTTGTGGTTTTAATCTAGTTTCTTCTTTATCATTGAAAAGATGTTTTTCAGTAGTACGATACTTATGGTTCCTAGGGAGGAAGTGCCTAAACTCATCAAACACCATCTTTTTTAAGTTTGGTGAATGACGATACTTCATCTTAGGGCCACAAACTGGACATGCAAATCTACCCTTTGTTTGAAGACCTGCAATAGATGGATCAATAACAATTATACTATGAGATCATTTTTAAAACATGCAATATGGTATATCTAATTTAGAAAATTATGTATTATATTAAATTTCAACGAAATATTACATACCACAAACATGTGTTAGTCTTAGGGCATCATGAATTGTCCATACAAGCATTCCACGACATTGAAATCTCTTCTGCTTGATTGGTTTAGTGATGTCATAAATAGTGATGCCATGCCATAACTGTATTAGCTCATCGATAAGAGGCTTAATATATACATTCATATCTTTGACCTGGTACTTACCTAATTGTTCAAAATTACGGCACATAATAATTACTACCATGATATATGTATATATAAGTAATTAAATAAATAAAATATATATTTATGCAAACAACAAGAGAAATGAAAATGTTACATTCAAAAAACAAATGTATCAAATACCTGGAATAATCATAGTCAACATTATGTGCTCCCTCTTTATTGACATCCAAGGAGGAATTTTATTATTGATAAAGAAAATAGGCCACACTGAGTAATTAGATCTCAGCTCTCCGAATGGATTAACACCATCAACTTCCAATGAAAGCCTGACATTACGAGGTTAATTTTTAAAATCTACATATTTTTCCTCGATTTCTCTAAATGCAAAACCATCTGCAAGCATTCGAAGAACACCATCTCCACTTTTATTCTTTGAATGGTAATCCATAAATTGTGCTATGCTCTTACACCTGAACATTTTCTGCAAACGTGGAATTATGGGAATATGACGAAGAACCTTTTGAGGCACCTTTTTGGTTAGTTGATATGTTCGATATCTACTGGTACCACATTTCGGACATTCTGTTTTCAACGCATGTTATCCATAATATATAATATGATCTTTAGGACATGCATCTATAGTGTTATATTCCATTCCAAAGTGTTTCATAATAGCACGTAGATCTCGATATGTTCGAGGTAAAGTATTTGGCGATGGTAACAAATATTCACCCAACAATCTAGAGCATAAACAAAAACTAGTTAATGTAAAGATTATTAATCATATATATATATATATATATTGAATTATTATTTTACACATTTATTACAACTAAAAAAAGGGAAAATAATCAACATTTACATATATGTGATCATATATACATATTGCATACCTTAGGAGTTGTGTCATACATCTGTTCGACAAATTATTCATAACCTTTAAGTTCACCAGCAACAATGTAGTAGAGAGAAGAGTTGGATTTGAGTGTTCAAAAATTCGTTCACTTGACCTTTCAATTAGAGGTACATCATAAATATCGTCACTCTCTCCACCATCATCATTTGACTCACCATACAAGTCTTGGAGAATTTGATTTGTCCCATCATTAATGTGAACTGTCTCATTATTGTCATCATGATCTACCTCCATGGGATCATTAAAATTACCTTCATCATTCGCTTCATGTTCTTCACCTTGTACAACATCATTTCCAATACTAATATTTGCTACAATATTCTCTTGTACTGGTGCAACATCATCTAATATAATACTATTTAGCTGTGGAAGTTGGTTGATCATTTGCAAAAAGTTGGGGGGCAACTGTGCCTTTATGAAAATTACAAACATTAATCATTAAACATTAGTGCGCATATAAAAAATATTAAAATAATATAAAATTTTACGATATAATCAAAATGAAGATAGATAATTAATTACCATGGGATGATAGTCATTCGATCCACCATCAATGTGCCCATATTTCCTACAATGCATTGTTGTTGTTGCTATTAAAACTCTAACATTATTTCTCATACAACATTTTTTGCAAGGGCAATAAACTCTACTATCACCCCTTTCACCCTTTTGAATTTTTTTTCCACCTCTAATGTTTTCTTCCATTGATGCAAATTATCCTATAAAGAAAATAATAATTATATTTAACAATTATCTCTCTCAATGGTGTAGAAAACCCAAGACGTGTTGAACTCAATGAGAGCTCAATAAGCAAAAAGAAAATAAAAGTGATCAAAGTTCGACCATGATAAAAGGATCAAAGATAAAAAAATGAATGGAAAACCCTCATCTTATTTATAACAAAATATTGAGTTATCCTTGATAATGGTGCATAATAAAATATTATTAACCAAGATCTAGATCTTATAATAGCTTGGAATATTTTATGGCTAAACTAGCTGTTAGGATAACGGCTAGTTTGACTTTGAAAATTAAAATCGAATAATAATGGCTAGTTTTATTTAATTAAGTAATTCATTAATTATTTAATTAATTTTGTATATATATATATATATATATATATATAGAATTGGCTAAACTAGTCGTTAGGATAACGGCTAGTTTGATTTTGAAAATTAACAACATAACTTCCAACATGATCCTCATAAAGCTAACTTAACCCATATTGGTTTACTGTCAAGTTTGATATTTCAATAATTTTTTAGATGATTTTCATGAAATTATTAGAGTTTTTGTTTAGCTGGTTTAAATTTGACTTGAGATTTCATGTGAACCTCATGAAATTAATTTACCAAAAAATAAATTAGACAAAATTCTAATGTAATTAATTTTATTCACCAATCTAATAACTTATTTCAAAACTATATAAAAAATATATATTTAAAATATAATTGTTAATATATTTGAAATGCAGTGTGAATTCTATAATAATTTTAGATATTTTTTTTTCAAAAGTTTTTTTCTATTTTATATTTATATATATAAGTAAGTTAAAAATCTATTTAAAAAAAATATTTGAATGTGAAATTATTAATGTGATGTTTATTTTGAAACGAAACGACCCGACCCAACCCAAACGCACCTGGTCGGGTGACCTCACACGGCACGACACAGAGCGCCCGACTGAATTACGATGCCACAAGGGAGAAAATAGCAAACGGGCCGCCCGAACGTGCACAAAGGGCCTGGGCGGTCACAACTTATTAAAACTGATACGGGCGCCCTCGAACGAAACGGCCCGACCAGAACGCGCCCGGTCGAGCGCCAGCCTCACACGGCATGATACGACGCACCTGAATGAACGTCAATGCCACAAGGGAGCAAACAAAAAACGAGCCGCCCAAATGTGCACAAGGCACCCAAGTGGTCACAACATAGAAAAACTGATACGGGCACCCTCAAACGAAATGACCCGACCTGAACGCGCCCGGTCGGGCGACCTCACACGGCGCGACATGGCGCGCTCGAACAAACGATGCCACAAGGGAGAAAATGGAAAACGGGCCAGCCGAACGTGCACAAGGCACATGGGTGGTGATCACAACTTAGAAAAATTGATATGGGCGCCTTCGAATGAAACGGCCCAACCCGAAGGCGCTCGGTCGGGTGACCTCACACGGCGCGCCCAAACGAATGATGCCACAAGGGATCAAACGGAAAACAGGCCAGCTGAATGTGCACAAGGCACCCGAGCGGTCACAACTTAGCAAAACTGATACGGGCACCCTCGAACGAAATAGCCCAACCCGAACATGCCTGGTCGGGCGACCTCACATGGCGCGACACGACGCGCCTGACCGAACGAATATGACACAAGGGAGAAAATAGCAAACAGGTCATCCAAACATGCATAAGGCACCCGGGCGGTCACAACTTAGCAAAACTGATACGAGCACCCTCGAAAAAAATGGCCTGAACCGAACGCACCCAGTCGAGCGACCTCA
This sequence comes from Pinus albicaulis, assembly GCA_034641835.2. Lineage (NCBI taxonomy): Eukaryota > Viridiplantae > Streptophyta > Pinopsida > Pinales > Pinaceae > Pinus > Pinus albicaulis. The sequence continues at coordinate 1,016,836,266 of CM076584.1, read as the reverse complement.
CATGGCACGACACCGCACGCCCGACTGAACGATGCCACAAGGGAGCTGCAAATGGAAAATGGGCCACCCGAATGTGCACATGGCACTCAGGCAGTCACATGAACTTAGAAAAACTGATACGGGCACCCTCGAACGAAACGGCCCGAACCGAACGCGCCCGGTCGAGCGACCTCACACAGCGTGACAGGGCACGCCTGACCGAACGATTCCACAAGGGAGAAAAACATAAAATGGGTTGCGCAAATGTGCACAAGGCACCCAGGCGGTCACAACCTAGAAAAACTAATACAGGCGCCCTCGAACGAAACTTCCCAAACCGAATGCGCCCAGTAGTGCGACCTCACACGGCGTGACACTGCACACTCGACCGAATGATGCCACAAGGGAGAAAATGGAAAATGGGCCACCCGAACGTCCACAACGCACCCAGGTGGTCACAACTTAGCAAAACTGATACGGACACCCTCGAATGAAACGGCTCGACCCTAACGCGCCCGGTTGGCCGAACTCACATGGCGCGACACGACGCGCCTGACCGAACGAATATGCAACAAGGGAGAAAACAAAAAACGGGCCATCCAAATGTGCAAAAGGCACCTAGGCGGTCACAACTTAGCAAAAATAATATAGGCACCCTCGAACAAAATGACTCGAACCGAACGCGCCCGGTCGGGCGACCTCACATGGTGCAACACCGTGCGCCCGAACGAACGATTCCATAAGGGAGAAAACTGATATGGGCGCCCTCAAACAAAACGACCCGAACCGAATACACCCGGTCGGGCGACCTCACACGATGCGACACGATGCACCTGACTGAACGAATATGCCACAAGGGATCAAACAGCAAACGGGCCACCCGAACATGCACAAGGCACCCAAGCAGTCACAACTTAGCAAAATTGATACAGGCGCCCTCAAACAAAATGGCCCGACCCGAACGTGCCCATTTTGGCGACCTCGCACGGTGCGACATAACACGCCCGACCGAACAATACCACAAGGGAGAAAACGGCAAACAGGTCGCGCGAACATGCACAAGGCTCCCAAGTGGTCACAACTTAGCAAAACTGATACGGGCACCCTCGAACGAAGTGGCTTCACCCGAGCGCGCCCGGTCGGGCGACCTCACATGGCGTGACACGACACGCCTTACCAAACGAATATGCAACAAGGGAGCAAACAAAAAACAGGTCATCCGAACGTGCACAAGGCACCTAGGCGGTCATAACTTAGCAACGCTGATACAGACACCCTCGAACAAAACGGCTTGAACCCAACGTGCCCAGTTGGGTGACCTCACATGGTGCAACACCGCGCACCCGACCGAATGATGCCACAAGGGAGCAAACTGATACGGGCACCCTCGAACGAAACGACCCAACCCGAACGCGCCCGGACGAGCGACCTCACACGGCGTGACACGATGAGCCTAACCGAACGAATATGCCACAAGGGAGAAAACAGAAAACGGACCGCCCGAACGTGCACAAGGCCCCCGGGCAGTCACAACTTAGCAAAACTGATACGGGCGCCCTCAGACAAAATGGCCCAACCCGAATGCGCCCGGTCGAGCGACCTCGCACAGAGCGACACAGCATGCCCGACCGAACGATGCCACAAGGGAGAAAATGGAAAACAGGTCACCTGAACATGCACAAGGCACCTGGGCGGTCACAACTTAGCAAAACTGATATGAGCACCCTCGAACAAAACGGCCCGACCCGAACGCACCTGGTCTGGCGACCTCACATGGCGCGACACGACGCTCTTGACCGAACGAATATGCCACAAGGGAGAAAATAGAAAACAGGTTGTCTGAATGTGCACAAGGCACCCAAGTAGTCACAACTTAGCAAAACTGATATGGGCGCCCTCGAACAAAACGGCTCGAACCGAACGCGCCCGGTCGGGCGACCTCACATGGTGCGACACCGCGCGCCCGACCGAACGATGCCACAAGGGAGCTGCAAATAGAAAATGGGCCACTCGAACATGTAGACGGCACTCAAGTGGTCACATGAACTTAGCAAAACTGATACGAGCGCCCTTGAATGAAACAGCCCGAACCGAACACGCCCGGTCGGGCGACCTCACATGGCGCGACAGGGCGCGCTCGACCGAACAATTCCACAAGGGAGAAAAATGGCAAACGGGCCGCCCGAATGTGCACAAGGTACCCTGGCAGTCACAACCTAGCAAAACTAATACAGGCACCCTCAAACGAAACTACCCGAACAGAACGCGCCCGGTCGAGCGACCACACACGGCGCGACACCGTGCGCCCGACCGAACGATGCCACAAGGGAGAAAATGGAAAACGAGCCGCCTAACTTCCACAAGGCACCCAGGTGGTGACAACTTAGAAAAACTAATACGGGTGCCCTCGAACGAAACGGCCTGACCTGAACGCGCCCGGTCGGGTGACCTCACACGGCATGACACGACGCGCCTGACCGAACGAATATGCAACAAGGGAGCAAACAATAAACAGGTCGTCCGAACATGCACAAGGAACCCAAGCGGTCACAACTTAGAAAAACTGATACGGGTGCCCTTGAACAAAATGACTCGACCCGAATGCGCCCGGTCGGACGAGCTCGCGCGGCGCGACACAACGCGCCCGACCAAACGATGCCATAAGGGAGAAAATGGAAAATGGGCCGCCCAAACGTGCACAAGGCACCCAGGTGGTCACAACTTAGTAAAACTGATACAGGCACCCTCAAACGAAACGGCTCGACCCGAATGCACCCGATCAGGCGACCTCACACGGTGCGACACGACGTGCCTGACCGAACGAATATGACACAAGGGAGCAAACAGAAAATGGGTCGTCCGAACGTGCATAAGGCACCTGGGCAGTCACAACTTAGCAAAACTAATACGGGGGCCCTCGAACAAAACGGCCTGAACCGAACGCACCTAGTTGGGCGACCTCACATGGCGCGACACCGCGCACCCAACTGAAAAATGCCACAAGGGAGCTGCTAACAGAAAACGGGCCACTTGAATGTGCACATGGCACTCGGGTGGTCACATGAACTTAGCAAAACTGTCGGGCGCCCTCAAACGAAACGGCCCAAACCAAATGCGCCCGGTCGGGCAACCTCACACGGCGCGACAGGGCGCAGCCGACCGAACGATTCCACAAGGGAGAAAAATGACAAACGGGCCGCCCGAACATGCACAAGGCACCCTGGTGGTCACAACCTAGCAAAACTGATATGCACGCCCTCGAACGAAACTACCTGAACCAAACACACCCAGTCGGGCGACCTCACACGGCGCGACACCGCGCGCCCGACCGAACGATGCCACAAGGGAGAAAATGGAAAACGGGCCACCCAAACATCCACAAGGCACCCGAGCAGTCACAAATTAGCAAAACTAATATGGGCGCCCTCGAACAAAATGGCCCAACCCAAACGCGCCCGATCGGGCGACCTCACACGGCGCGACATGACGCGCCTGACTGAACGAATATGCCACAAGAGAGAAAAGAGAAAACGGGCCATCTGAACGTGCACAAGGCACCCAAGCAGTCACAACTTAGCAAAATTGATGCGGGTGCCCTCGAAAAAAATGGCCTGAACCGAACGCGCCCGGTCGAGCGACCTCACATGGCGCGACACCACACACCCGACCAAACGATGCCACAAGGGAGCTGCAAATGGAAAATGGGTTGCCCGAATGTGCACACGACATTGAGGCGGTCACATGAACTTAGAAAAAATAATACGGGTGCCCTCAAACAAAACGGCTTGAACCGAACACGCACAAGGCACCCTGGCGGTCACAACCTAGAAAAACTGATACGGGCGCCCTCGAATGAAACTGCCTGGACCGAATGCGCCCAGTCAGGCAACCTCACACGGCACGACAGGACGCGCCTAACCGAACGAATATTCCACAAGGGAGAAAACAGAAAACGGGCCGCCCGAATGTGCAAAAGGCACCCAGGCGGTCACAACTCAGAAAAACTGATACGAGCGCCCTCGAACAAAACGGCCCAAACCAAACGGGCCCGGCCAGGCGACCTCGCACGGTGCAACACGGCACACCTGACCGAACAATGCCATAATGGAGCAAAGGGAAAATGGGCCACCCAAATGTGCACACGGCCGGTCACATGAACTTATCAAAACTGATACGGGCACCCTCGAACATGCCTGGTCACAACCTAGCAAAACTGATACAGGCGCCCTCGAACGAAACAACCCACGCTGAACGCGCCCAATCAGGTGACCTAACATGGCGCGACTCAATGCGCCCAAACGAACAATGCCACAAGGGATCAAATTATGGAAAACGGGCCGCTCGAACATGCAGTACAAGGCACCCGAGCGGTCACAAATTAGCAAAACTAATACGGGTCGGCGCCCTCGAATGGAACAGCCACGACTGTGACAACAGATGGGCGACCTCACACAGCCGCCGGCTGCAGCGCTGCAGGCCATTCATGGCAGAGTTTTAAGAAAGATTTCTCTCCTCCAGCTCAATCATTGATAAATACAAGAAGGGTATATCACTTTCTTCAAGAAAGGATTTTTTAAGTGTCAAAGAAAAACTCTCCTTTCAAAGGGTTACACGGCTTTTAAAAAAAAGATTATGCTTTCCTTATTATGTGTTGGACAAATTCCTTGTAACAAAGGTGTGTCACCAATGTAAATCCCTAAAACACTTTTTAAATAAATACCAAGAAACTGCGATGCATAAATTTTTTTTTGAACTAAAGGAGATTGATGATTATTTCTTTACCATTCAACTCAAACATGAGATAACTATAGAATTGTTATGCGAATTCGTTGAAAAATGGCTAAAGAAAAAAACGCAAAGGAATAACTGTCTAAAAAACTCAAAATCAAACTGTCGCAATAGCAACACATAGCTTTTATCCGTCGCAATTGCGACACTTTCACCCAGACCGTCACAATAGTGATGCTTGCCTCTTACCATTGCAATAGCGACACTTGCCTCTTACCGTCACAATAGCGACACTTGCCTCTTACCGTCGCAATAGCGACACTTTCCTCTTACCATCGCAATTGCGACACTTTCGCCCAGACCGTCGCAATAGTGACACTTGCCTCTTACCGTCGCAATAGTGACACTTTTCTCCTTTTCGTCGCAATTCCGACACTTTCGCCAAAATAGTCGCAATTCCAACGCTTTTCTACAAGTGTTGGAATACCGACACTTACCTTTTTCTTAGTCCACATTTTATTAATTATTTTCAATTCAGCGCTATCTCAGTCATAGCAATGCAGAAACACCTCTAGGAAAGTGTCCAGGTATTGTTATTAAATAAACGTGGAATTAAAGTGTGGTAGGGTCAGAAAAATTGATAAATTTGAAATTTCCGACATTTGGTCAAAGTGTGGAACCAAAGTATCGGAATTTCCTTAAATATACTTAGTGTTCACACTGGTTAGGCATTTGAATACATATAACTTAATAAAAAGAGAGCAGCCTAATATAATTCAGTCATAGCTGGGAATCTTAAAACCATTATTTAACTGGAGAGGGACCAAAATTATGAATTCAAAACATAGCCTCTATTGGCAAAACCTAAGACATGATGTATGATATTGTTGGAGAGAATTTATAAACAGTGTTTAGAGACATCAAACAAGTAGGGCTAACCATAAATCAAATTTTATACCTATTGTATTAAACCATTCATAAAATAAACAAGCTTGGGGGGTCTATAGAGCAATTAATAATTCTCTAAAATGGCCCAGCAGAGGAAAACACAGAGGCAGTGAAGAACAAATAGAGCTAAGGTGCATTTGAAAAATTTTCTTATTTTAACACCTTTGTCCTACTGAAATTTAGAAGGATGAAACACAATGATACATAAGAAAAAAATAACTAAATAGAAGCACATCACCATTAACCAAGCTCAGGGATCCTGCAAGCAGCCTTCTCCATCATCAATCAAGACAAGCCATTCACAAACTCCACAACACCAATTTCTTCTCCAATCTCCAAAAAAAACTATATTGCTCCAAAGATTCATCAAATGCCAACATTTTAAAATGAAGCCCTCATGCTGTATTTATCTAGAAAAGGAGGGAAAAAACCCTAAATAGGGTTTGAAAATGTCAAAATCATCCATAAATTCCATTTATGCCCAAGAGACCATGCAAGGCCCAAGGCATAAATATCTCATGAAATAAATGCCAAAATATCTCCTAGCACCTAATTTTGGATTGATTTGCCTCAAAAAACATTAAAATATCATTTTGCAATAAATGAGTGTCTTTTTTTGACTTTTGGCCAAAAATGCCCAATTTGGTCTGAATGCACAGCTCCTTCCCAGGTAGAAAATAGGTCCACTTGCAGCCAAGTTTTCGTGACCTTTCCAATGTTGGAATTTGCTCCGTGAAGGCCCGTTGGAAATTTGGCTGAGTCTACTTTCCAAATATACCATTTTTTTCTGATTAAGCTCCATTTTCCTGTCCCAAAAGAAAATTTTCCAAGACTGCTCTAGGCGCAGCACCAAATCTGAAAATGAGGCAGAAAGGTGAAAAATGAGGTGTTTTTTGGCCTTTTAAGGGGTCAAAAATGATCCAAATGCTCTGAAATTTTGTGAGAATAATGTACTAGTTATGAGGATTCCAAAAATTTAAATTTCTCCCTCTGAATATTCCTGATATGAAAGCGTAGTGCCAGGGGTGTTGTGCTTAGAGGCCTCCAAATTCACAAAAAACCAAAAATTGTCAAAATTCTCTCAAATTTGGTGGATGTGTGCCTCATGGGTTTTGAGAGACTTGCAGAGAATTTTGAGCCAAAATTCCAAGGTTAGCTTGGCCTTTTGCTTATTTTAGTTCTTGGATCATTGTTTGGGCCTTCTTGCGTTTAGCCCTTGCAACTTGGTTTCTCCGGGCATAATGCTTGGTCATCCTCCTTTGGAGATCAAGATATTGATTTGTTTTCTTCAATTTAGCCTCCAAGTGTACGTTGGCTCTTTCCAACCAAGGCTCCTGATCATGTGCTATCTCCATGGCCAACAGCTCATCTAGAGGGTGCTGCTCTGCTAAGGTTGATTCTTTTTCCCTTTGCTTTTCCAATGCCTTCTTCAACCCCATGGTTCTAGGTCTCCTCCTAGACTGTCCTTCTTCATCCTCACTCTCTTCATAAGTTCCCAATGTTGGGTATGTGTTATATTCTTTCCAGTGGGCAGTCTACGCCCATGGTTTTATGCATGGTTTTTCACATGGTTTTGGGGTATGATGGTTTTCGGCCCCTGGTATTTTGTATATTCAGTCAAGGGAACTACGGTTATGATCTAATCCAGGGTTAATGGATTAGGGTTTATGTATTCTTCGGCATGTATATATATGTGTTGTAACACTAAAAGGAATAATAATGAAAATCAAATTGGTCATCCTGAATTGGGATCCAGGGGAAAATATCTATGTTTATCTGTTTTATGTTTTATGCTCTCGCTATTGTTTATTTTCTGTTATAAGATTCGTGTGTAGATCATTTTTGTTCATGGTTAAAACCTACACCCATGAGCTATTCTAGCTTTACCTGTGCCCTTTGGGCTTCCTTCTAGGCCTTAATGGCTCTAGCCTCAAAAATAGCAATTTGTGCTCCTAGATACATGTTCTTCATGTCAAGGGCATCATTTACACTCTTTTCCCTATTCAGATTTTCTTGAAGGTATTCAATGAGGGAATTTTTGTTCTCGATGAGAAAGTTTGAGTTCATTGCTTCATTCTCCTCATCATTGTCCACCTGAATGATTTCAAACTCCCTCTCAACCTCACGATCTTCTTATTCTTCCTTTACCTTTTTTTTTTTTACCTTTGTCTAGTAGCTGAGCTGAGGTGGATGGCATGGTCCCTTGCCTTTTAGAGGCAAAAAACACAAGCCTTGGCCCTCTTTGATATGTCAATGGAAGAATTATTCTTGTGATCTTGTTGGTGTCTTCTTCATGGCTGTGATCCTTGCTGATGTCATCAAACTCTTCTTTTTCATCATTAATATCATCAGTCATCATATTTTCTACTTCATAATTGTCTTCTTTGTTCTCAACACCATCACCATTTTCAACCTCTTCACTAATTTCTGCATTTTAATTTTGTTCTTCATTAAAGCTGCTTACCTCTTCATTGATATGATCTTCAATTTGACTATGAGCCCCTCCATCTCCTTCATTATTTTCATGACTGTCATTAGCCTTTTCTTCATTTTCTGCATAATCATCATTTTCATTTTGTTCATCATTGAAGCTGCTTGCCTCTCCACTGCTGTGATCTTTATTTTCATCATTACCCTCTTCACTTTTCTCACTGTCTTCATGACTATCATGACTGTTTTCCTCCTTGCTATCCTGTTCATTGCCTTTTTCTTCATCATCCTCTGTATCACTGCCCTTTTCTTTATCATTTCTGCCTCTTCATCACTTTCTGTCTTTGCCTCTTCATCATTTTCTGACTCTTCATCACTTTCTGCCTCTTTGTCACTTTCTGCCTCTTTGTCATTGTTTTTCTCACTGCCCTCTTCTTCATCGTCCTCCTCTGCCTCTTCTTCATCGTCCTCCTCTGCCTCTTCCTCATCATTTGTCTCTTCATCATCATTTTCCTCTTCTTCTTCATCATCTACCTCTTCTTCTTCTTCATTTGTCTCTTCCTCATCATCCTCTGCCTCTTCTTCATCATTGACCTCTTTTTCGTTGTCCTCTTCTTGATCTGATGCTTTAGGAGAAGGTGAGGAAGGGAGGTTTTCTCGAGGGGAGGCTACTTGTGTAGATGACGAGGCATGATTTGTAGGAGGTGATGGAGGAGTGGAGGGAGGAGGATGAGATGATGAGGGTAAAGTAGGATGATGATGAGGTTGTGGGCTCGTGAATATATCATGAGCTATGAACACATCCCAAGGTATGCCCTTTTTCTCCAACAAATGTAGTACCATCATCTTGATCAAGGAGTGGTGGAAAAAACTATGCATTTTCTGGGTATAACTCCTACTTTGGACAACATAATACATCTTGTCTATACTCCTATACAAGTAATAGGGAAAATGAAGCATCTTGACCCTAGTGAAATGCATGAGTAATCTAACATGGTAAGAGTAGAGCCTGGAGTATCTCCCCTCACAAGTAAAGTATTTCATGATGACCTTCATTAGGAGTGCATACCTCTCTAGTAAGTGTGAGAAAGAGAAAATAGACTTGCAGCCCCCTTTATACCTAGGCTTGAGGAAAGGATCATAGAAATTCATGTCCAACTTTTCCCTTTTGAACCATTTCTCACCAACATCGGGAATTCCAGTAGCTTGAGCAATGGTATCTGATGATAGCTCAAAGTCTATCCCTGCAAGGCTTGACTGTTTGTTGTGTAGGTTGAGGAAAAACAACCTAGTGAGTTCAGGGTGACTTTGCACTTGTTTTACCTTTTCACAAAACTGAAAACACCCCACATTTTGAAATCATGTGAAAATCATGGGGGGAGAAGTAATTTCCACTGTGTCTTGGGGCTCAAATCTATTAACCTTCCCACCCTTGTGCTTTTGCCTCATAGGCATTTGACCTCCTTCACTGCTCATACTTCCTTCTTCTCTTAACATGATGACTAGGGTTGCCTTTAGACAAAATCAGGCCTGCTTGTGAAACTGAGGTAGGATGAGTGAAAAGAAATGATGGTGAGGGCAGATCTTGTAAATTAGTGAGATGGAGGTGGGTTTACGAATAATTTTTTTTGAGCTTGGAGGAGGGCTTAACTGGAAATGATTGCAGCTACCCTAATTCACACTCCCTTTAACTGATAACTTTTCATTTGGAGGTCAAAATAAGGATTCTCCAAGAGGAAATAGGGCTTCTATCTCTTAGGTTTGTGACCAATTTCATTAACCATTAAAACAAAAAACCACTTGGAGGAGGGGAAAAAATGTCAACTTACCAATTTCTTGACTCTTTTGCAAGTTCTTGGAAGTGGCTTGGAGGGGTATTTTTCATCAATTTTGGCAATTTTGCAAGCAAAAGAGGCCTTTTTTCGCTAAGTGCAGCGCCAAGCAGAAACCTAGGCGAGTCGAGTGCTCCTGGGCACAGTGTTTCCCACATGCAAGCCTACATGTCTCTTCCTGTCAGGTGAAACTGGGTGAACGCATAGTGCTCACCTCTAAGCACAGTGTGCTCCGCTCTAGGCGTGGTGCAGTGTAAATTTATACTGTGATTTCTCCTCTACGCGCAGTGTGAGGTGCCCTAGGCATAGTGACTACTCCAAAGCGCAGCACCGGTAAACTTACCCAGATTTTCCTGAAACTTAGAAAAATTCTCCCATGAATGATTTTTTTCTCTTTTCAATGGTAATATGAGATGGAAGGAAAACAAAGAAGGCCATTTATACCCTTTTAGGAAAATAAATTAAACTTAAAAACCCACTTTGCTAAGGTCTCAGTCCTCTGTTTCACTTTTATTGATTTATCATTTTGAGCTTTTTTCAGCAGGTGGCTAAAAGCATTTAAGTGGTCTTTTCTCCTTTCTAACCAATACCTTTGTTTCTTTTTAGATAGATGACATGATGGATTTTGGCCTCCTTTGACCCTTTTGTGTCTTTATTACTCTGCTCTTACACATTCTGTCATATTAAAACCCTAAAATTTCCTTCTCTACTATTTGAAATCTAACACATCATTTAGCTCATTAAGTAATGGTAAGCTCTTTAAAACATTTTTTGAGGGACCTGTCCTTACCCTAACACTGTCAAAGCCTTTATGTTTTATCTTGGAGATCAAAATGCCTTTGTTTTGAGAGGTGACTGAGAAAACTGTCTTCATTCTTCTCATTTGATCCTTAGGCATGCTAAATTCACCTTTAGCAACTTCTGATTTGTTGCAGGTGCAATGACATACAAATTTTTCCCTCTTTTTGATGTTTCTTGGTGTTTGACACTTTCAATCACATAACAGTAAACTCATGCTCAACTTGGCCTTCCATCTGGGAGCTTAATCCTATGCCTTATTCCTTTGATCATTTGAGGGCAAATGACTAAAAATGAAGGCATGACCTTCTTTACACTGATACTCTTTAATTCTTTCCCTTTGAGGAAATGGAATACTTACCTTGAAAAACCTTAGAATGACACACACAGCAGTCCCTTGAAATCTTCTTCTGCTAGCAATGATGGAGGCCTGCAATTTCACTTCATCTCCCTTGACTATATTTACAAAACCTTAGGCTTATGGGCTGCTTGAGAAGAATCATTAGTGTTGTCTTCTAAGTTCTTTATAGACCTTTCAATTTCACTCATTTATTTTTAGTTCACCTCACCTTTTTCCCTTCTTCATTTATCACTTCTAATAATCTTCAATTCATGCTTGGTTGTGCTGGTGTGCCTCTACCCATGTGATTTTCTGCCTTGGCTCCTTGTTTAGCATGTTGTTGTCCCAATTAGTCTTAGGAACCCTAATTTTCTCTTTGAAAATAAGATTCTTCTTCCATCCATTTTCTTGTATATATCCTTTAACGAGGAGAAAACCCCCTACCTTACCTATTCTCCTGTTGATGGTTATTTCAACACTCCTGCAGAAATGTCAAAATACATATTTTCCTCTGCAGAATTTTGTTCTTGGCAAAGCAGTCCTCCTTGGAGATTTTCTTGACCTAACTTGGACAAACATGTGTTGATCCTTTTCACATTTTAATTCAGCTTTCTAGCTCATGGAAAAAAGTGATTTGGAACACCAAATATAATCCTACAACCTATGAAACCCTAGTGACCTAGTGGAAAGCTCTTTGACTTGGTCTTTGACTGAAAGTTTGGCTTAGGGTCCTTAAGTATGAAAAACAGAGTTATTGAAAAACTGGTGTATTGAAGATCCAAAATCCAATGTACTTGATTTATCTAAAGAGCCTACAGATATTGCTTTAAGACCATCAATGCTTGAGTCATTTGATGAACATGAGAGAGGGTAGGTTTTTTGGAAATCTTAAATGGAAAGTGGAGGGGTTAAGCATAGGCAAAACAAAACACTGAGGTTATGGGTGTGAAACTGGGACAAAGATGAGTGGCATAAGCCCATGAGGGGTCTTCTAGGGGTGATAGGCTGACCAGGGAATGGCAGAGTAGTGAGATAGTGAAAATTTTGTTTTAAGGATAATGAAAGCAATGAGATTTATAAAACTCACAATATTCATGAATCTTGTTTTTAGAAATCTAGGACAAGTATTTAGTCATCTAAAAAATAGAAAAAATATTGATGACTAACATAGGGAATAGTAACTCAACCCACCAAGGGCTCCAGAGCGTTTGTCCCAGCCTAGGCTCCAAGACAAGTAACTCAACCCAAGTTGTTCCAAGGCTTCCAAAGAATTTTTTCCAACCCACATCCATAAGGAATTATGAGCACCAATTAGAAAAAAATCAAATGGAAAAAACCCACAACACCATGGCTATCTAGGAAATGTCAAGGAAAGTCTAAACCCACTATTAATCCAGGAAAATATCCATGTCAGTGACCGCACATAACCAGAAAATCACATGCATATAACATGCATCCATAAACCAGCAAGGAAATCATACATGCAACATGTTACCTGCAAATAAATCTAGTTGTAGCCACTCATCCAAATGTTCCCCTACACTTTCATACTTTCCTTTGCCTTCTTTCTCCAAATCCAATGTACACCAAAGTCCTCCAAAAGTGCTCCAAGAAACTCTAAGTGTGTAAGAGTATGAGAGAATGAGAGAATAGAAGAGAGATCCAAGTCAAAATTTCCTTCATTTTTCTTCATTTTTCCTTCAATTTCCCTCTCATGCAAATTTGTGACCTTTCATCTCCCTTTTCTCCTATTTTCCTTTATTTCATAAATAAAATTCCAATTAATGCCACTTTTCCTTTTCCAATTTCCATAGCCATTAATTAATCACCAGTGATCTCCATCATTATTTTTTACCCAACATTCAGCATGGAAAATGTGTCCGATGACCTTGGTTTTATTTTTTATTTACATATAGAATCAACCAAGGGTTTTTACAAAGAGGTAATATCCAAACAAGAAAGAAAACAAAATAAAGGAAAGGAGTAAAGCTCACATGGGTGAAGAAAAGGGAGAAAGTGAGAAGTTGAAAGGATAATATCCCAAGGACCTTTACTATTGAATAAATATCCATCTCTATCAGGTTCATTTACAATGTCTTTCTTTTACTAGAATGTAGGAAGTAGAATATAATGCATCGTTGTATTGTTTAGAAGGGTCTCAGTTTTTGTAAAATATGGCATCATAGAAAGAAGCATATGATATCAGGGGAATTAGAATCTACATGATCAAATTTATATGGATAAAGGAGTCATCTAGCTTATAAGAATGAGAATATTGGGACCATATTGCACATTATAGTTCATACAAGAATTTTCTAACATAATGTTAGAAGTATTCACCTTGCAAAGAGGGATCATCAAGATCCAATAAGGACCATCATTTAGGAAGGTTCTTGGAAGAAGCATTACGACATTACTAGTATATAATCCATCTAGTATGGAAACAATAGTCTTGAAGGATGAAGATATGAAAATGGTTTAGTTGTAATTTGAGAGGCATAATTAAAATATTTCTCCTCTTAAAGGAAATCTTAATATTCCATAAGGTTGGAAGCAAGCTCATTTAAAGAAAGTATGGATAGCTGGTTTTATGGAAGAAAAGTTATGCATGTTCTTAAGTAAATATTCTCTAGAAGGTAGAATTCATGTCTATAAGAATCTTCTGGAAGGATTCAATCATAAGAATGTGCTCAGTAAGTCTTTCATATAGTTACTCGATGCTTGAAAGAAGAAGTTTGGTATATGATCAGGAGCTCAAGTCCAAGCCATGGAAAAAGGCTAAAAAATGAAAGTGCTCAGAATTGCTCCAGAACAGATCGACTAGAAAGAGCTCGGCGATACGATCCCAGCGCCGTGAATGGCACTCAAATCCGACACCGTATGCAGAAGTTATTCAGCTTTGAAGTTCGCCAGTTTCAATTAAAAATGGTCAAAATTTGACTTTGGAAAAAAATATATTTTTATTAAAAAAAAGAATATTCCACAGAATATTTTGGGAATATTCTATGGAATATTCCATAGAATATTCTGCAGAATATTCCAGTCACAGCCAATTAAAGGGCGCCACGTGGCCAGCCCGGAGGCCGCCACGTGGCCCCAGGGTCAAATGGAATGGCGTGTTAAAAAATTTTGTTTTATGCACTCGGCAGGATTTGAACATGGGTCGGCGGGATGTAAACCGGGCGGCTTAACCACTGGGCCAACGGTGGTACTTATTATTACATTGCAACGCATTTATATTTGAATGTGAATGTTGGTTTGGGCGGGGCCCGAAAGGGGGCCAGCCCCCTCTACATGTAACCGTCCACTTAGAACCCTGCTTCAAATTAATCAGCGCATGTGTAAAACATTTATTATGACCGTTATGTTATATATTAATCATTTGACATGTGAACTGCACTTCCGGCGGATTTGTTTGCCACGGTTTTTTAAAACCGTTTGATTTAACATTTTTCGGTGGGTTGGACGGTGGTGCATGTGACCACGTCCACCCAGCATTTATTATAACCACCCAACAGATTTGGAGCGCCCGCCAAATTCAGAGCCGTTTCCTAATTTGTTGGAGTTATCTGGCAGTTAGCCAAATTTGGTGGAGCTTTTGAAGGGCAAACTTCAGTTAGCCATAACTTTGGCTAGGAAAGTCCTTTTTGGACGAATTGTTTTTTGATTCTGGGTCTCTTCGACATTCTAAAGCTATTGGAAGTGTTTTCAGAGCCATCGGGGCGCTCTAACAGAGAATTTACCATTTTTTTTGGTCGTGGAGCCACCAGGGCCTAAGGGAAGAATAGCTGTTTTGGACTATCTTCATCCAATGGAGGTGATTGTTTAGTCATATTATATAGATTTAAGCCTTCTAAATCTATTTTTGTAGTGTATTTTTCCATCTGAGGCTTATATACAGTTGTATTCACATTTTGAGCATTTAATCAAAGAGGGAAAAGCCTAATTAGAGGCTTTTGGACCCAGCAGAGGTAGCCCAAGAGAGGGGTGAACCACTTAAACAATTATTTGCTGTCATACTGTATAATTTTGCTGCATATTTTCAGATTCTGATCCTTTAAACAGTAAATTTTCATAAGCAAACTTTTCCTAAGCAAGTTTAAACAGAGAACAAAACTTGTTAGTTCATCTTCAAAACACTACACTTCATTTGCAGAATCTGTATACTTGTCTATTCACACATTAAAGTTGGATCAATGAATACTTTGCAGTTAAAAAAAATACTTTAATTGATCAGATATTTCTGATTACATTTTATTTCTTTAGACAAAGTCTGTAGAAGGGCTAGGTAGCCTCCGGATTCATCCTTTCTAGTAAAGGTGAAATATCCGGTGAATGCCCCTACAGTCAATCTTTGTATGAGAAATTCTTTGTTCTCACAATTTCAGATCAGTATACTTTGGAATGGTTAAGGATCAAGACTGTTCCACAAGATGGCATGACTTAGACATGATTATATTGATCAAAATTGAATATTTATTCTTGAAGAAAGAAAGAGAGTTGATAATGACAACTCCAAGGAAGAAGAAATTGAAGCTTATTGGTCAATATATTCTATGACCACTTTGATTACAAGTGGTTAGCATGGAGCCTAGGATGTTTGGTAAAATATGAAGATAGACCATGCGAAAGGATGTTTAACTCAAAAGTAAGCAGAATCCGAGGAGGCCATCATATTGAGGTAATTTTAGTATTGATGTCTTTGTTTTGGTTATTTGGTAGATATATGTTTTTTTTTTACCTAGAAGGATTTTGCAGAAATACAATTGAGGCAAGTGTATCTACAACTGTATGTTTTTAACTCAATTCAATAAACACATGGATTGAGTGGATATTTTTGGTAATCCTTGAAGGATTTTGTTTACATCATCTTGGTATTAAGAGGTAGCAGTACAAAGAGATAGCCCGATGTTCATGAAGATCACTTTCATAAAAATATCTATGACTAAGTTGTACTTTCATTGGCTAAATATAATCACTTTGGTTTTTATGACTAGAGGAAAGTGATATGAAATATTGATGGCCTGAATCATGTCACAGTTTGGCTCCAGTAAATTCTAGAAGATGAAAAACTCAATTTCGTAAGAATATGGATAAGAGGAGGATCCATGTAGCTACACTAAGATATTAATAAAGGACTAGTAGTTGATAATGACACTAAAAAGCCTCCAAGTTGAAAGGAAGTAAAATCATAGTTGCTATGCTTTATTCTCCTTAAATGTTTGAGTAGGAGCAAGGTCATATTCCCCAATTGAGAGGGAATAAGGATATCATCTCTAGGTTAATAGGGAGTGATGTTAAATACATCATATGATCCATGTGTCATGCATTATACCAAGGCTAATAGTCGTAAGTCTTAGTAAAGTCACTAATAAGGAGAATGGAGGATTGGAAAAGAATCTAAGATTAATACTCCCTGAGGATATATAATCCAAGATAGGAAGTATTCCTTTTGAATGACAGTCTTTGAGGATTGGATAGGTATCCAAGACAAGAGTGGCCAAAGAGGATTGATATTATTTTAGGATTGAGAATCCAAGATAAGAATAGTCCTAAAAGGACATACCTAGTGAACATTCAGATGGGGTATGTACCTTGAGAGGTAATGTGGTGTCTCAGGTAAATCCTCCCAACATTATGCTCTGATATAAATATAGCTTGTCAAGTTAAGGCCTTACTCTATTGACAATGTTGGTTATGATGTTGATGCTTATAGATGGATTACCAATCTAACTCTTCTTATGAGAACTCTTTACTTTGAAAATATCCTTGTAGTGGTTTTACATTTATAAATACCTCCCTAGTTAAGAGTGAGTGTTGGAAATTGTAACTAGTTTCAGTCTTCATTATTATAATTGTACTCATGTCATTATCTACATATTATGTTACAAGAAAAAAAAAATGGTATTTTAATCATGGGTTTCATGCTTCATTTTTTTTTTAATCTAGGTCAAGCATGCATTTCATGCTCCTAGGTTTTTTCAAGTTCATAGAATATTTTTCTAGAGTCAATAGAGTATTTATAATTTGTAAAATACCCCATTGGGAAGGTTGTAACATGTAAAAGAATTTATTTTGAGTCTAATAAATTCAAGAAGACCTCCAGGAACAACTTGGCCCAAATCAAGAAGAATTCAGCCCATTTTATGGTTGTTCAAGCTCCACATATGTGTATATATAGAAGTTTCTCAACCTCATTTGAACACACATTCAATATAAAATCATAACAAGTTCGATCTGCAGTAGAACAAGAAGAAATCGAAGAGCTAATGTCAAGGGAAGAAGGAAAAATATAAAGTGAAGTTAGAAGACCTAAAATTTGGACCATATATGTTCACATTTGCAAATATTAGTGTTTTATGGGCAAGTTGCAAGACTGAAGTTGCATTCCAAGTTGCAGGAATGAAATTTGCAATCTGAGTTGCAGACCTAAAATTGCAAGACTGAATATTTGACTGGAGCAATTTGACGTTCATTGACTTTTGTGAAATTTGACTTGTTTGGAAAGAGATCTTGTTGGAGGGCTGACTTGGTGCTAGGAGGAGGTTTTGAATTTTCTCTTGGGGTCTTGGATTTCTCATTTGAATTGATTCTATAAGAAGAGAAGATATTTGTTCTAGGTTTTCCCCTTGGAGGGGTTTTTCCCTGGCTTAGAGCCTACTTCTTGTTCCTATTTTCTTTATTGTTTATAATCTTGATAATTTTTTGATTAAAATATCTAATAAAGAACAACAAGAAGATAATTAAAGTTCAGAAGCTTGTATCAAGGTTAAGGAGAATTGTTTTTAATAGCTACCCAACTTGATTCTCCAACATACAAAACCTTATTTCTGCTTACAAGTGTAGTACTTCTACACATACCTCACCAGCTTGAGGTGGTTCACTTATTTTATTGAGATATGTGATATCTATAGAAGTGTACCTGAAAACATGTCCCTTCATAGCCTTCTACCCTATTCTGAGGTAATATTTTCACTTTTAATTTTATGGCATACTTCGTCATGGCATAGATTACGACATGTTTCTCCCTCTTAGTCCAAATCTCGTCTATTATAATATATCTCATCACAAAGAATAGCTTCATCATAGCTTTGATCTATTCTTACATCTGCTCCCAAGAAAATTGGTGGCCTTAAATATGTACTTGCTCTCCTCATTAGGAGGTCATGGAAGAATAGTCACAACCAAGAAAATAATTTAAAGAAAAGAGGCCTATTGCTAATAAAATCAACAACAATAGTAATAATCAGATGAGAGAGATTTGAAATAATTATCTTTTCAATACATTCTAGCTCCCTCTTAATTTTCATCCACCTTGCAAATCAATAGTGTCATCCTTCCTTTGTACAAGCTGGGGTTTCCTCTTTCGATAGAAACGTTTAGTCCTAGGCTTTTTTCCTTAAACTCTAGGTTTTTATTATCCAAGTATGTTGCTTACTATGGTTTACAAACCCTATACTGTCAGCAACCAACAGTGTTAGATTCCTATAATTGAAATTTCCTTTACACATCCCATCATTGTCATTAAAGTATTAAGGTTGTCCAATGATGATCCAAGAAATTCTGCTTTCTCATAATCATATTTTCAATGTGCAAGGAATGGATCCACGTACTTATGCAAGTAGCACAAATCAGCTTATTCAAGAATGTTGATTGTGTCTTTGTCTTGCTACAAATAATTTGACCTTATCAAGAGAGAGGCTATAAAGGGACTAGGCTTCTTTTATATACTTATTCATTTATGATGTATCACTAGTACATACAATGCATATTTCTAGGGCCTTTTACAATACAAGGTTCATGGTAGATTTAATGCCCCTCTTATAATGCAGTATCTTCAAGTATGAAATTTTTAACTCGCACTTCATGTTATTTCAAAATTGGTCTTATATTTACTTGAATGACAATGAGATTCCTTCGTAGAACATATTCCAGACTTTATATAGAAAATTTACTAAGCCTTCTAAATAGCACATACCTTTATGGTATACTTAGCTTCATTGAACTAAAAATTGTTAGTTTAAGAGAACTTTGAAACAAACTTCAAACTTAGAGCTCCTTGAGATATAATAAATGATCATACATAATAGATTGAGCGACAACCTTTAGTATTTTGTTGATATCTTGGATTTCCAGTCCTAGTATGTTTTGTTTCTTATTTCAGAGTGTATGGAGTAAAAAAAAATCTTACTACTTTTCAAGGAGATATTAGGTTGGCTCATTTCATATTACTATCTTAAAATTTCAAGACTCCTTCCTATTGAAGAGTTAGAATTTAGTCATTATAATTTTTTAGTAGGCATATTGAACAATGATCTTTATTTTATCCTCTTCAAATGAAAATGGAGTTTTGAGCTTTGATTCTTTTTCCATGAGAAAAAAGAAAATTATGGCCTTGAAGTAGTTCAATTAACCTTGGCATCAAATCTTTTGATTTTAAGTGAAAAAAGAGTATATAGAACATTATTGGTCATCTTCTTGATATATTCAAGATCTTCGACTTTAATCAAATATAATTTATGCCTTCTGAAACATTAATCTCGACAAAAATTCAAGAGAAAAATAATCCGACCTTTTTGACAAAATACTGAAGTTCATACTGAGTACTTTGGCCTTATAGATAATTATAATATTTTCGGTCTAGAAGGTATGAGGATTGAGATCTGGATCTTATATTTTTGAGATTTATTCAAGACCTATAGACTCAATACAAACTAGATCACTTATCATTTCCACCCAAAAAATGAACTATGGCATAATCCTTTTTCAAGATTATTGAGATTAACTAAGATGGGTTTAGACTGAGGCTCTAATTAGGACATATGTCATTTATAAGGTAGGCTTAATAGGGTATGGTATGAGATCTTCATATCTCCTAAGGTAGGAATTTGACCTTATCACAACCTTCTCAATTTATAAGGTTTTGGTATGTTAGAGTTTACACTAGACCTTTTATGAACCTTTGGCCTGAACAGAGAAATAGACTAACGTGGCTTCATTTTCGGTGAGATTCTTGATCTAGGACATGCTCTTAAACAAGATGATGACTTCCATTCTCGGGTTTCTCATTTACCCTTAACTTTGATACCATGTTGACTTTTACATGATCATTTGAACTGATAAATATTTTTTATGATTTAATCCATTTAATATTCTTAAGCATTACTCCATCATTCAATAATTATACATAAGACATCAACCATAATATATATATATATATATATATATATATATATTATGACAGTGAGAACATAAAAAAGGTAGCCCACTCAAAGAAAACAGAGATTTACCTGAGGAAAATTGATCCAGACTTATGCAGGAACTCAACTTAATAAAAATATAACCATAAATACAAATATGTATCGGAAATGACACTTCAATTCAATAATATCAAAGAAATGAAATATGCTTACAGACATAAAGGAAATAAAATTCTAGCTCGGGTGATGGTAGCTTATCTCTGAGAAGAGGTAGCTTATCTCTGAGAAGAGATGTGGCAGCTACATGCCTCTGAATTGTGTTACAATGAGGAACAAAGGCATATTATTATTGAGAAAAAATGGAAAACCCTAAACATCCAAAAACATAACCCTAGGAGATGAAGCACCAAAACTACGGGTCATGTTTGGGTAAATTGGTACATCAAACTCCCGGGGACGTAACTTTGGCATATGATCTTCGTTTGACACACAGAATACATTGTTAGAAATATCTATCCAAGGACTACAACTTTTTATATAAAAGAGTTTGGGAAAGGACCCATGTTGCTCCCAGTTTTCCCAAAAAATGTCATCTAGGGCCTTAAAATGGCTCTGAAAGTTCAGGACCCGAAAAACTGCTAAAAATAGTAAATTGTGCTACAATTAAGGAAACTGAAAAACTGAAAGAAACGATGGTGGGGGTCCAAGTGGAATAAGTGGGTGGCCACCAATATCCACCTGGATCATTCCTCCCCCCTTAGGAAGAAATGGTCCCCATTGTGTTGAGGTCTTCGAGGAGATGAGGAAACTTCAGCTGAACTTGGTCCCTGGTGGCTTTGACAACTCGATATAGTTGGATCCTCTACTGGTGGATGTCCATTATCTGTGTGTCCATGATCAGATCAGTTGTCGTGTTTTCCATGCATTATGGGTTCAACTCTGTTGGTTAGAGTTGCTCTGCCATGTCGGATGTGTCCAGTAGTGGTGGAAAGTATGGCCGAAGGAAATCCACATTGAACATTGGTCACAGGACAAGGAATGGGGGAATGTTGAGCTTGAAATAATTATCTCCCACAACCTTGGTGATTGTGAAATGCCCATATCAAAGTGGCCTAAGCTTCTGATGGGCTCTGGTAAGGCATTCTTTCTAAAAATGTAACCAAACTTTTTCGCCCACCTGGAACTTGTGTGGCACCCGATGTTGATCATGTCGCTGCTTGTAATTGGTATTGGATTTATCCAAGATGTCATGGACCTGTTGGCGGTCATGTTGGATGCGTTCAATAAATCTGGTTTCTCTATTATCCTCAGACAGTACATGTGTGGATTTTGTCTGTGTGGTCGCATGAGGTATGACAATGCCAAACAGTGGCACACCTAGGGTCAGATCAATGGATTGCTTGACCTGACAGTGTAGAGGAACCTCTATGGATGAGGAGAAAATTTTCTTGTATTCATGCATGTCTTTGTCCATCTGCTATTGTCGTGCAGGGGAGCCCTAATTGGAGGTACAACCACAATATTCTTCTTGCCATGTGGGTGAATTATAATGAAAAAAAATTTCCTGGTTTGGGAAATAATTTTACAACATTGATTTCAGTAGTCAAAGAGATGGCGGAAGGAGGTACTACCTCTGGTATCTTGTACAACTTATTTCCAAAAGTAATAATAACATAACGAGGCCTAGATTCATAATCAACATGTCACTTCTACAAGTATGGTTGGCCTAATAATACATCAGACACAAAGGAGCAACATCACACAGTACCTCATCCATGAATGGCTTGATGTTGTATGGAAGGTGGAATTTCTCGCTGACACAGATATCTCTTCCTTGGTGAAGCCACCCAATGGTATACAGTTGTAAGTGTGTTATGGTCGGTAGGTTGAGCCACTTCATGACCTCTACTGAAATGAGGTTCTTTTGGATTTTTCTATTGAAGTGAAATTGCAGTGGAGAACCCTTCACCCACATCTAGGAATGGAATACGTGCTCCCCCTCCTCTGGATCCTTGATCTCCTCCCTATAGAGTTTGGTGGTGGCAACGGTGGCACTGGGTTCCACATCAATGATTTTCTTCTCTTTGTCATTTCCCTTGTCCGGTTCTAACTGAATATTAGAACATGTGTCTGATTCAGATTCCTTCAGTTCAGCCACCAGCGACTGTTTAGCCCGAAACTCGCCTGTGTTGTGAGTTGTGTTGCTATGAAATTCACACCACTTCTGCGTGTCCTTATTTGGCTTTGTGGTGTTGTTCTAAGTCACCCCGTTTTGACTTTTCCCCTTGTTCTATGGTTCGGGGCTGCCTTTCTCTGGCTTCGGATTCGTGCATCCAAATTCTCGCTTCTTCTGCTTAAATTTATGCTCGATCTTGGCGGCATATCAATATGTTGTGCCAAGTGAGGTAATTTCGAGGAACTCCATTTCCTCCTAAATGTATCTATGCAAAAAGCTATGGTACTTTAGCACCAAATGTTTCTCTAAATCTTCAATACCCAAATTTGTGCACGGGATATGGAACAAATTCGTCATCTCATGCACATCTTGATCCCTTTGTTATCACAGCGTGGTCCAATGGATGTACTTGTCATCATAGCTCCCCACGACATAATATTTTTCATTTATGCCATCTTGGAATGAATTCCAATTGGGTGAATCCAAGAACAAAGAGGGTTCCCTCTTGTCCTTTTTCTCATAGTAGGTTTCCCATTAATATTTGAGATGAGGGGAGGCTTTGAGGAGCACAAAAGTAATATTTTCTCGGTTGGAGAAATCATGGACCTAGAAATACCCTTCCAGCAAATTCAACCATCTATCTAAAACATCTGCATCTATCTGGCCTTCAAATACAGGAATGTCGAAGTTGACTTGTACCTTGAAAGGAGTGGCACCTCCAGAGTGGTTGTTGGATGCAAATGCGTCACCGGTGGGCAGTTGTTCAAGGATTTGGGAAAATTTATCCATCATCGCATTCCTTTTTTTCTCGAGGGCCTCCTTGATCAATATTTTGATAAGATCTCTTTCTCCCTCATCTTTCTTTTCTTCAGCCATGGGAGGTCGTCAGGGTTTGCGAGGCTGATATTTTAAGGGTTCAACCAGATTGAGCCCTAACTCCTTATACCATGACCTCACTGGGGACATGCAAAGAAAAATAGAGAAAGAGCAAATCGCTTTGATACCACTGATCCAGACTTAAGAAGTAAGGAAAAATAATACAAATATAACCAAAAATACAAAGATGTATCAGAAATAGCACTTTGTTTCATTAATATCAAAGAACTAAAATATGTTTACAGACATAATCAAAATAAACTAGCTCGGGCAATGGTAGCTTATATCTGAGAAGAGATGTGGTGGCTACATGCCTCTGAACTATGTTACATGAGGCTCAAATGCCTATTTATTATTTAGAAACCATGGAAAACCCTAAACATCCAAAATCCTAACCCTAGGAGACGAGCGCCAAAACTATGGGCCCCGTTTGGGTAAATTGGTACATCAACTTCCTAGGGACGTAACTTTCGCATATGATCTATGTTTGATTCGCACAATACCTTGTTAGAAATATATATCTAAGGAATACAACTTTTTATGTGAGAAAATTTGGTTAACGTTCCATGTTGCTCCCATTTTTCCCAAAAAACGTCGTTTAGGGCCTAAAAACGGCTCTGGAAGTTTAGGACCCAAAAAACTGCTAAAAGTAGTAAATTGTGCTACAATTAAGGAAATTGAAAAACTAAAAGAAATAGTGGTGGGGGTCCAAGTGGAATAGGCTATTGGCCACCAATATCCACCTAGATGAAAAACCCTCATGGGGAAAAACTCAGCAACCCTTTTCAATAGAGAATTCTTCAACTCAACAAAGACACATCTAAGTCCAATTAGCCAGTCAAACATGGTCTAAGGCTCATCATCCCAGTCAAGTCAATCTAGCCCATGGAAAACATCTTTTTTCTTGTCTTCTTTACTACCTCAAAAATTCCTTCCATTCTTCCACAGAAATACCATTCGCATGCCTCAAAGATAGCCTTCATTCTGTCATAGAAATGTCCTTTTCATGCCTCAGACATAGCCTTCATTCTACCACAAAAATTTCATTCATGTGCCTTAGAGAGGGCCTTATTTCTTCCATAGAAATAACATTCCCATCCCTCAGATTTCTACCACAAAAATTCCATTTGCATGCTTTCATATTTCTTCCAAATAAATTCCATTCGCATACCTAAGAATTCTGCCATAAAAACATGCCATATGATACCTCAGAAACACAACATGTTATGCATAAAAAACATGTCATATTATGTCTCGGACCTTGTAATTATACCTCATGAGATGTGATATACTTCTTGGTTTGAAGGAGGAATGAATTGGCCCTTTATATAGTTTTTTTTGGGTTGAATGGGTGTGTCCCTTGCTAGAGTCGACCGAAGAATTTTAGGAGGCTAACTTGGCTAGGAGGAGGCCGACAAAACCATTTGTAGCTAAAAACTTTTAATTTCAAAATTTTTAATTTCTTTATTTTGAAAGTTCAAATGGGACTTGATACAAAATCATTTTATTTTTTCTCTTTAACATTTTAAATATTATTTACAAATTCATAATGACTCAAACATACATTATGAAGACCAAACATAGTTACAAAAATCAATAGTACTTACATCATATGTGAAATGTGATCCTCCTAGGTAGCACTATAAACCAATATATCATCGAAATAAACAATAAAAAATGAATCTATATAAGGGTTTCATACATCACTCATTAATCTAATGAAAATATCTAATGCATTGCATAGACCAAATGGCATGACTAACCACTCATACAAACATTGTCTATTTTTTAAGGTGGTCTTCTGAATGTATTCTTCTTGGACTTGAACCTAGTGATACGCTAATTTTAAACTGAGCTTAGTGAAAAAAAATTCTTGCTACAAATAATCTAAAAAATCACCAATCTTGGGTAGGTCTGGTACCTATTCTTGAGAATAATTTTGTTTAACAATTTTTAATCCAAATGCACATCCACCAAGTCCCATCCTTCTTTGACATAATTATGATGGGTGATGTACATGATGAGGGACTTGTTCAAATCACCCTACTCCAAATATTATTGCAACTACTTCACTTCGCTTTCTTCTAAAATTAATTTTTTGTACAACCCAAAACTTTCCAATGGATGGTTTGGAAATAATTATATTTTTTTATCCACTTCCCTCTTAGGTGCTATCCCTGTAGGCTCTTGGACAATTCCCTTATATGCCTATAAAAACCCTTCAATTTTTCATTTCAATTCCTTAGAACACCCCTCTAGGGATGCCTTTTCATTTATTGACTCCTCACCAAACTGATTTTATCTTAAAAATAATAAAACACATTTATTTCTATATCTAATCAATTTCATAGCTTGGTTGGAACTTATTGGTGAGATATTAGAATTTATTGTATACACATTGATAATGAATTATTTACCATCATTGATCAGGTAGTATCGGTTGGCTTGGAGTGTCCTAAATTTTTTGAAGGAGGAGGAAGGAAAACCCTAGCTGAACACTGGCGACAATGGCGGATAGGAAGGGTGGTTTCTGCCTGGACTGGAGTGCTTTGACCGTTATGGTTTGTTTTGGGTCTGGTGGTTTGGGTATAGGCATTCATGGTTAACATGAGACCTAACATACCGACATAAGAGTGATTATTAAATGTGTAGGTGACCTCTGGACCCCATCTGGTAGGCAGGAAGCTACAGTCGACAATTCACAATTTCCTCGGAACCCTCTAAAATAGCTACAGGCGGTTGGGGTTGAAACCAAGTAGAGGCTCGTGAATATCCTAGAACTCCATTTATGGAGGAGGAACAAGTCGACCATTCCTCAGATACATTGGATTCCTCACAAATTTGGGTTGATTTCCCACATCAGCAGCCAATCAGGCCATCCCCGAATGACATGGAATGTTTGAATGTACAAGCCCGAGCTAGGGTTATCTGACATGGATATTGGCGAGTCCTCACATGGAAAAATATGTTTTATGGTTCCTAACCCTGCCATTACAGAGAGCTTCGAAGACATTAACCCGTAGGAACAGGAACCGCCCTGTTTCACTATTCCGTCACCGTCTGTATTAAGACTATGGGAACAAAAACCTATTATTCATGAGGAGCGGGGCACTACAACTGTGGAAACTGGGGGCTACAGTGGTACTATTGAAGAAACCTTAGGTTTTGAACAACTCATTATACACACATCTGGAGATGTCAACATAACGGATTACATATCGAGGCAACCACCTGCCAGAAAAACATGTGGTTTTTTCGAGGGTATTACACAGCATATACCTCATCCTAAGGACAATGAGGCTTTAGAATCAGAAAATACCATACCTAAGGGTGTTGGAAATACACAGCCTCATCATATCCATAGAACAGGAACGAATAAAACCAAGTAAACCAAGGTCTGGGAGCAAGGCAAACTATTCGTCTTTGGGGAAGGCATCAGCGTCCCACAGGCAGAAGAAACAGAACAAAAAGTGGTCATTGGTCATGTTAGAGGAAGAAATAATCCACTACCAGACTAAAAAAGTGGACGATGGAGACATGGGGCCATGTACTGGATCAACTACCTTCAGTACTCACTATGAATCATGGTTGGTTCGCGTTCATATTCCCAAACCCGAAATAGGAAAACAGGGTCCTTTCTAAATTCTATCACATTGAGATGACCTCAGTCTTGCTCAAGCGTTGGACACCCCTATTTGACCCAGATAAGGAAAAACGGGGGGCTGGTCCCATTTGGGTCCGTTTACCTGGCTTACCTCTCCAATTCTAGATGGAGGATGTCCTTCGATGCATTGGCAAAGATTTGGGTATATATCTAGATCTTGACAGATCATACATAGATACCAAGAATATGTCCCTGTCCAAAATCTTGGTGCATCTAGATACATGAGAGGGGCTTGTGGAAAGCCTCTTCCTACAATAACGAGATTTCATCAGATGGGAAAAGCTATATTATGAGGGGGTTCCATTCTGATGCCGAAGATTCCATGAAGTGGTCCATCTATACAAGGAATGCCCTCTTATTAACGTCGCTAACAAGGATCAAACTAGGGCACAAGAGCATGTCGGCACCCAAAATCAAGAGGTCGCATGATTATCTACAGCATGGGGGCCCACTACTATGCAACCAAGAGCTTAGCGTCACACTCAAAAGACGCCTCTCCAAACCAAATCGCAGACACTTCTGATCCAAGTTACTAGATCAGGCATGATCCCGAGTACTACTATCTCTACCTCTACTCCCATTATTTCTAATATTTACAATTTTGTAGCTCCTATTATCCCTATAAATGCATCTATATATTATTTTAATGCCTACAACCTTGACCCCATTATTTTCCCTGCTACATCATCCCCACGCTCCTCCTCGGTACCTCACCCTATCACACGGGTGGGAGCCCCTAGTATTCACATTTAATAGATGGATTCCTTAGGTAATAGTTTTACCCAGCGTTACAATCTCAGACCCCTTCCACTAACTAAATCCACTCCTTCTTTCAGACTGGGGGATGATCCCTCATCCAAGCTTCATAAATCCTCCAAGGACAAACCATCCTCATTATCCAAAGCCATACTGTGAGATAGGATCGAGGTGGATTCTGGGAAAAAATATTCCATATATCAATTTCTTAGAGAAAAGGCCACCCCTGACCTGGTTTCCCCATGATTTGTCTATCCTTCAACTAAAGATGGTTAGCCAACCCTGACAAAAAATTGGCTCTTAGGCGACTGCTGGCTTTGGAGAGAATTGATGTTATATTTCTACAATATACATTAGGGGAAAGGGAGGCCATACACACTTTTTTATCCTCCTTTCTACCTGACTGGACCATTCATACCTTGGATGTGCCATTGGCTTCAATAAATGAAAAATTAAAGAGGAGAACATGTGGGGCTAGAATGGAGGATTAGGTGCAGACATTATATCCTCTAAACATGATGGTCCCCTCTATATGATCAATATATATGGTCCATGCCACAATAGGGTTGGCTTCTGGGACAAATTAATGGCATCATCATTTATGAAGGGGGATCACATCATTATTGGAGGGGACCTAAATATTTCCATGGGGCATGCAGAAACCTGGGGACCCAATGCACAATTAGACCCTATGACTGCATACTTTGAGCAATTGTTGGATAATGCCTACCTATTGGATATTGACATGACTAAAAATATACCTACTTGGCGTAATAGTAGGACGGGGGAGGCAACCCTTGATCGCAGGTTGGATCGTTTTCTCATCAAATCCAAACTAGTGGACAGGGTGGATGGGATGAGATAATGGGTGGGATTGGGGGGTATCTTTGAAAACTCTCCCATTTTCCTTGAAGTTATCAGTGTGAATTTCAGACCTAAATTTCCCTTAAATTTCAATTCCACTTGGCTCGTTGAACCTGATTTCGAAAAAATTGTAAAGAAATATTGGATACATTGCTACCAAGACCCCAACAATATGTCAGCACGGGTCATATCCAAAAATTTGATTCATATAAAAAATAGGACAATTAAATGGGCAAGGGAGAAAAATATTCAAGATGAAGCATCCCTTATGAAGATTGAAAAATAAATTGCAGGAATTACTGGCTCAGACAATTTAGGATTTCAAAGCAGTGACAGGAAAAATCAATTAATAGTGTTGGAAGCATTAAAAAAAAAAATCTTAAGAAAAAGAGAGAAAACCTAGAGGCTTAAAAGCAAGGCCACCTGGCTAAAATCAGGGGACGATAACACGAAGTTCTTTCAACAATGTTCCAAGGGAAGGAAGATCACCAATACCATCTGGGAATTACGAGATTAGGATGGCAAGGTGGCCAAAACACACAATCAGCTTGCAGATATGGGTATTATACATTTCTCTCAATTATACAGAGACCCTCAAGTGGAAAATATTGCAAAGGTACTTTGTATTTCTAGGGCAATGCCCAGATTTGCGGATGAGGATGATACCGAAAACCTCAATGCTCCAGTAATCCTGGGGGAAAATGAATTTGTCTTGAAATGGTTCAAAAGCGATAAGAGCCTAGGACCTTATGGCTAGCCAATTGAATTTTACCTTACTTTATTTGAAGAGATTGGTATGTACCTCCTTCTGGTCATTGAAGAATGCAGAACCTCAGGAAGGATGTATGATGGTTTCAACTCCACTTTCATTTCTCTCATCCCTAAAGATGATAACCCCAATACTTTCAATGATTACATAACTATATCCTTATGTAATTGTATATACAATATCATTGCCAAGATTGTTTCAAACTGCATCAAGTTGATACTATCTCGGCACATATCAAAGAAAAAATTTTCCTTTCCACACAATATACAAATTCATGAGGCCATAGGCACTGCACAAGAAGGACTGCATTCTATCAAACTCAAGAAATTCAAAAGCATCATTCTCAAGATTGACCTAGCTAAGGCATTTGATCACACTTTTTGGACTTATATAAAACTCATTCTCACTCGCATCGGCTTTCCACACTCCTTTATAAAATGGATCATGTGCTGCATCACATCTGCATCCTACAGCATCCTTATTAATAACGTCCCGTATGAAATTTTCCATGTTGAAAGGGGGCTCAGACAAGGCTGCCCATTATCTCCCCTAATCTTACTATTGATCATGGAAGGTTTGAGCAAACTTATATCCTTTGCTAGGACATCCGGAACATTAATTGGGGTCAATGTGACTGATATCATTCATGTTATTCACCTTCTATTTGTTGATGATGTTCTAATTTTTTTAGATGGGACCATGTGGGACTCGAATTGTTTCAAGAGGATTTTGTCTGTATTCTGTCAAGCCATAGGTAGGCAGCCCAACCTCAACAAATATTCAATCATGACGGTCAAGTGCTCCATCCAAGAACACAAGCATGCACTACAATAGTTTCATTTCGACCATCTGGACATTAAGGATGGTCTCAAATATATGGGATTTATATTCAAACCAAATGATTACAGAATTACTGACTGGAACTGGCTAATTTCAAAAGTCTAAAGACGCATAAAAATTTGGAAACAGAGATGGTTATCTAGAGCAATCAGATTATTCCTTATCAAGTTGGTACTGGAGGTTATACCGATATATTGGATGACACTGGACTGGATCCCCAAAGGAGTCACTGCCATAATCCAATAGATCTATCGAAGGTTCCTTTGGAGGGGGAATCTGGAGGGCAACATATTTTCATGGGTGAAATGGGACAATATTACTAAACCAAAACAGTGGGGAGGTTTCGGCTTAAAGGATTTAAATTTATTTGCCACTATACTGGTTGCAAAGATGGTTGGAAATTATTAACTACAAAAAATCTATGGAAAGAGGTTACATATCACAAATATATTTCTCCATTGATCACATTAGAATGGATCATAGGATGCTACAGAAATATAACTACTTCCTCCACTATCTAGAGAGCCATTACAAACTCTATCGTTGTTATCAAAGGGGGCCTAGCCTGGTGTATCAGTTCAAGTGCACATGTTAGAATTGGTATAGATGCCTAGTCTGGTTGTGGACGGGATCATTTATTACCTTTGGCACTAAGAAAGGCTCTCAGTGCTACTGGGATATATTTCTTATCTCAAATCGCTGATATGGCTAATATTAGTTGGCTCACTCAAGTGTGGAAATCTACATAGGAATTGGGGATACCTGATATATGGTAGGATGTATGGAACCGCTACACTAGAGCGCTCGAGGCCTCCCACGTTATAATCTCAAAATGGGTGGATGAAATTATATGGGTTGTGTCTCCTCATGGCATATATACACCGAAAGAAGGGTATTCCTTCCTCATATCGGAACAGGAACCCAATGTCCTGGGATGGTGGTGGCTGCATCTATGGAAACTAAAGGCACCTATAAAAACTATATTATTTATGAGGTATTTGATCACTAATCGCACCCCTACGAAGGAAAAATTTCCAAGATATCCTTTCACAGCCCATCTAGATGCAGTTTATGCAAAGAGAAATTTGAATATGTTGAACATATTTTCTTGACATTCCCTACTACTATGTTGATTTGGAAATAGATCTACATTACCTTGGTCATTTCTATCAGATAGAATGGAGACACACTCACTTTGACATGGCATAACTGGTGGCACACGGCAACTACTTAGAAAATCAGGAACCTCCCACTACTGGTCTGTTGGGGAATTTGGTTGGCCCGTAAAAAAATCACTTTCAAGAGTTCCCTTATAAAATGGCACATCATTTGCAATACCATTGTCGCCCAATCTCTCATGATCCCTGAAGAATATACCAAGACCCTGACTAGGCTCATCATTCTTGAATCTATTGACCAATCTTATCCTTAGGTATACTTTGATGGAGCTGACAGCATTGCAAGTTGTGGTGGTGGTGCTATCTTACACATCACAGATAGTCATTTTTACAATATCAAAATGGGCCTAGGTCAGGGCACCAACAACTATTCAGAATTAAATAGCCTCGGACTCCTCACATTTTCCCTTGAAAAAAACTTCGACAGAATTCAGATCTTTGGGGACTCTAAAATTTTCATAAATTGGATCAAGAATGTTGCTCGATGTAATGTGCACACACTCGGAGGTTTACTGGATGAGGTTATTACACTAACATCACTATTTTATTTTATTACTTTCTCTCACATTTGTAGGGAAAGGAACCAGGTTTTTGATGGCCTTTCCAAAGAAGCAGTGTAGTTACCATGGGGCCAATGGTTGATATCTAAACATAAAGAACAGAAACATTGCTAGTATTACCACAAGCCTTTAATTTAATATGTTGGTGCTGATGGGCCATATGATAAGCCTATATGATCATTGGCAGGACTTTTTCATACAATTTTGATTTTAGCTGGCTACTTATGATGGACTTTTTATTTATTTTTTACTTTCTCATTACCATGTAAATATATTTATCTCATTACTTTATTATGAACATATATAGACTGGTGGTTGGACCATAATAGATATACGCATATCTCTATATGCAGATGATATAACATGTAATTTTCCTTCAATCAAAGAAAATTACGATTTTTTCCTGGAAAAAAAGTGTCGATTGGCTCTCCTCATGAATATTGCATCTCACATATACATGTATGGATTCCCGAACATAATTTCACATACATTAAGTGGAGCTACATCCAATTATACTTCATCAATAATATTAACACTAGTATAAAAGTTTACTACACTATTTTGTTCCTTAATTTTTTCATCATTACTTTCCCATCCTAATGGATATGGGATAGGATGGTCTCAAACCTCCACTCCAAGATATTTGACCAGACCATCGTTATGGTATTAGTTTGTAAATGTGATTCAAATAGGGCATCAATCACGGTTTTAATGACCTATATCTTAATGTGGAAGAGCATGGTCATCTCATTCTCTTCCTAATGATAAAGGATATTTTTGTAATCTATCAAAAAATATTCACTAGTCACCAGTAGGGTGTAACATCGAGTATGATTAAGGAATCATATGCATCACATGGAAGAGAAAAGAGTTCCAAAAGTAGTATAATTCCATTAAAATCATGCGTGTATTACTATATCCTAAACAACCAACTAATTTACATAGAGTTGAGTACATCCATATTTACAACCCTAAATAGATAGTTACAACAGTTTAACTATCTCAACCGAATTGACTAGACCAACTTGGATGGTTGACTCAATTGAGGAGTCGCCTGACTTGCAATACATTCTCGACTAGCCTCTCAAAAATATGCCCCACCCTCAATGCATTACTTTTCTCAAATAAGGGGGAGGCTTGGAGTAGAAGAGAATATAAGAAATAAAGTGGATAGTTATAGTAGAAGAGAATATAAGAAAGAAAGAGGATAATTATTGTAGAAGAGAATATAAGAAAGAAAGAGGATAAGAAAATAAGATCATGTTGGTTGAATGTTGAATAATCATTTTATAGTCAATGGAGAAGGTTCCTCCCCTGTATGTTATCATGTCAGTTATTCGATTGATCCTATAGGTTGACCATCCTTTGTTCCTTGTACTCCTTCCAAATTGCTCAAGATATGAATTCCTCTTATTTGTTTTTCCCCCAATGACTAGTTGGAGCCCTCGACTTCTGATTCTGGAATATATGATTATTTGACTCTAGCTTCCTCAACCTTATACCATTTATGGAAAATAGTTGAGATAATTAGGAAACATGTGGGACCATACTTTCTCATACATGTAGAAAATTCAATTCCATTATGTTTTTCATAACTTAATATGTTCTACAGGGTATTTCCCTAGATTTAAGGTTGGATATTTACTTGTGCTGACATATTTCGTCCTCCAAAACACTCAAAAAAATAGGTCATTATTGTTGTCCAGGTTTTGAGTCTAGAAACAAGGGTATCCCATTTTCTTGTTGCTTTTCTTAAAAAAGTTTGAACTAGACTTTTCATTCTTCCTTTCTCTCCTATTTCCTTAGTCACTTGTTCAATGTGGTTTGCAATAGATGCTTGTTCTTGGAACCTTAGTGGGGTACCACAATCCCTCCTCAAGTAAAATAGTAGCAATGAGGAGTCTCTTTTAAATTTACTTCTTGAATAATGGGAATCTAGGTCATACATTTTTAGGTACAATGGCTTCAATTGACCAACATTATTTTTCTTTATATTCGTAATTCTTGATTTTCCATTCGTAAATCTTAGTGTCCAAATTTTGACCTATGGAGAGGGGGGGGCTGAAATAATTTATCCAAATGCATTTGGTTTCCTATTGTCTTTATCCTCATGCAATATTTGATATAACCTCCTTGTTTTTGTATCATCATCCTATGGTTCTACCCACGTTTTTCCTTCTCGATTTTTAAGAGGAATTATAATTTTTTCTTATTTCCTTTTAATTTTATTTTATCCCTTTCTAAGGAAATTATGGCCTTCATTTTTTGACCACACGGTCTTCTAACCAAAGTTGGATATGCTGGTATTCCATCAATTAATTTTATTACCTTGAAATCAAAAAAAGTTATAATTCCCATTATTGATGTTTTTACTTGTCTTATTATTCCAATAGGTTCTACTAATCTCTAGTCTACTAATTTGAGATAGTTAGTTGTTCGTTGTAGAGTCATCCTTCCTAGTTTAATCCACGTTTCCCTAGTAAGGATATTGACTTGTGATCCAAATTTTAATATGAATTGTTTTATCATATATCCATCTATCTCAAGGTCTAGTTTAGGGTCATAATCATCAAAATTATTACCATGAGATAATTGGCACAAGTTCTTTCATTGGTTTCTTTCCACATTATAGTCTTTCAACATGTGGAGGAGCTCAATCAAATGTTTGACTGGCAGTTCTTCTTTTAATAATTCCATAAATTCCGCTAATATATTAAGCTTCATTTATTTATGTTTTCCAACCTCATTTTTTAAAAATTCAACTAACTTTTCCATCGTATCACTATGTCGCTGCAAATTTGGATATTGGGTAGTGCTTTTTGATGGTCGAAAAAAGTGTTGATCTCTTACATTTTTTTCTTGACATGCTCATGATTTGGTGATGACATGAAGGTTTTTGGAGATCAAAACCTATTTCTTTTGGATATATTGGAGGAGGTTTCAAACCCTTTTAATCATTATTTATTATAATATTTTAGGGAAATCTTCTAAAGAATGATCACCTATTCTGCACATATTGTAGAATCTTATGATGATTTTATCTTTCAAGGGGAAAACTAGGATCAACATGGTCCTCCTACGAAAACGTGAAGTAGTAAATTCTTACCTGACCTCAATCTCGGCCTCAAACCTTTCCATTATATCCACCCATCTTCCACCAAATCCTTATTTATTTTTTCCTCTTCCTCCTTGTTTTTTTGGGTCATTAAATTGATCATATGCCTATGTATGTGTTGACAGGAAAATGTGTCCAGCCAACAGTAGGGGATCTCCCCGGTAGAAAGTCCCAATTAGACCTTCAACTTTTTGGAATAGGGATCCCGTCTGGGGTGTGGGTCCAGCTACCGCTTAAGTCACCTTTCCCTTCGGTCTCAAAAGAACCTGATTGAACCTG
Source organism: Pinus albicaulis (assembly GCA_034641835.2). NCBI lineage: Eukaryota > Viridiplantae > Streptophyta > Pinopsida > Pinales > Pinaceae > Pinus > Pinus albicaulis. The sequence goes on along the minus strand of CM076584.1, from coordinate 1,016,800,934 downwards.
CGGACACACACTTATTCACATGATACAGAATACATGATTGATGCATTAAACACGTATATATCACTATGCGTAGCAAGACAATAAATAAATCATATACGCCGAAGGAGGTGTCGTTAGCAACACATCTTTGGGGTTATGCTTGTGAGGTATTCTGACTACAAAAGAAATAGTTCTTTATGGCGAGATCCCCCTTTATTTCCTGAAAGATAAATGAAATGCTAATAAAAAAGGTCATTAACATCCATTTAGAGAGCAATGAAAAACTGAACATCATTAACACAAGCACAGATAGCCATGATGCATAAATGATGCCATTAAGAGTGCAGCTTCATTAATCAAAAGATATTTGAAACTGTATAAGAAATACTCATAGTGTTCACACAGCAAAACACATCATATCCAAAGGAAGTTTTAACAGGTATCTGTATTCATATGCACAAGAGTGTTATCTTTCAATACAATGTTGTATATCTCTTGAGTCTCCAAAAGAAAAAGTCCTTTACACTTTCCCCGGAGGGAGTTTTATAGAACAAAACTTGCCCTTTGGGCTTCCCAGATTTTTGCCTGCCTGCCTGTTGCGTTGCCTTGCGACCTGGGAGGAGACTGCGACCTGCGACCTGGCTAGTGGGTGCGACCTGCGACCTGGCTAGGCAGTGCGACCTGCGACTTGCCTAGGTGGTGCGACCTGCGACCTGCCTCTAACTACTGCCAGCAACTTACTGCCACCAGGCTATGAAGATGAGCGCGCAATTGTGAGGTCAGGGGTGTCAATCTGCTATTCTTTGAGGAAATCTTGCCAGGTCTGATACTCTGCTGCTATGGGGGAAACAAGAGGGACCTCCTCTTTCAACTGATGCATGCATTCCAAAGCATTTGGGATTAGAGTTTCCCTTTTTTGAGAGATCTGGTTGGAAAGAGAGGCGAGCTTGGTATAAATCCATACTGGCGTGACAAGAAACTGACCCAGATTTTCTTGTGATGCTGCGAGCTCGGGGGCGGCAGCAGCTTGCTTGATGGGCCGCAGAAATGACTAGATTTCTTTATCTACTTATTCCTAGGTCTTGTGTGCATCGAGTCGATGGCACTGATCAGGTGGTCATATGAAGACATTACTTTGTCCAAATCATTGGATAGCTTTTCCTTGGACTGCATTTTCATACGGATTTGGACTTTGGCATCTTGTGTATGAATCCAATCCTTCTTAGGCAAATGCTCAGGAGCCTAAGGGTATCGCACTGTCCAATCCATCATTATATCTAAGGCAGCTGAGGCCTCCTTGAGCTGCTCGTGCTTCTGCTTAGTTTCTGCTCGTGCTCTTACCAATGGGGCGACTGTTTGTTTTATGGTGAACATTTCCCCATACACCTACCTCATGATCGCCTCTAATACATCGCACTCCTTTAGAATGGAAATTGGAACTTCATTGACCGGGGGAGTCTTGTTTCGGAGTTGTTGAACCTCTTCTTTCAACGCCGACCTCTCCTGTTCCACCTTCTTCTCCCGCTGCTCTGTTGCTTGTAGTCTATTTTGTAGAGAAACGATTTCTCTACTCATTCTGGTTAAATTTTCTTCTGTGGCCACAGCGAAAGCCGTGCCTGCCGATGCTATCATCACGGGATTAGTCCTAGTATCAAGGACTATGTCTTTTCCACTTGCAACTGTGGATGCGGCGGAAGGACTTTGTGTCAGGGACCTTCTCTTCTCCTGCTGGATTTTGAAGGATAATTGATCGAATGTCAGCCTAGTGAGTTCGAATACCTCCTCCTCCTGCCCCTAGGGGGAATTAACATCGGAGAGCATGGTTCCTGTACCACCTAGAGGTACTTCGAGGGGAGACACCTCGATGTCTTCTATCATTTCATCCTCCTCTTCCTTCTTCTTTTCCTCCTCTTCCCTTCGCTGGCGCTCGGCTTCCGCCTTCTCATGTTCTTCCTTCCGCCTACGCTCTGCTTCTGCTGATGCTTCTATTTTGGATTTCCTCTTCTGCTCGGCTGCAGCAGCTTGGTCTGCTTTCTTTTGGCGTTCAGCTTCTGCTTTGTCTAGCTCTTTCTTGAGTGTCTGTTTCGCTACGGCCTGCGCCTCTTTTTCCTCCTTTTCCTTCCTGGCCTCCTTGGCCTCCTTCTTCTTCTGTTCTGCCCTTAGGCTCTTCTTATGCTTTTCCTCGTCCTATTTTATTTTCTTTTCTCTCTCTTGCTGGGCTTTGGCCTCTACTTCTTTCTGTTGGGGAGAGGTAGTAGGCCCTACTGGTCCGGGGCTTTTTAGCTAAAGAGGAAGAAGCACCTCCTAACCTACGACTCATGTCTTCCAGGATTTGATCATCTGGATCCTCTTGGCCAGATTCTGCCCCCGGAGAAATTTGTCTATCTGCATTGTACCAGTTCCTTCTTTCATCTTCTCCCGGGTGTTCTACATGCTGGTAGTTCCATTTGAATTCAGCCTTCTTGCAGTGTTCGAGAACTATCCTCTCCGGGTCATATATTCGGTACTCTAAAGCCCCAAAGTGATAACTTTTCATCTCTTCTCCCTCTGCCCCTACCTCTCTGAAATCTTTAACTGTGTATGCGCCGATAGTGAGGCGTAGCGTAGGCCAGGGCTTCTTCTTACCTTTGGACAGGACACTGGAGAAGCCCGAGGACATTTGGAAGCATACCTCTTGCATGAGCACTCTATCTGTAACGAAGCGAGGCATAGCATGTGGTGCCCTGAATGAGCCAAAGACTCAGATGAAAGTATATTCGGCGAAAGGAAACCAATGCGCCGCTTGGTTTAGAGTATCCCTGGCTCACCAAGACATGCAAGGGGCATCCTGGCCAAATAATTTTCTGTATAGAGCGGGGATGAATACTTGAGAGATTGGCTCTATATCCTGTTTATACCTGGATTCCCAAAACACCTTTGTTTGTAGATGAATTGCATGGGTTTGCGTGGAATCCCAGTTATGTGCCCATCCCTCAAAATGCAACCTCGCACAGATGACATCCAATAGATAAGAGGCCATATAGAATTCAGAAGGCATTCCTTCATCTAGGGCCAGTGCTGAGGACAAGTTTGTATGCATTGAGGTCATCAATATGCTAGCCCAGTTGAAATGGGTGCCATGCACCGTTACATATTCCATGATAGTAGCCCATGTGTCATTGAAGGTGGTGGCGTCAGGGCACCCGTACAATCTGCAAAGCATGGCGGCTACTAATTTATATACTTTTCTCGCGCTGGCCACCGAATATTCTTGGTCTTTCTTGACTTTAAATTTCTCGGGATCCTCCCACCACTGCTTGATAGTGTCAACTACAAGGACTGCATGGGAAAAATCCCATTCTTCTGTAAAGTTTTCTTCTTGGTGAGGCAAAGAGTAATAAACATGGGCATCCGAGCCTACGAGTGTTGCGAAAGCCTTGCCTTTGCTATCTCGCATCACGAACTTCTTTGGATCCGTTTTCTGTATGATCCATTCTATCATCTCTGGGCATGGAAATATAGCCAGATGAGCACCTGCGAGATGTAGCTTGGACCTTTTGACCTTTAAGTATACCTCCCGATCCGGGAGGTCTTCTGGGAATTCTGTTACGACGAACTCTTGGTACACTTGGTACCATCGCATGCTGTCCCTTTTTGCAAATGTACAAAGGGTATCTCTGTATATCGGGGGTGGGGACACTAGCATGTCCATCTCCACATCTTCCACTTCCAAGTGCTTGCCTTTCTTCCGGGACACTGGGGGTCCCATGTCGCTGGAATCCGAGAGGACAGGTATACACTCCGCGTCTGCTTCAAGTTCACCTGTCATATTCATGAAAGAATCCCATGATAAGAACGACATGATGATATAAGACCAATTACAGTTTATCAATGATTTAGCTGGGACACAGGAAAAATTGAATAAATGGTCTACTGGGTCGCGGGGTCGCAGATTGTGAGAAAGTATGAAAATGCGACCTTGCGACCTTGCGACTGGGTCGCTGGGTCGTAGGGTCACAAAGTTGTTGAAAAAATGGAAATGCAACCTTGCAACCTTGCGACTGGGTCGCGGGGTCGCTAAGTCGCAAATTTGCGAAAATGGAAGGGATACAACCTTGCGACCTCGGGACTAGGTCGCGGGGTCGCTAAGTCGAAAACTGGGAAAATGGACCGGAATCAGAAGGAAACCCTAAGTAAGAAATGCAAACAACAGATGAGACAAATGACAATTTAAAGGCTGAGGGATGCAGGGATTTGGCAAGAATAACCCAAAAGGAAACAACAGGAGAGAAAATGGCAACTTACCCGGGAAAATCGCGCGCCAGTCGACCTGTCAGAGCCTTTTCTTTCGATTCGCTGAATATGAAAAATAATACCTAGTGACCTCCTTTATATAAAAAGGTCGCACATGTGGGCATTTAATGAGGTTGCAAGGTCGCAATTCGAGTGATCTGGGAGGTATGCGACCTCGCGACCTTGCAACCTGCGGGTCGCGGGGTCGCAAATTCGCTGGGTCGCGGTTTTCCAAGAAATTGAGTTTTGCGACTTTGCAACTCTGAGACCTTTAGGTCTCGGGGTCGTAAGGTCGTGGAGTCGCAGTTTTCCAAAAAATGAAGTTTTGCGACTTAGCCTTATGGACTCTTTACTTAGTTTTCTTTAAGTTCAAGGGGCTCCGAAAAAAAATTTTAAAGTGGGCTTTTTTTGGAGGGTGTTGTAGAGGCTACAACAAATGGCGATTCACTGGACGAACCTAGAGTCTCTGCCGATGGTCAGCCTTGGAGGGGGGAGAGAGGGGTCTTCACTCATTGTTTCCTTTACCTTAAGGTCAACATTGCCTAGCTTTTGGGCACCTTGCGAGGTTTCTCAGCCCGCTGGCTTGTTCGAGCGCTGGTTAACCAAATTTCATTTCTTCAGGTCTCCAAACTGAAAGGGTTGGAGAACTCCAGGCAGCTACAGGGTCCGGTACGATTATTTTTTCCTCATCGTGTTGCTCCGCTGCCAGTGAACCTCTCGGTCCTGGTGGAGTCACTGCCTAGGAATCGTGAACGTTGCTCCACTGCCAGCGAGCCTGGTCAGTACCCCAGCGGAGTCGTTACATCACCTCTCTGCACAGGAAGCCTTTCTCAATCCTTTACCCTTTATTAGTGTGCTATTGCACTTATTTTGAATGTGCCTGAGGCACTTATTTAGATGTGCTTGTGGCACTCATTTGAGATGGGAAAACTTTGCCTGGGCGGATGAGGGATCCCGACTTATTTTTCTTGCAGAGAGGTTGTTCCTGGTCTGGTATGAGGACTTTGGTTTTTCCCGGGTGCCCTAACGTAGCATGGAGTACCTCTTTTCCCTTTCGATCTAGTTACCACTGCATCACACTTTCTTTTGCAGACACCCTCTCAAACTTGCTAGGTGGGCTCCCTGCTTGATGGCTTGAGCTAGATCATATGCTTCCTTTAGGTGCCGGTAACAAGCAATCCTTTACCACCTTTGTGTTTATTGGGAAAAATGCCTTCCATCAGCATAGAACCTGTTGCAGTGTGCCAATTGCGTGGCTCTGACAAGCCCTTCCGTTTTAAATTTTTTTTTATTTTTTTTAATTTTATTTTTTATTTTTTGTCAAAAGGGATGAAAATGGAAACTATGGTACAAGGATAAGATAGCCCTCCAAGGGCCGCTAAGTGAATTAATGTTTGAGGTCATGGCCATTTACCGGGAGGACCTCGACTCTTCCCTCAAGGGTTTGCAGTCTAAATGTATGGGAACCTATTTTCTCCTTAACTTGGAAAGGACCTGTCCATAGTGCTTGGAACTTACAATGTTTTCCCTTTTCTTCGTGAGCTTTATCCCATTTCAGGACCAGGTCTCCTACCTCAAAGTTTTTATTCCCTACAGATTTTCTATCAAACCATATCTTGATTCGGCTTTGGTGGATGGCGAACTTTTCTCAGGTTTTTTGTCTTTCTTCCTCCAACTTCAGTAGTGTGTCAATCCAAGTCTGCAAGGTAGGGAATGGGGTACCATGACATTCTTGGGATAGCTGAAGGGCAGGGAGAGATAAACGGGGAGGAAGAATAGCTTCTTTTCCATACACGAGAAAATATGGAGAGGTGCCTAGGGAGGACTTGGGCATGACACGCTCGGCCCAAAGTGCACTGTGAAGGGCGTTGTGCCAGTTGCGCTGGTGGGACAGCAGGGTCTTCTTAATGATGCGGATCAGATTTTTATTAGTTGAATCAGCTAAACCATTTCCTTGGGGATATTAATTTGTAGAATGTTTAAGAATAATATTGTTTTCCAGAGAAAAATCATATAATTTAAAAGATGAAAAGTAAGTTTCATTATCAAAAACCAAGGAAGTTGGAACGCCAAACCTGGTGATGATAGAATGAGTGACGAACTCTATTACCTCCTGATCATTGATTTGGCGTAAAGGTGTTGCTTCGACCCACCTGGTGAAATAATCAGTAGCTGTAAGAATATACCAGTGTTTCTTGGAAGAGTGAGGTATGATTTTGCCAATGACGTCCAAACCCCACTGTTGAAAAGGCTCTTCCACTGCTATTGATAGTAAGGGGGTGGCTAGACGCACCTCCTGGTTCGCAAATCTCTGGCACTAGATGCACTTCCGGACATATGCATGCGCATCTCTAAAAAGGGTTGCCCAGTAGTATCCTGCGCGCATTATCTTGTGGGCGGTGGTATCGCCTGCAAAATGACCTCCAGCTGGTCCGTCGTGCAGCTTGGTCAAGATTTTCTGCGCTTCATCATGTTCTAAGTAGCGTAGCAAGACTCCATCGTAATGTTTCTTGAAAATCTTGCCCTGGATCAGCTGGTAAGATGAAGCTTTGAGTCTTATCGCACGTTTCTGCTGGGCAGTTAGAGCAGGGTCTAGTACGCCCTAGGCTAAGTATCCTGAAATGTCAGAGTACCAAGAAGGGCTTCTCTGCTGAGGCACGTGGTCACTCTGATACATGTCAATTTCCTGTTCCCAACACTCTTCTTCAACTCCACATGAACTTGCAGCCTCCACAGCCATTTGGCATAATCCTTGTCCTTTCACAGTGTGTGCTGGTTTAAACTCTAAATCATACTCTTGCAGGCACGCCACCCAGTTGACTCGCCTCTCGCCTAGCTCCTGCTGCACGAAAAGTGAGCGAACAGCTGGGTGGGGGATGAAAACCGTGACATGGTTTTTCAAGATGTAGGGCCTGAAATGCTTGACTGCTTTATAGACTGCATAAGCTTTCTTTTCGATTTCAGGGTAGTTCAATTCAGCTCCTTGTAAACCAGTGCTCATGAAGGAAATAGGTCGTTCATCATTGTTGTCGTCTTTCTGCATGAGGACAGGTGCAAGTGAAGAATCCGAATCGAAAGTATACAAGATAAAGCCTCTGCTAAAATCTGGACTTTGGAGGGAAGGTGCTTCAGCTATAGCCTGCTTGATTTTGTCGAAGGCCTCCTTCTCTGGCAGATTCCATTGGAAAACCGCATTCTTTTTTATCATTCCCTGCAAATGCTTGACTATCTGGGCGAAATCCGATATGAATTTACGGACAAAGTTGATTTTCCCCAGGAAAGATTGCATTGATTTCTTACTGCTCGGGGGTGGGGGGGGAATCTGGGAAATGGCTTTCTCCCACTCTGGATCTACTACAATGCCTTGCTTAGTTATAATGTGGACCAGAAAATTTCCTTCTGCCACAGTGAAGACACTCTTCTTTGGGTTGAGTGAAATCTCGTACCTTCTGCACCTCTCGAAGATTTTTTTGAGGTGGCGTAAATGATCACCCCGGTGTTTTGAAAACACAGTGACGTCGTCCAAATAGACTACCACGCTCTACCCTATCAAACCATGGAAAGCTATATCCATGGCCCGTTGGAAGGTTTCCCCCGCGTTTATCAACCCAAAAGGCATGCGTCTGAAAGCGAACGTTCCCCGTTTGGTCCGAAGGTAGTTTTTAATCTATTTGGTTCTGCTACCAGTACTTGGTTGTAGCCAGAAAACCCATTCAATAGGGAGAACATATCGGATCCCGACACAGCTTGCAATATTTGTTCCATAGGTGGCACGGGATAATTGTCTTTGTTCGAGGCTCAATTTAAGTTCCGGAAATCCACACATAAGTGGATATCGCTAGACTTCTTCTGTACTGGGACCAAATTTGACACCCATGTGGAGTGACGAACTTTGAAGATGATGCGAGCGTCCAAAAGCTTCTTTAGTTCCTTCAGGATCATCGGTTCCAGAGTAGGATGCACTTTTCTGAGCTTCTATTGGAACGGCTTCGCACCTTCCTTCATGGCTATCACGTGCTGAATAATCCGGGTATCGTACATATGCAGATCATCATATGTGCAAATACGTCTCGATACTTCCGGAATAATTGGGTGAAGGCTTGTGTTTTTGGGTCATTAAATTGATCATATGCCTATGTATGTGTTGACGGGAAAAATGTGTCCAGCCAACAGTAGGGGATCTCCCCGGTAGAAAGTCCCAATTAGACCTTGAACCGTTTGGAATAGGGATCCCGTCCGGGGTGTGGGTCTGGCTATCGCTTAAGTCACCTTCCCCTTCGGTCTCAAAAGAACCTAATTGAACCTGTGGACACACACTTATTCACATGATATAGAATACATGATTGATGCATTAAACACGTATATAGCACTATGCGTAGCAAGACAATAAATAAAGCATATACGCCGAAGGAGGTGTCGTTAGCAACACATCTTTGGGGTTATGCTTGTGAGGTATTCTGACCACAAAATAAATAGTTCTTTATGGCAAGATCCCCATTTACTTCCTGAAAGATAAACGAAATGCTAATAAACAAGGTCATTAACATCCATTAAGAGAGCAATGAAAAACTGAACATCATTAACACAAGCACAGATAGCCATGATGCATAAATGATACCATTAAGAGTGCAGCTTCATTAATCAAAAGATATTTGAAACTGTATAAGAAATACTCATAGTGTTCGCACAACAAAACACATCATATCCAAAGGGAGTTTTAACAGGTATCTGTATTCATATGCACAAGAGTGTTATCTTTCAATACAATGTTGTATATCTCTTGAGTCTCCAAAAGAAAAATTCCTTTACATTTTCCCCGGAGGGATTTTTATAGAACAAAACTTGCCCTTTGGGCTTCCCGACTTTTCGCCTGCCTGCATGTTGCGTTGCCTTAGGACCTGGGAGGAGACTGCGACCTGCAACCTGGTTGGTGGGTGTGATCTGCGACCTGGCTAGGCAGTGCGACCTGCGACTTGCCTTGGCGGTGCGACCTGCGACCTGCCTCTAACTACTACCAGCGACTTACTGCCACCAGGCTATGAAGATAAACGCGCAATTGTGATGTCAGGGGCATCAATCTGCTGTTCTTTGAGGAAATATTGCCAGGTCTAATACTCTACTTCTATGGGGGAAACAAGAGGGATCTCCTCTTTCAACCAATGCATGCATTCCAAAGCATTTGGGACTAGAGATTCCCTTTTTTGAGAGATCTGGTTGGAAAGAGATGCGAGCTTGGTATAAATCCATACTAGCGTGACAAGAAACTGACCCAGATTTTCTTGTGATGCTACGAGCTCGGGGGCGGCAGCAGCTTGCTTGATGGGCTGCAGAAATGACTGGATTTCTTGATCTACTTGTTCCCAGGTCTTCCCTTCGTCCAATGCCCCTAGCAAAGGAATGTGGTGAAGGGTGTGCATCGAGTCGATGCCGCTGATCAGGTGGTCGTATGAAGACATTACTTTGTCCAAATCCTTGGATAGCTTGTCCTTGGACTGCATTTTCATACGGATTTGGACTTTGGCATCTTGTGTATGAATCCAATCCTTCTTAGGCAAATTCTCAGGAGCCTGAGGGTATCGCACTATCCAGTCCATCATTCTATCTAAGGTAGCTGAGGCCTCATTGAGCTACTCGTGCTTCTTCTTAGTTTCTGCTCGTGCTCTTACCAATGGGGCGACTGTTTGTTTTATGGTGAACATTTCCCCATACACCTGCCTCATGGTCGCCTCTAATACATCACACTCCTTTAGAATGGCAAGTGGAACTTCATTGACCAGGGGAGTCTTGTTCCAGAGTTGTTGAACCTCTTATTTCAACGCTGACCTCTCCTGTTCCACCTTCTTCTCCCGCTGCTCTGCTGCTTGTAGTCTAGTTTGTAGAGAAATGATTTCTCTACTCATTCTAGTTACATTTTTTTCCGTGGCTGCAGCGAAAGCCGTGCCTGCCGATGCTATCATCACGAGATTAGTCCTAGTATCAAGGACTATGTCTTTTCCAGTTGCAACTTGGATGCGGCGGAAGGACTTTGTGCCAGGGACCTTTTCTTCTCCTACCATATTTTGAAGGAGAATTGATCGAATGTGAGCCTGGTGAGGTCGAATACCCCCTCCTCCTACCCCTGGGGGGAATTAACATCAGAGAGCATGGTTCCTGTACCGCCTAGAGGTACTTCGAGGGGAGACACCTCGATGTCTTCTATCATTTCATCCTCCTCTTCCTTCTTCTTCTTTTCCTCCTCTTCCCTTCACTGGCGCTCGGCTTCCACCTTCTCATGTTCTTCCTTTCGCCTGCGCTCCACTTCTGTCGTTGCTTCTATTTCGACTTTCCTCTTCCGCTCGGCTGCAGCAGCTTGGTCTACTTTCTTTTGGCGTTCAGCTTCTGCTTTGTCTAGATCTTTCTTGAGTGCCTATTCCACTGCGGCCTGCGCCTCTTTTTCCTCCTTTTCCTTCCTGGCCTCCTAGACCTGCTTCTTCTTTTGTTCTGCCCTTAGGCTCTTCTTGCGCTTTTCCTCGTCCTCTTTTATTTTCTTTTCTCTCTCTTGCTGGGCTTTGGCCTCTATTTCTTTCTGTTGGGGAGAGGTAGTAGGCCCTGTGCTGGTCCGGGGCTCTTTAGCTAGAGAGGAAGAAGCACCTCCTAACTTACGGCTCCTGTCTTCCAGGCTTTGATCATCCAGATCCTCTTGGCTAGAGTCTGCCCCCGGAGCAAGTTGTCTATCTACATTGTACCGGTTCCTTCTTTCATCTTCTCCCGGGCGTTCTACATGCTGGTAGTTCCATTTGAATTTAGCCTTCTTGCAGTGTTCGGGAACTATCCTCTCCGGGTCGTATGTTCGGTACTCTAAAGCCCAAAGTGATAACTTTTCATCTCTTCTCCCTCTGCCCCTACCTCTCTGAAATATTTAATTGTGTATGTGTCGATAATGAGGGGTAGCACGGGCCAGGGCTTCTTCTTACCTTTGGACAGGACACTAGAGAAGCCCGAGGACATTTGGAAGCATACCTCTTGCATGAGCACTCTGTCTGTAACGAAGCGAGGCATAGCATGTGGTGCCCTGAACGAGCCAAAGACTCAGATGAAAGTATATTCGGTGAAAGGAAACCAATGCGCCACTTGGCTTAGAGTCTCCCTAGCTCACCAAGACATGTAAGGGGCGTCCCGGCCAAATAATTTTCTGTATAGACTGGGGATGAATACTTGAGAGATTGGCTCTATATCCTGTTTATACCTGGATTCCCAAAACACCTTGGTTTTTAGATGAATTGCACGGGTCTGTGTGGAATCCCAGTTATGTGCCCATCCCTCAAAATGCAACCTCGCATAGGCGGCATCCAATAGATAAGAGGCCATATAGAATTCAAAAGGCATTCCTTCATCTAGGGCCAGTGCTAAGGACAAGTTTGTATGCATTGAGGTCATCAATATGCTAGCCTAGTTGAAATGGGTGTCATGCACCATTACATATTCCATGATAGTAGCCCATGTGCCGTTGAAGGTGGTGGCGTCAAGGCGTCTGTACAATCTGCAAAGCATGGCGGCTACTAATTTATATACTTTTCTCAGGTTGGCCACCAGATATTCTTGGTCTTTCTTGACTTTAAATTTCTCGGGCTCCTCCCACCACTGCTTGATAGTGTCAACTACAGGGACTGCATGGGCAAGAGCCCATTCTTCTGTAAAGTTTTATTCTTGGTGAGGCAAAGAGTAATAAACATGGGCATCCGAGCCTACGAGCGTTACAAAATTCTTGCCTTCGCTGTCTCGGATCATGAACTTCTTTGGATCCCTTTTCTGTATGATCCAGTCTATCATCTCTGGGCATGGAAATATAGTCGGATGAGCACCTGCAAGATGCAGCTTGGACCTTTTGACCTTTAAGTATACCTCCCAATCTGAGAGGTCTTCTGGGAATTCTGTTAGGGCGAACTTTTGGTACACTTGGTACCATCGCATGCTGTCCCCTTTTGCAAATGTACAAAGGGTATCTCTATATATCGAGGGTGGGGACACTGGCATGTCCATCTCCACATCTTCCACTACCAAGTGCTTGTCTTTCTTTCGGGACACTGGGGGTCCCATGTCACTAGAATCCGAGAGGACAAGTATACACTCCACGTCTGCTTCAAGTTCACCTGTCATATTCATGAAAGAATCCCATGATAAGAACGACATGATGATATAAGACCAATTACAGTTTATCAATGATTTAGCTGGGACACAGGAAAAATTTACTAAATGGTCTATTAGGTCGTGGGGTCGCAGATTGTGAGAAAGTATGAAAATGCGACCTTGCAACCTTGCGACTGGGTCGCTGGGGTCGCAGGGTTGCAAAGTTGTTGAAAAAACGGAAATGCGACCTTGCGACTGGGTCGCGGGGTCGCTAAGTCGCAGATTTGCGAAAATGGAAGGGACGCGACCTTGCGACCTCGCGACTAGGTCGCGGGGTCACTAAGTCACAAATTGGGAAAATGGACTGGATGCAACCCTGCGACCTTGCGACTAGGTCGCGGAGTCGCAGGGTCACAAAATTTGAAAACCAAGGAGAATGCGACTTTACGACCTAGCGACTGGGTCGCGGGGTCGCAAGTTGCACTAGGGCTTGCCGGGGGGTTTTGGGCGCGCGCAGCGTGGAGGGTTTTTCCCTTTAACTGAAAATATACAAGGCTAAATGGGTCCAGGTAGAGTCAAGGGATGGATTTAGGAGTAGGAAATAGGCCATGAGAAGCTGGACAAGAAATTTTGATGAGTTTGGGGCAAGTGTGGTGAAGATTGGAATCAGAAGGAAACCCTAAGTAAGAAATGAAAACAATAGCTGAGGGAAATGACAATTTAAAGGCTGAGGGATGCAGGGATTTGGCAAGAATAACCCAAAATGAAACAACAGGAGGGAAAATGGCAACTTACCCGGGAAAATCGCGTTCCAGTCGACCTGTCAGATCCATTTCTTTCTATTTGCTGCATATGAAAAATGCGACCTAGCGACCTCCTTTATATAAAAGGGTTGCATGTGTGGGAATTTAATGACGTCGCAAGGTCACAATTCGAGTGATCCGGGAGGTATGCGACCTCGCAACCTTGCTACCTTGCGACCTGCGGGTCGCGAGGTCGCAAAGTCGTTGGGTCGCGGTTTTCCAAAAAATTGAGTTTTGCGACTTTACGACTCTGCGACCCTGCGACCTTTAGGTCGCGGGGTCGCAAGGTCGCGGAGTCGCGGTTTTCCAAAAAATGAAGTTTTGCGACTTTGCGACTTAGCCTTATGGACTCTTTACTTAGTTTTCTTTAAGTTCAAGGGGCTCCGAAAAAAAAAAATTAAGTGGGTTTTTTTTTTTTTTGGAGGGTGTTGTAGAGGCTACAACAGTATGATTACAGTGTGATAATTAGGTTTTTTCTTCCCATTCAACTGACACTTCTTCTTAAAATGAGTGTTATTTTCACATATCGCATACCATTTAGGCTTTGTATTTCTTAAATTATATTGGCACTGTCTAGCATTTTGGCTCCACCCAAATTGACATATGTCACAATATATGCCTACCTAAATGTGTCAAACATCCTAATAAAAATGATCTACAAATTTTCAATTATCTTTTGTGTGCACCTCGGTTTTCAAATTGGTGTACCATAGACTATTTTTTTAAAAATATAAGATTAAAAATTATTGTTTTAGTTATTTAATATTTTCTTCTCATATGTTATCAATCATTGAGGAGTTTGACTACTAGTTTCCATATGTTTCAATACATTGGGCCATTTTCAATGCTTGCTCGCATGATATGACTTCATGCATTCTTAGTGGCCCTTGAATCTTTTGTAAAAGCCCAGGAACATACCATTTAACTAGTAGAGATTCATCAATATTTTATGGGATTTGAATTAACAAATCCTTTAAAATTTTATCACATTTTCTTACTATTTCATTTGGTATAGTTTTTTTGATTTCTTTAAAATTTCGAGGCATGAGAGGTTTAACATATTTGACTTTCAAGAAGGAGAAGAAGTTATTTTGATGTAATTTTTAATTCTAATTTGGTTCTCTGTAAAATTAATAAACGATGTCAGAGATCTCTTCCAAAGAGTTGTTGTAAATTGTTTCAGTTGTTTGTCTTCATCAGTAATATCATTAGTTGTCCTGAATCTATCACAAACGAACCAATGATTTTTTTGGTCTTCATCTCCCTCATAGAGGGGGATATGGTTTAATCCCATATATAATGAGGTGGCATACTTTTTTATATTTTCTTTGGACTCAGGTGTTGGCTTGATAGGATGGGTTGTTTTCCCAATAGTCTAGTGAGTTGAACTATTTGTAATATCCCAAAATGGAATAATGCATTGATACACAAACACAATATTTGAAACTACAACAAGTATACATAAATGATTTAACAATAGAGATATACACAGAATAGATGAACCATTTTATTCATAAGAGATGGATTCAGTTACATCAGTGTACAAAAATAGGGGTACTCTAGCCAAAGAAGTGGCCTAGAATGACCCTGAAAACATGCCAAAGAAGGAACTGTGTAATTGGAGAGCTACTGGAAGAAATATTGTGTTGTCCCTTCAGCAGATGATGTACATATGAATTTTTTCTGAAAAGGGAAATGTAGATCTATGGAAATCTGGAGCTCTGATGATGCCAAGATTCAATATCTGGGAACTATGATGGAAACCCAAGATAACCCAGAAAGGATTTCTCAGATCTATGAATCAAAGAAAATCACCCTCTTAGGGCTTACACTATGTATTCGTTGGGTATGCATATCTGTTGCATGAATTGAAGATATGATGGCTGCAATGATGTGCAATCAGCTCTATGCAAGAAGGGTTGATCCCTTCACTAAATCCTTGGGCTAAAAGCTCAAGATCTAGCTCCTCCAATCTCCTCCACTGAAAATAGTTATTGGATGATCAACAGCTTTAGAAAACTATGTTGTAAGAGAGGGAGGCTCAATAGCTTGCTACTATATATTTCAAATCCTCTCTAGAATGATGGAAACAATGAATACAATGTAAGAGATGATCCCTCACAGGATTTCTAGTTGAAATGCTAAAAACTTCCTTCCTCCAATAGATCTACAAGACTGCACTGCGCAATCCTTGAGGGGACTGTTGTTGCATGGAGGTAAAATATAATGGCTTGAATGTCGGATATAGATCTGCTTCTCCTAGAAGACTGAATATGAAGAACAAAGTGAAGGATGAATCCTCCACCAATTTCCTAGCTAGAATGCTAGAAACAAACTCCTAAAGATGGCATCAATGCCTGATGAGGAATAAAGCCCAATAGAAGCCTTCCCAAAGTATGCACTCAAAGTTCCCTGTGGGTAAGGGTGGAATTTCCACTCGAAAACACCCTGTGCTAAATAGCACTGCAGACTTAGCTAAATAGCATAATCATGCATAGAAATTTCCTAAGAAAAATCTCTATTTAAACAGATCAGAAATAATAATCCAATTCTAAAATCTTCCTTCTAGTGTGCCTTCACCTTCATTACATAGATTGTGAGCCTTCCATAGCCTAGGCCCATCTCATAACTGCGATGTACATGTGGACATAAGCCTCCATGTTGACTTTGTTGTCTCTCCATGATCTCCATCATGTATGCATGTGATGTGTAGAAATTTTAATACAAAATATGAATTCCCTAGATTCTCCTGATCTAACAATTATATGCCACATAATCACTTCTAAAAAATCTTTGTGGAATTTGAACAATAATGGCCAATCACAATATCATGAAGAAATATCAATCACACATAAAAACAGATAATTTTACTAGGAAAAGCATAAATATAAAAACCACACTATATTCTATTATGTATATAGCATGGATCATGAAACAATTACATGCAAATCTCTATTCCAAGAGCTCTCAGTACCTTAGTACATGAGCTAACTGTCTCACACTTTCATACAAAAATTGGAAAGTTCCTTAGCCAATTTACTGCCTCCAGATAGCCTACCTCCATTGTGCAATCCCTGATGGTCAAGAAGCTCTGAATGATTGATACTAGCCTGCCTTGACTACACAATCCTCATAGGCACATCCAATGTGTGTGTGGTCACATGCGTGCAACCACTAATGTCACAACTGATAGTCAATCTGTCCCTTTCACCTACATCTCAATTGGGTCTCCACTGGATCTGACATGCATGTAGTTAATAGTAGTAAATATTAAGTTGCATGTAAGACCACTAATTTTGAATTAATTAATAATTAATTCACTCGATATCTCACTAGTGTATCTTCAGTTACAACTAGCACAACTGAGTTTAACTCACTTAACTGAGTTAAACTACTTTACAACTTTCATAACTACACTTCCAACTCTGTTACAACTTCGAATCACTCAATTACAACTAATTCCACTTGCATGTCCCACCAACCAACCTCTTAACTCGAAATTCACTTAGCTAATTGATTTACCACTTCAATTAACTATTTCCAAGTGCTCATTGAGAATAGATTATTGTTTATTGTCCAACTAATATTAAGGGATAAAAATAGCCGACATGCATCTATAAATAGACATGTGATCTATAAATATAACTCGTACATACATCTATAAATAGACTTCATCTATAAATATAATTTTCTCATGCATATATAAAGATACATCATCTATAAATAGAATATACTCATGCATCTATAAATAGACATCCACCTAAAAATAGCCTGTGTGGGCCCCACCTAGTGTAGGTGCTTAATTTTCACTATGATCAACGATGTTGTTTCCAGATGCCAATTTCATTGTTTCTTGTTGCAAACCTCAACATGATGATCACCCTTGTTAGCCCCTTATGAATTCCTTGACAAGCAAGCAAGGGGCTAGATTGTTTTATGAGCCTTCAAGGAATGCATTTCCCTGAAAACACATCATCCTTGAAGTATTTTTATGATTCCCTGCCTATGACTGTTTCCCTCTGCTATCCTTGTGTACATGAGCCTTGTTGAATGATAAATTTTTCTCAAAAGGCCTTATTTCACCCCTTGTATCCCTACAGAATTTCACCATTTTATCTGCTTTTCCTTTTTGTCCAAGTCTCCTTCGTCCCCCCTATTTTCCTCATCAACCTACTAGATTTCCCCAAAATCCTCATGAAATCCCATCTTTTCCCTTTGTTTCCTCAAATTTCCCCTCTATCTCCCTATTGTTACCCTCCTTAGGCTTTGAAATGCATTAAAATGGGTTAAAAAACCACTTTCCGACCTCCTAACAGGGCTTAGCCCCTTTCCCGTCAGCCCCTTTCAACCACTTCCCACACATGCCCTTGTGCTAAGAACAAGTGCTTAAGTCTTGAGTGCTAATCGCAATCGGAAGATAGTCGAAGGGGCGAATTCCTTTGTAAACTTAAAAAGTTCTGATGCGATTGGCTTATCACGTTAAGTCCACCACTCTGTTTTCCACCATTGATCCGCCATATAGATCGGACGGCCCGCACAATGTCGCAAACTTTCAATCACAACACTTATTTTTTCTCCTCCGATCGGTCCATCTCAAATGCTTGCGATGTGATTGATCGCAGCTCTGACCTCCGATCCTCTGATCGCATTTCCCTTCCGATTAGTCTCCCTCCCGATTGATCACAGCTTTCTTCCACCGACCGATCGCAAGTTTTCCCTTCCGATCCCCGATCACGTCGTCCCCCGATATCATCCCAACCGTTGATCCCCTTGTCTAATACAACGGCTATCGCTTGTCCCCGCTCATCGCAATCGGAAGTTTGTTAGTGCCGCACTTTTGTATCCCCTCCGATTGCGATCCACTTCTCCACCGTTGATCTTCCCTCCAGATCGAACGGTCCTGAGCTAATCACTTCCTCCGCCCAATCACAATCGGAAGTTTCAGCATGTGTCACCCCTGTCCCCCCTCCAATTGCGATCGCCCAACTCAATCACAGCCGTTCATCCATATTTGAAATCAACGGCCTAGATCATCTCGCTTCGCTCCCGTCGCTCTTCCCCTTCTGCCCTCCGAACATTTCTCCACCGTTGATCTCTGTGTCGATCCAACGACTATCGCTTGTCTCCACCAATCACAATCGGAAGTTTGGTTGTGTCATCCTTTGTGGCCCCTCCGATTGCGATCTCCTGATCCACATCTGCACCATTGATACCCAGGTAAATCCAACGGTCATCGCTCCCCTTTCTTGATCACAATCGGAAATTATAAAGTGTGTTCGCTCTATTTCTTCCTGATTGCGATGCTCCACTATTTATTTTGACCGTCCATTGGATCTGAAAATCTAACAGCCCAGATCTAATCGCCTCTCCGCCTCCGCTGGGTCCCACTTGTACGTTCTTGTCCACGCTTTTTCATAACATTTTCGCCCTTTCCCTTTGTATTTTCATTTTTAACCAAAGTCTCATATCTTCATTAAAGGTCTCGTGTTCCATTCTATTTCATATGGTTGTCCCTCCGATTGATCTTCGCCCCCAGACCATGATCTAACTATCTGCGCTGCATTCTACCACCAAACCCTATTATTCATAGTTTTCACCATTTCATTTCATTTTGTCACCATTATTTAGTGAAAAGCCACCGTTCTGCCACTGACGCACTACCATTTCATCCACCCTCCCATTGCATTATTTTTCTTGGTCCAGTTGCGTGTTCCGCAGGGTACAAAAGTGAAAACACCGCCATGTTTTCACAGTGTTGATGCAGCGGTAAGGTTTTCACTGACAGAGGATACGGATATGCAGAAGTTATTATACGGAAGATTTATCTTCATCAGCAGAATGTTTTCCTCCTAGGAAGGACAGGTTTCCCATACGGTTTTTATTATATGTCGTGCTCCAAGGGAGATTTCCGCCCAGAACACAGTCAAAAGCTCTCAGAGCATTTTTTGCACAAGTATCGCAGACCATTCCATTTTTTATTACCAGTTTGTTTATTCACCAAAGGTACCACAGAGTACAGCAAACCAGAAATGCATCAAAGACCTATATGGAGTAAATGAAGCCTGACGAAGACCATTTTTTCTTCCAAAGTGCCAGAGATTAATCCTCAAAGTTAAAACAGAATGGGCCTTGGCCCTCTTCATCTCCTGAATGTTAATATTGCATTTAGTTTCTTACTTACCTCCTTTGCTTCTCTTCAGCTATAAAACTCATGAAGAAAATATTTTAAAGGTTGTTGATAAGATATCAGAGAACTGCAAGCTGTTTCTGTGAGATATAGTTCTGTGTAAAGTTGTAAGAGAGGCGGAAGAAAGATGTATTCAGGTTGAATGTTCAAGCTGTGGGAAATTTTGTACATGACTGGTGTTGTTTTTAATATGACAATCACATTTCTTTGGATTCTGATCTAAAGCAGCTGGTGATGTTTTTTCTATCTCTGTGTTTTATTTCATTCCATTTCAATTCTTCTGGCTTGCATCAGAAATATGGCATAGGAATTGCCCTTGTTAGGCACCCTATGCTTCTGCTCTCCTTGCCTTAATGTTTTCTGCTAAATGTGTTATCTGAGAATTAGTTTCAGTTAATTTAACCAGTGTAGTGGATGTTATTGCCTGTTATCTGATGTATGAGTTAATGAATCTTCTTCTTAGATGTTCTTGTTAGAGTTTAATTGAATGAATTGGGAACACTGGGAGTTTAGAACTCTATCACTGTCTCACTAGGATCCTTTTCAATTAGTTAAACCTTTCTAAGTTCCCTCAGTTTGTCCCTTGCTTTTCTTTGAGAGTTGCCTAAGAGTATGTCCAAGCAGGTCTGGAGTTAAATGACCTCTGACCTGATTTATAGACAGAAATTGGTTTACCCTCATTCTTTCACTTTCTTTCCTAATTGTTTCACTCCACCTATCTTTTAAGGATCTAATGCTTTAGATGACCAGCCCAACTGAAAGCTTTCATGTTGAATAGCAAGTAAACCCTTTCTTGACTCCATTTCCCAATGGCTTTGATGCTCTCTGAGTTATCTACTTTTGCCTAAAATATTCTTTGCCTTGCCTTGTCTTATATTGAAATCCTTCATTTCTGATTCCCAACAACCAAACCAAAACAAATCAAACAAACCTTGTGCCTATAACTAGCCTAACATCTTAACACCAAGCTTTAAAGTCATATACCTTGACATATCATAGAGAGATCCCTCTCTGGACCCCTGGAGGGCTAGATCCTGAGGTCTAAAAGTGGTTTGATGTTGTCTCATCTTTTGGTATTGCCAACCTTGCCAAAACATGGGAACCCCAACAAAAGGTGACTCCGCTGGGGACATTCTAAGTATTCCTTACCTTACCATACCATAAGAACCTCAGAAACGTACAATCTCTAGTTAGGTTGGCAGTTAAACACTCCCATTCACACATCAACCTCTATACCATTTGTTTTGTTCTTCCCCACTCTTAGACAGAGTCTGGAAAGGGCCAGGTAGCCTCCAAATCTCACGCTCTTTCAAAGGTGACATATCTGGTTAATGCCCTACCAGTCAATCTCTGGTTAGATTTTGCTGTGTTTGGAAGATATCCTTGAAAAGGGACATCTCATAAGCACTGTGGTGGATAGTGTACCCTCCAAAAACATCCTAAACCTTCCACCTGGCGACTCCATAATTCCTAAATGATTCAAAGACTCCACTGGTGATCAGTAGGCCTGCTGATTATCTTGGTTTCACATAAGACTCCACTGGGAAACCAGCCTCTATAGCAACATCAACCACAGTAGAAGTAACAAGTAGGGTTAAGCTGCTTGGTTAGAAAACGACATTCTGGCTTCAAGAACCATTCACACAAGGGCTTACCCTAACCCAAACCCGCCTGAAATAGTTGATAACCCCGAGAGCATCCTCAAGAAATCACTTACACCTAGAAGATAAACTATTTCCAGTCACATCCATAGAGCTAACTCTACTCCAAAGACCTTACAGCTCTATCAGGCTTTCCTCTCGACCTAGACCTGCCTAATAGACTACCAAGGACTAGGTCATTCAGTGTCCTAGATCAACTAGACCTTGAGCTTCCTGGTTCACCTCCTCAAAGTAGTAAACACCCTAGGAATAGACAGACTCCTCCCTCTACACCCCCTGATATACATTTCATACAAAACTTGGGTCTCAATCACCCTAAATCTTCTCATCAGTCTTCTTCTGGTCATAATATCCCTGTCATCCACATACCAGCTACCCAAGTCAACCCTTTACCTCATCAAAACATCATCATGGCAGCCTGGTATGCACCTCTGGTTTTACCTCAGCCTCTAGTACCCTTACCCAATGATTATCAATCAAATATTCCACACTTCACTGCAAAAGAGTCTACCACAGCACAATATCATGTAGATAGGATGGAAGATTATTTTGACTACATGGAGATAGATGATGATACAGTCAAAATGAGAATCTTTGCCCAGAGCTTAGGGGGTGATGTGAAGAAATGGTTTAAGGGCCTATCTTTGGGTAGCATAAATGACCTCCCAACTCTATATCAGACCTTCCTAAACAAGAGGGAAGTTAGGGAAAATCCTTGCCAACTCCTAGCAGAATACATGAGCCTTAAAATAAATGTAGGAGAGAGTGTCCATGATTACACAATGAGATTTAATAGCATTTACAATGCTCTCCCTCCACATATGAAACCTCCGCAAGGTATGGCTCTATAGAAATACCCCGAAGGCTTTGATGCTGACATGGCCTATCAGCTTAGGGCTAAGGATTACAACACATTGGAGGACATGTAGAAAGGAGCAGTGAATATAGAGGAAAATCTGATTGAGAAAAGAGCAAGACTGAGAGCTGAGAAGAGGGTAACTTATAGAGATGATAGTGTAGCTTCCACATCTGGTCCCAACTATGACCGCATATCTAGAAACATGGAAGAGCTACCAAAAATGGTGAAAAAAATGGTTGTCACTGTTAGTAACCAAAATAGAAATCAAAACCAGAACCATAACTTTAGAAGAAACAACAACACTCCCAACAGACAAAGAGAATCAGATCAACAAGTTATCCCTCCCTTTCAAGAGAACTTTCTTAATGAAGATGAGGGAATCATAGAGGAGTCTGAGGGAAACATAATAAACATGTTTGAAATAGAAGATTCAATCCATAATTGTTACATAGAAGAAGATCAGCCCTCACCTTCATACTGGGACGAGGAAAGATTGGAATCTGAGGATTACAAACTTGGATTTGAAGATGCCATCATGCAGGTCAGACAATATGAACTCAGAAGTAAGAAGAGCCAAGAAAATTCCAAAGCTAAAACTCCTAAGGTTACCATCAAGAAAAGTCCTGAAAAAACTTCTAAAGTGACTGTTGAAAGTAACAAACCATCAGCTGAGAGTTCTGGGAAGAACAAAGAAAAAGACAACCAAAAGAGTGATAAACAAAACCAACCCACTAGCAGCACTAGCACTGCAGTTATTGCTCCTGATAAAACAGTCCCTAACCCTGTGCATAATGAGGATCAGCCTACTGACACAGCCACTAAGACAGTGGCGAACAAAACAGAGTTGAACATTTCCAAGAGTCAGTCCACTTTCAATCTGGAAAGTGAGATTGCAAAAATTAAGATCTATGTTCCACTCTCTGAGTTGGCCACTTAGGATGTATATAAAGGCCAAATTTTGAGAGCTTTGAACCTAGGTGAGAGCAGTGACACTGTAAATCTGAATGATGATCAGCCTGCCCTTCTTTTTGGACCAAAGATAGAAGGAAAGTTTCAAGAAGGGGTAGTTCCCCCTTTCTATATCAGTCTCAATATTCATGACAAGATCGTTCATAATGCAATGCATGATTTTGGAGCATCTCACAACCTAATGCCTAAGGTAGTCATGGAAAGACTAGGCCTAGAGATAACCAGACCCTACAAATATTTATATTCATTTTACTCTAGCAGAGTAAAATGCCTTGGCCTGATCAAAGACTTATGTGTGAGCTTAACTCAGATCCCAGCTAAATGTATGGTCATGGATGTTGTGGTGGCAGATGTACCACCCAATTATGGCATGTTATTATCAAGATCATGGGGAGCCAAGCTGCAGGGTACAATACATATGGATGGCTCATATGCCACAATTCCCATCTTTGGCCAGCCTAGAAGACTGTATAGGGAGGCACAGATGAAATTCCTAGTTAGTAGCCCTGAAAAACCAGAAAATTCACCTGTATACTTTGTACATACAGACCTCGACTCCTTCATCTTTTGTAATGATGAATCCTTGGAAGGGTCAGAGTCCCAAAACAGAGATACAAACAAAGAGGCAGAGGCTATGGATTTCAACATAATGGCCGCCTTGGATTTAGAAGAAAACGACGTTGAAATCTGTAGACAGTGCACTGAGAACCTAGCTCAGAATGGACAAGAAACAGAATGTAAACAGCCATCTAGCCAGCTCTCTGAACCCCACATATTTCACGAAGAACAAAACAAACCATAGCCTAGTACAGACCCTATAAAGCAACTTAATGGCGAACCCAGTTGTAGGGAAGAAAAAAATGATAAACATGAGAATAGTCCCTTATGGGAGATGAGTTTTGATGGGTCCTGTACTAAAAAAACTGCAGGAGCAGGAGTGTGGATACGGTACATAGAGAGTGACTACGTAGAGAGCCACGCTGTCAACCTTCACTTCAAATACACAAATAATGTTGCAGAATACGAGGCTCTAATCCTGGGTCTAAATATGTTGAAGAAGTTAGGAGCCCATAGGATAGCCATGAGGGGAGACTCTGAGCTGGTCATAAAACAGGTAAACGGTGAATACACAGCCAAGCACCCTAGGCTGAGGGCCTATAGGAATGATGGTGAAGATATATTGAAAACATTTGTTGAGTACAAATTAGTGTTCATCCCTAGGAGTCAAAACATCATCGCAAACGGATTGGCTTGCCTGGCTAGTTCCTACCCTAAGACTCCAAATGACCAGTAGATCATCATACAGACCAAATTCAGACCTGCGGTGCCAGACAACGAAAATTATTGGCAGGTCTTCGAGGGGGATAAGAAAATTGAACATTTCCTGGCAGGCAGGAACGAGTTTGAGTTTTCTGACTCAGACTCTGTGTCTAGTGATAGCTGCCTGAGTGAGGAACCCACAGACGAGAAAAAAAAACCTTTAAACATACAAATAAATGCTTTAGATGAAGAAACTGGAGATTCAACCATAGAATGTGAAAATGCAGACAATGAAGAAGTAGAGGTGTTGCGGGTCAAATATGGGAACATACCTCGAGGTCTGGCGCAGTTAGAGGACCTATTTGACTTCGATGATGTAGCAAAAAAGCCCACCATAGAGCACGTGGACTTTGACGTAGAAGAATGCAATATAGGAACAGAAGACAAGCCAAAAATGATTAAAATGGAAAAATATTTACCCACGGAAATGAAAAAGAAATACATTGACCTGTTCAAAGAATTTATTGACGTGTTTGCCTGGAGCTACGAAGACTTAAAAGCTTATGACACAAGCATCATACAACACAAAATACCTTTAAAGGAAAATCAAAAACCCTTCAGGCATAAACTTCGTAGAATAAATCCAAAACAGTTTCCTGCAGTGGAAAAACAGATTAAAAAGATGTATGATGCAGGTGTTGTGCTCAACTTAGTGTCCCTAAATTGAGGTCATAAATTATCAACCAGGGTCACTAAACTGCTGAAGTGTGGTGCACTATATGTGCCTAGGTATCTATTTCTCACTACGTTGTGTTTAGTGTTTTTATGATGTTTTTGGTTTTATGGTTTTATGTTAAAAAGGAAAGCACTAAATGTTGATGAAGGACAGTTGTTGGACACACTAAAAACATAGCAAAACCTATTCTAAACTGTGTAAGGAACTAAAGAACAGAAAATGTAAAGTTTGATAATGACTCCTAGTAAGGAAACAAATCACAACATGAACTCAATAACTCATAGCATGAACTCATCCAATTCATTCATTAGGAATATGTTGGAATAGTTTGAGAAAAGAACAAGTTTAATACAAATGAGGTTCTCCTAAGGGCACAATCATCTTACAATATTACAAAGAATCTCATCCATGGCTAGAGGTTTATTGGAACACAATTGAAAAGAGATTATTTGTAGCACAATAAGATTTCTACTCTAAATTAACTTGTAATGCTAAGATTACTCCATTCTGCAGCTCAGCTTGTCATTAGTAAACCTCATCCAAAAGTAGAGATTTTCTAAAATAGTTTTTGGAAAGAAAGGTTTAATTATGAATTTGCAAAGGATTGTAGAATAATCAAGGCCTTAAACTTATATTGCTAACTCCTGTCCAGATGATGATGTATTAATGGAAAGTCAGAACAAAAAAAGTTTTGTAAACAATGAAGGCCGTGGAATCTAGTGTTAACAATTAGTACTACTTAAAGAACAATGGATAACACTGAGAAAGCAATTGATCAAACTTGAAACACAGTAACCACAACTAAACTACAGTGCCATTAACCTAATTTGAAATATAGTGAACAAAGTTAAAATAGAATGCCACTAATCTAACTTGAAATGCAGTGAATTAAAACTGAACTAGAGTGCCATTATCAAACTTGAAATATAGTGACAGAATTAAACTAAAATGACATCTACCTCCGGAGTGCTACAACTAGACTAAAGATGCAACTAATTACTGGAATGTTTCAGCTCTATCTCATTCATAATTAGTGGTATTTTGGAATAGTTTGTAGAACAAGACTAGCTGCAACATGTTATGTAAATGAGCATGAAAGCATAAAATTCAACAGAACACAAAAAAACTCTAACACACCACAGCTATGTCCCATCCAAAATTAGTGATATTTTGGAAGAGTTTATAAGATCATGACTAGCTGTACAACTGATGTAATTGAGCATAAGAACATAAAAATAACTCCTAAAATACTACAGTCACACCTCATTCGACATTAGTGATATTTTGGAAGAGTACGTAAGAACGAGACTAAGCTGTAGCATCTAATGCAAATGAATAAAAACTCAAAGTTCAGAAATTCAATTAAACTAGGAATGAAACGAGGCTAGATTACTTATCTAAATTATATGAACAAAGCTCCTCAGGTAGCAGGGGCCCTCTACCACCGGAGTAGCACGCAAATATACTCAATATTGACTCAGCTCGTGCAATAAAATGATGTTTCTTTCATTAAAGGAGAAATTCTTCAAAACAGAGTATTTACGGCCTTCAAAGATCTAGCAACAAATCAAAATCTAACCAATGGTTTCTCGGTTTCCCGAGTCATAATTATAATGAAATTACATAACTACTCTTTGATAAAAATAGGGATAAGTGTCTTTCCCACTTCTAATCAAATTAAAACTCTTATTAACAGTCTTGTGATTTACTGCGGACATCTGTAGAGTCTGTGTTTTGATAGGAAACTGCTTCTCTTCTACGTGCATGACCGCTTTGATATTTAAACTCAGACTTCGTGGGGAGCAAGAGATGATGGGGAGGTTTTGTGCATTTCACCCATATGACTTTTTCTCTACAATGACACCTGGAACCTACATAAACATGAGGATGGCTGCAGAACAGACGACTGGCTACAGAATGCCTGTATTCTGTAGCCGAGTATTAGTCAAAATTACTACACCAACAAAATCATAAAAACATAGCAAGTTAGTCATTATATAAATTCTTAAAGAAATTTTAATTAATCCTATTGATTAGTTAATCCTGTAATTGAGGAGGGACAAAGAAAATGAAGTAGAACGTGGTGAAAGAGAAGAACATCTTTGGGGCTCAACATACCTCCACTGCAAAGTTTTTGCATGTCCTCATGCAACTACTCCATGTACTTTGAGTCCTCTGCTAGGACATCCAACCCTCTTCTTCTGCTTTTTCTGACAGTCAATGGTCTTCTGGGCTTCCTTATGACTAACTTGAATCTTAAATTTGTAAGTGCCCTGATTAGCTTTTTGTTTTTCTTCTTCAATTTTTCACTAGTCTTGTACAATTTCTCCATTTGTAGAGACAGAGTTGAATTCATATCACTTTTTAGTTTCACCTTCTCCCTGAAAATGTCATTCTCATTCTCGATATTCCTATTGAGTACTTCTAACTCATACTTATCTCTTCTTAGTACATCAATTTCAGATTTTGGTGGGCTAGGAGTTCTGTCTCTACTTTCTGAAGCTTTCCTTTCTAATGACTCAATATAATTGTAAATTTGTTGTTCTGCTGGGTCAATTTCTGGAGTTTCTTCATCCTCAATGTTTATGATCCCTGTTTGTATAACCTTTGTTTTCTTTATTATTCCTCTAATTTTGTGGCTCCGTCTTGGTTGAGATGGCCCTTCTCCTCTGTCTTTGGCATATTTTCTTATTATTCTTTCCTTCTTAAGCTGCTTCTTTATTTGAGCCAATTTCGTAGAAATCATCTCTTCACTGTCCTCTTGAATTGATTTACCAGTTTCAACTTCAATAGTTTTGGAAATTTCCCTTCTCCTGCTTCTTCTTGTAGGTTTTCTTTCAGGTGGAGATTCTTTGGGTTCCTCAAAATGGTTCCTCACTATAAATTCTTCCCAATTATCTCCCATTTTCCTCAAATGATGTTCAATTAAGATTTTGACTAAACCATGGTGATACAAAGTTGTTTCTAGAAATTGAACCCTTTTTTGAACGTTTGAGGCCATTATTTTCAGACTATGAAGTAGGAAAAAGGGAAAATTAATTTCCTCATCTAAGAAATGCATCATTAACCGAATATGGTAGACATAGAGAGTACCAAATCTACCTTCACAGGTGATAAATTTTTGCAAAATGAGTAACATGTTCCTCCACTTATTCTTTAATGCCAAGCTAGGAATACCCTTTTTAAAAATGGAAACATCCATACCTGGAGTCTTAAGCATTTGCCTCCATGCTTCGTTATGGAATTCCCTATTTTTGAACCACCTTTCTCCTTGTCTAGGTAGTTCTATTGCCTCTGCAATAAAAGCCTCTGTAACAGTGAATTTAATGTCTCCTATTTCGACCTCGGCTCCATTGAAGGACCTTGCAAATGTTTTAGTCACCTCTTTGTGGAAACCACTAAATTTCTCCAAAAATTGCAACCAACCTGCTTGCTGTAACAATTCTCTGATTTGTGGATATCCCTCCAAGTACTTGGTTCCAACCAGTTCAGTTCTCACTATTAGACCCATATCTTTTCTTCCAACCTTTAGTTTACTGCTCCTCTTCTCATGGTGAAATGGTTGTTAAAGAGATATTTCTTCCCCAAAGATGTTTCCTCCATTTTACAGAGCGGAATGGCTAATTATTGGCTGCGGAAATGAATGATATGGAGTGGTTTTGAAATGAGTATAATGCGGTGAGGTGGTTCATATGAGTTGAAAGATAACACGGAAGAAAATACCGCGGAGATATTTCGTTAAGAAATTCAAAATCATCATTAAATACTTCGGCCTAATGACGTGACTGATTAAATCACTTCAGCACTTTAACCGTTAGGTTTTAAATGATGATCGGATATGGCAAGATGGAAGGGTTTTTTTTTTCAAAGTTTTTATGATATGGTTGATAGGCATGATCAACACGACTAATTAAAATAACCTTTTTGAATCATATATGACTTAACTATGCTAAAATTTTCATGATTTGTTACCATAATAATTTCATACCTTTGCCTTTGCTTTGATTTTCTTTGTGGTTTTTGATATGCCTTGTCCTCAATCATTGATCTTCAATTCCTCATAACTTATTTGATTTTTCTTGTTGTCTTGGATATGCAGGATCAATTTGTTGCTAAATCAGGTGATTACTGGATAGTGCCTTCAGGGTCTCTGGCTGCAGAATGTCTGTCTCGCTGCAGAATGTCTGACTGGCTGCAGAATGTCTGACTGATTGCAGAATGTACCTGTAGAAGTCCTAAAACATGGAATGGAATGGTTTGAAGCATGAATGGAATGTTGGAATGTTGTATGAAATGAATTAAAAATGGATAATGAAATATGGTGTAATGGAGTATGGGTGAAGTGAATAATGGGATGAAATGAATCACAATTATGAAGTGGAGTGAAAAAGTGGCCTGCAACTTCTGATCTGTATTATTCAATTGCAGAAAGAAATCAATCTTAAAACTCTAAGATGGAAATGAGGTGTACCATGGAATGAAATGAATGAAGTATGGATGAATGAAATGAAATGGAGTATGAATGAATGGAGTGAAATGGATCATAATTGGGATGTGAATCACTTATGATGTTATGATAGCTGCTTGCAGAGAAAAAAACAAACAAACTTGAAAAGCTAAAGTGTCAGAAAGATTCTGATTTTCACTCTATCTTTTTTGTATAAACATGCTAATCAGAGATTAGTTTTCATGTTTATACTTTTCTTTTTCTTTTCTTTTTTCAAATATCTAACTTCAGAAAATTCAATTAAGTTGATGAAGAAGAAAAATTATTCTTCATTAACTTCACGTCACTATTTTCCTGGAATCTTTTGACAATTTCTTCTCTTGAAAGTGGCTTGTGATACAGCTTCAATCTATGACCATTCACAAGAAAAGTGACCTTTTCTTCATCTATTGTCCTGATTTTTATTGCTACATTGTCAAAAATTCTCATAATTTCATATGGTCCAAGCCAATGTGTTTGGAATTTACCTTGAAAATCCTTGAACTTTGGATGGTAAGAAAAAGGTCACCTTCTTTTGAACTTGTTTTCATGTAATTGTACTTGTCATGCCATCTGATCTCTTTATTTTACAGTTCATACTTTTCCTAGGCACATCTTCTTGTCTTATCTGTCCAATTCATTAATACGCTCCAATCTAACGCCCAATACCCTCATTAAATCAGTCCCTAGCTGGGCTGACATTTGAAAAATTTTAAGGATGCACGGAACCCACTGGAAACTAGCTTTCTTGTCAAAACAGAAGTTCATAAAAATTAGCAACATTTGTGCTTCTCATGTAGTTCTATAATTCCCAAGGCTTCAAGAAGCTATCTTCTTAATCTCTTCTCTCATGTTCCTGCTTTGGTGTGAATTGAGCTCCTTGATCTGTAGCAATTTCCCTTGGGACACCAAAACGAGTAAAAATATCCTCAAAAATAAAATTAACTACAGATGCTTCAGTAGCAAAAAGTAATGGCTTGGCCTCTACCCATTTGGTAACATAATCAGTGCAAACTAATATATATCTCTTTTGTCTTGATGGAGGACTAATAGGTTCTACAAAATCCAAAGCCCATTTTTCAAAAGGTTCAATATGTACCTGAGGCTGCAATGGCATCTCACCTGAAGGAGAAGGTTTCCCTACCCTTTGGCAACTGTCACACCTTTTGACATACTCTTTAGCATCTTTAAAAAGGGATGGCCAATAATATCCCAAATGAAGGATCTTATAAGCTATCCTTTTATCAGCAAAGTGTCCACCACAAGGTTCATCATGACATGCTTTGAGGATCTCAGGCATCTCATCTTCTCGAACACATCTCCTAATGATAAATTCTGGACCTGTTTTGTATAACTCATTAGCAACCCATGAATATTTTGCACTGTCATAAATGATCTTTATTTTGTCTCTTGCATTCATTATTGAAGGAAATTTCCCTGAAACTAAATAATTAGCAATGTCAGCAAACCAAGGAGTTTGAGTAGAAATTGCAAAAAGATATTCATCAGGGAATTGATCTTCAACTGGAGTATTGTCTTTGATGTTTTGGAGTCTAGATAGGAAATCAGCTACTGTGTTTTGTTTTCCAGGCCTATCCAGAATGGTAATGTTGAATTCTTGTAAAAGCAATAACCATCTTATGACTCTGCCATTAGTAATTGATTTGTTCATTAAATATCTAATTGCAGAGTGATCTATGTGAACAAAAGTATCATAGCCTGTTATATAGTGTCTGAATTTGTTTATGACATGAACAACAACTAAAAACTCTTTTTTAGTTACAGTATAGTTTAACTCTGAAGGAGTCAAATTTTTACTGGTATAGTAAATGGCATAAGGAATCAAGTATTTTTGTCCCAATACTACTCCTAGAGCTGTATCTGAGGCATCTGTTGAAATATGAAAAGGTAACTTCCAGTTAGGTCCCCTTAAAATAGGTGCTTCAGAAATTTTTGTTTTCAAGGTCTCAAAGACTAACTGGCAATCGGGATTCCACTTGAATTCACAGTCTTTGGTAAGTAATTTGAAAAGTGGAGATGCTATCTTGGTGAAGTTTTCTATAAACCTTCGATAATATCTTGTAAATCCTAGAAAACTCCTAACATCTTTTTGACAACTTGGAATAGATAAGTTAGAGATGACTTCAACTTTTGACTCATCAACTCTAATCCTATCCCCTGAAATGTGATGCCCCAAAACAATTCCTTCAGTAAACATCATAAAACACTTCTCATGACTTAGTGAAAGATTTGCTTCTTTACATCTCTTTAAGACTTTTTCCAAGTTTTCTAAGGCTTGTTCAAATGTGTTTCCATAAACTGTGAAATCATCCATATATACCTCTACACAATCATGTATTAGATCTTAAAATATTCCTATTACTGCCCTTTGAAATGTTGCAGGTGCATTGCATAGTCCAAATGGCAATACTCAGTAAGCATAGGTACCCCAAGGACAGGTAAATGTGGTTTTGTCTTGATCTTCCAGTGCTACTTGGATTTGATTATAACCACTAAACCCATCTAAAAATGAGAAGTACTTTTTTCCAGCTAATGTATCTAACACCTGATCTATGAAAGGTAAGGGAAAATGATCTTTAAGAGTAGCTTTGTTTAATTCTCGGTAGTCAATACATACCCTCCATTTACCATTTTTCTTTGGCACAATCACCAAAGGAGAAACCCACTGACTATCTGAAATGGGATAGATGAAGTTAACATTTAACAATTTCTGCAATTCTTCCTTAACAATCTCCCTAAGATTTGGATTCATCCGTCTCTGAGGTTGTTTGATTGGTTTACAATTTTCCTCTATGTAGATGTGATGAGTGCAAGTCTTGGGGCTTATCCTTTTCATATCAGTGTACTCCCATGCATATGCAGAAGAATGTCTCTGTAATATCTTGACTAGCTCTACTTGTTGAGATTTCTCTAGGTTCTTGTTTATGTTTAAAGTTTTGCCTGGAAATATCTCAATTGTAGAGCTACCAAATTTATCCATGGAATAGAGAGACATCTGCCTTGATGACAAAAACTCAATGTTGGATTCTTCTTGAAATTGTTCATGTTTATATTCCAAAGAGGATTCAAAATTTTCCAAGGTATTAAGAATCTGGCTATCTTCACTAATTTCTGAAATTGTGAAGAGAGGTTGTAAGTCTTCTTCATCCTCTATCCATTGAGTATCATCTAATTCTGTAATTGTTCTTGCTGGAGGATACAAGGTAAATTTCTTGGTTGAACTACCATAAGAGATATACATATCACCGGATCTACAGCTAATGAAAGCATCAGCTGTAGCTAACCAAGGTCTTCCTAATATAATAGGGTGTCCTCCTAGATTATTCTTAGGAGTTAGGATCATAAAATCCACAGGATACTCCCAAGAATCTAGGGACACTAGAATGTCTTCTATTACCCCATCAGGTTTAATCACAGATCTATCTGCTAATTGTAATAATGTGGGTGTAAAAAGAAGATTAGGAAGTTTCAGTTTATCCATGATTTGTCTACTCATAATATTGATTGCTGCTCCTAAATCAATGAGTGTGTTTTGGATTTCAATTCCATTGATGTGAATTTTAACAACTGGATTTCCTGGGTCTAGATACTTTGGAATAGCAATCTTACCCATCATGATATCTACTATTTTTCCTGCCAGTTGAATTTTCTTTATCTCTCTTATTATTTTTCTTGTTTTCTTCATGCTCAACTCCTTTATTGTCTTTGCTAAGATTGGAATTTCCTTGATGGCTTGCGATAATGGGATCTTAATACAAACATTTCTCAGCTCATCTAGGAAATCATAATTAGGCACCATGATTTTTTTTTCTACACACCTATCAATTTGTAATCTTTCTGGAAAGGGAGGTGTAGAAGTGGATGTTGATGGCTGCTCTAATATAGGAGTTGAAATTATTGGTTCTTTTTGTTTTTATTTTTCAATGTTTGGATCTTGGAAAGTTGTGTTCTCTTCAAGACTTTTATTTACCTGTAGAGAATCTTCCTCAGAATTGTCTTGCTCTTGTATGATTACAGAAGGTTTCCTCTTTTCAAGTATTCTTCCAGACCTAAGTTGAACATCACTAAGGTCTAAAGGAGTGATCAAATAAGTTGGAAACTATTGGCCTTCTATCATGTATGTGTTCTGAGGATTTTTATTGTTTGGGTTTGGTATGGGTTGGGCAGGCAACTGATTTGTTTTCTGAGAAAATGGTAATGGAAGTGGTTGATTTTGATGTTGTGGATTTTGAGAATTTTGTAGAAAATTTTGTTGAGGAGGGAAATGTGGATATGGTTGATAGGATGGTGGATATTGGTAATACTGAGAGTATCTTCCATAGGGATTTTGTGCTCCTTGCGCCCAAGTTTGTGATTGATTTTGAAATTGGGGCCAAGGTTTCTGCCAAGGATTCCAATTTGGTGGAGGTTGATTATACATTTGATCATAGAATCCTTGTGTTTGAGGTCCTTGCCAAGGCCTCCTGGAGACAAAATTGAGAGATTCTGTGGAAATTGAAGGAGTATCTTCTTGAAATACAGCTTTAAGACCAGGAAGTGAAGGACAACTCTTGGTCTCATGTTTTTCTAAACAAATTACACAAGTCTCCACAACTTTGGCATCCAAAGGGCACTCTCTCAAGGCATGTTTCTTTCTACATTTGGGACAAAATATTTCTAAGTCATCAGATTCAAATTTTTGCTTGTTTTGTAACTTAAGGGTGTCTATCTGTTCACTAAGACTCCCCAAGATATCAGATTTGAACTCATCAAGCATATGTCCTATTTCTACCCTACTTATTGTCCCAGAAGCAGACTTACTTGCCCTTGCAAGAGCAGGATCTCTTGGTCCTTTTATATTTTTAGATTTCCCTCTTGAAAGGTTGATACATAATTCAGCTATTTTAGGTAATGTAAGCTGAGATATATCCCCTTTTCCCATCATGTTAAGGATATCTAACCATTCATCCCTAATTGTCTTCAACAAGAGAGCTTTCAAAGTGTCTTGGTCTAGGTTTTCCATTTTTTCTCTTTTGATGTTGTAGTTAAATATCTCCAACAAATATTCCAGATTTTCATCTTCTTTTTGTAGCATTTTAAACACTTCCTCCTTATGGTTGACTGGCATACATTAATCCAAATACCTCTCTAGAAATGCTTGTTTCATGTCTTCCCATGTCCTAATAGAACTGTTGATCAAACTCATAAACCACTTCAATGCTGCTCCTTTCAATGTTGAAGGAAATAGTTTAAGTTTTTTAGCATCTTGTAAGTAGTCATAGGTTCTACATAGGAATTCAAATTCAAATAGGAAGGTTTCAGGATCTTCAGTTTTCAGTTCATAAAAGTTTGGAAGGACAGAGGGTGAAATGTTTTTCATAGTTGTATTGGTTTCTTCATCTACTATAGGAAACCCAAAAGAGCTTCCCATTTCTCTTCTACCTCTTCCTTTGCCTCCTTCTCCTTCTGCACCTCTACCTCCTTCTCCTCTACATCTACCTCTACCCCCTCCAAATAGTGTGTGTTCTCCATTAAAAACTCCTCCTCCCCCTTCTTCTGCCATAGTTGATTCTTCTATAGAAGTTGAAAAGTTTATGTCCCTAGCAGGGGTTCCTGAATCTCCTTCTAAGACAGGTTTAGTGGGTAAAGTGGAAGGTATTTCTAATGGAATATCTGATCTTAAGTTCTCTGGAAGTCTAGGATCAGTAAAGGATGGAATGTGGGTTTGATTTGGAGGTGTGCTAGCTCTAGGTCTTGGTGAAACAATTGGTGTTATAGGAATCAAGCTTCTACTTTTTATGAATCTAGCCCTTGAGTCTCTTTCTCTACGCATATCATTGTTTTTGGGTGGTAAGAAACAAGGCTACCTAGCTACACTTCCTCGACAATGGCGCAAAAATTTTGTGCTCAACTTAGTGTTCCTAAATTGAGGTCATAAATTATCAACCAAGGTCAGTAAACTGCTGAAGTGTGGTGCACTATATGTGCCTAGGTATCTATTTCTCACTACGTTGTGTTTAGTGTTTTTATGATGTTTTTGGTTTTATGGTTTTATGTTAAAAAGGAAAGCACTAAATGTTGATGAAGGACAGTTGTTAGACACACTAAAAACAGAGAAAAACCTATTCTAAACTGTGTAAGGAACTAAATAACAGAAAATGTAAAGTTTGATAATGACTCCTAGTAAGGAAACAAATCACAACATGAACTCAATAACTCATAGCATGAGCTCATCCAATTCATTCATTAGGAATATGTTGGAATATTTTGAGAAAAGAACAAGTTTAATAAAAATGAGGTTCTCCTAAGGACACAATCATCTTACAATATTACAAAGAATCTCATCCATGGCTAGAGGTTTATTGGAACACAATTGAAAAGAGATTATTTGTAGCACAATAAGATTTCTACTCTAAATTAACTTGTAATGCTAAGATTACTCCATTCTGCAGCTCAGCTTGTCATTAGTAAACCTCATCCAAAATTAGATATTTTCTAAAATAGTTTTTGGAAAGAAAGGTTTAATTGTGAATTTGCAAAGGATTGCAGAATAATCAAGGCCTTAAACTGATATTACTAACTCCTGTCCAGATGATGATGTATTAATGGAAAGTCAGAACAAAAGAAGCTTTGTAAATAATGAGGGTCGTGGAATCTAGTGTTAACAATTAATACTACTTAAAGAACAATGGATAACACTGAGAAAGCAATTGATCAAACTTGAAACACAGTAACCACAACTAAACTACAGTGCCATTAACCTAATTTGAAATATAGTGAACAAAGTTAAACTATAATGCCACTAATCTAACTTGAAATGCAGTGAATTAAAACTGAACTAGAGTGCCATTATCAAACTTGAAATATAGTGACAGAATTAAACTAAAATGACATCTACCTCCGAAGTGCTACAACTAGACTAAAGATACAACTAATTACTGGAATGTGTCAGCTCTGTCTCATTCATAATTAGTGGTATTTTGGAATAGTTTGTAGAACAGGACTGGCTGAAACATGTTATGTAAATGAACATGAAAGCATAAAATTCAACA
Source organism: Pinus albicaulis (assembly GCA_034641835.2). Lineage (NCBI taxonomy): Eukaryota > Viridiplantae > Streptophyta > Pinopsida > Pinales > Pinaceae > Pinus > Pinus albicaulis. Next base: position 1,016,764,564 of record CM076584.1, on the reverse strand, counting down.
GAACACAACAAAGCTCTAAAACACCACAGCTATGTCCCCTCCGAAATTAGTGATATTTTGGAAGAGTTTATGAGATCATGACTAGCTATACAACTGATGTAATTGAGCATAAGAATTTAAAACTAACTCCTAAAATACTACAGTCACACCTCATTCGACATTAGTGATATTTTGGAAGAGTACGTAAGAACGAGACTAAGCTGTAGCATCTAATGCAAATGAATAAAAACTCAAAGTTCAGAAATTAAATTAAACTAGGAATGAAATGAGGCTAGATTACTTATCTAAATTATATGAACAAAGCTCCTCAGGTAGCAGGGACCCTCTACCACCGGAGTAGCACGCAAATCTACTCAATATTGACTCAGCTCATGCAATAAAATGATGTTTCTTTCATTAAAGGAGAAATTCTTCAAAACAGAGTATTTACGGCCTTCAAAGATCTAGCAACAAAACAAAATCTAACCAACGGTTTTTCGGTTTCCCGAGTCATACTTATAATGAAATTACATAACTACTCTTTGAGAAAAATAGGGATATGTTTCTTTCCCACTTCTAATCAAATTAAAACTCTTATTAACAGTCTTGTGCTTTACTGCAGACATCTGTAGAGTCCGTGTTTTGATAGGAAACTGCTTCTCTTCTACGTGCATGACTGCTTTGATACTTAAACTCAGACTTCATGGGGAGCAAGAGATGATGGGGAGGTGTTGTGGATTTCACCCATATGCATTTTTCTTTACAGTGACACCTGGAACCTACATAAAAATGAGGATGGCTGCAGAACAAACGATTGGCTACGGAATGCCTGTATTTTGTAGCCGAGTCTTAGTCGAAATTACTACACCAACAAAATCATAAAAACATAGCAAGTTAGTCATTATATAAATTCTTAAAGAAATTTTAATTAATCCTATTGATCAGTTAAGCCTGTAATTGATGAGAGACAAATAAAATGAAGTATAATGTGGTGAAAGAGAAGAACATCTTTGGGGCTCAACAGCAGGCATAATAGTTCCTGTAAGTTTCTTTGATTGGGTTTCGAATTTAGTGGCTGTGAGAAAGAAAATAGGTGAGATCATATTATGTATAGACTTCAGAAATCTTAATAGAGCCTCACTCAAAGACAACAACCCTCTGCCAAAAATGGAACACATTCTTCAGAAATTAGTAGGCTCCAAGAGAATCTCCTTGCTAGATGGTTTCTCAGGTTACAACCAAGTACTAGTTCTCCCAGAAGATCAACTCAAGACAGCCTTTACCACTCCTTGGGGCACCTTTATGTATGTAAAAATGCCTTTTGGACTGATGAAAGTTGGTGCAACCTTCCAAAGAGTGATGGATATATATTTTTCAGATGATATAGGGCATTTCATTTTTATTTACTTGGATTACATAACAGTCTATTCCAAGACTGAAAAAAAACATCTAAAACATCTGAGGAAAGTGTTTGAAAAATGTAGAAGGTTTGGTCTGTCATTAAATCCCAAAAATATTGTATTTGGGCTGCAAGAGGGAAATATTCTTGGCCACATTATATCTGAAAATGGAATTAGGATATACCCACAAAGATTTGAGGGAATACTACAAATCACACACCCGAGAAACATCAAAGAATTACATTCCTTCATTGGGAAAATCAACTTCCTTAGGAGATTTATCCCCAACCTAGCTGAACACCTTAGGAATATGATTAACATACTGAAGAAAGGTGAAGGAGTTAAATGGACTGTTGGAGCTAAACAATATTTTGAATCAGTAAAACTTGCACTCACCCAAGCTCCTGTTCTAATCAGCCCAGATTTCTCTAAAGATTTCCTGATCTTTTCATTTGCCTCAGAGCATACATTGGTTGCAGTCTTACTGCAGAAAAATCTAGAGGGAATGGAACAGCCAATCTCCTTTTTCAGCAAAGCACTAAGGGATGCGCCCTTGAAATACAACATAATGGAAAAATAGGTTTACGCTCTAGTTAAAGCTTTAAAATATTTTAGGGTGTACATATTGCATTCCCGCACCTTTGCTTATGTGCCTAACGTAATAGTCAAAGATATTATGTCCCAAGACCCAGATGGGAAAAGGGGAAAATGGATTGTTGTGATCTTAGAATACGACCTTGAGATAAAACCCACCAAATTGATCAAAGGTCAAGGCTTAGCTAAGTTAATGGCTGAATCAAATCTTCAAGCCCTTGACATTAACATGGTAGCTGCCTTGGATGAGCAAGAAGGATTGCATGTTTCCACTATTGAGGATAAGTTTCAGAACTCTCCTTGGTACTCTGATATCCTTTATGTGCTCACCAACCTAAATGCCCCACCTAAACTGTCAAAGACTAAGGCCAGATTCATAAAACTAAAAGCCAGAAACTACTGCATTTTGAATGAAAGCTTGTACTAGAAAAACCCAAATGGCCTATTGCTTAAATGTTTGCCTGAAATAGAGGCAGAAATAATTAAACAATAATTCCATTTTGGGGAGTGTGGAGGCCACCTGAACTGGAAGGCCACTGCAAAAAAAATACTCAGGGCTGGCTATTATTAGCCCACACTCTTCAATGACGTCCATAAGATGGTAATTGCCTGCCAAAAATGCCAGATTTTCGAAGGCAAGAGGAAACTCCTTCCCCTCCCTTTACAACCCATCACTGTTGAAGGTCCTTTCATGCAATGGGGCCTAGATTTTATTGGAGAAATCCACCTCGCTTCTTCTACACAACACAAATGGATCTTAACAGCCACAGACTACTTCACTAAGTGGATAGAGGCCATACCTACTAGGAATGCCACAGATTCAGTCATCATTAGGTTCCTAGAAGGTCATATCCTCTCTCGGTTTGGTTGCCCAAGGAAAATAATCGTCGATAATGCTGCTGCTTTTGGATCCAAGAAAATGGTTGATTTTTTTCATAGGTATCAAATAGCGCTTGGTCATTCAACTGCCTATTACCCACAAGGTAATGGCCTAGCTGAATCATCAAACAAGATCCTTGTGGCCATCATCAAAAAGTTGTTAGAAGCGAAAAAAAAGTCATGGCATAACAATTTGTTGCATGCCTTGTGGGTTGACAGGCTTACAACAAAGAAATCCATTGGCATGTCACCATTTCAGCTTGTCTATGGTGCAGAAGCAGTTTTCCCTACCAGCCTTGGGATACCTGTAATTAAGCTGGTCCAAGAGATTCAAACAGAAGAAGACAATATGGTGAGAAGGATGAATCAGACAATTCATCTCCAGCAAACAAGGGAAGAGGTCTATAACAGTGCTATCAAAGTTCAGGAAAACATAAAGAGGTTGTTCGACAAGAGAACCAAAGCTACTGATTTCAAAATTGGGGATAAAGTTCTGAAATGGGACTCAAGGAGAGAGGATAAATGAAAGCATGGCAAGTTTGACAGTTTGTGGCAAGGTCCATACATCATCCAAGCCACCATGGGTCCAAATGATTTTTTCCTACAAGAATTAGATGGTATAGAGCTGTTTGGGGGTCCTATCAATGGCAAGATGCTCAAACACTACTTATGCTGATTTACTATTTCCAGTTTCCATTTCCATTGCACATACCATTGTAGTTTTTTATTTTCAAGAAAAAAGAGAAAATGTTCCAAAAAATAGAGAGAAAAGAGAGGTTCAGACATGCTCAAAATATGAACCTCTGAGGTATAAAAGCATGGCTCTAATATGATCAAAACCTGAGCCAAAGAAGCAAAGCAGCTGGTCCTAACATGCTCAAAATCTGGACCAACAAAGAAGACAAGAAAAATCAGCTCTAAATGCCTAAAATCAGAGCTGAAATGAAGGAAAGAAGTGACTCTAACATGCTCAAAACTTGAGTCACAAAGAGAAGAAGGATACTCCAAGATTTCAGATTTCAAGCCTTCGAAGTCTTGTTTCATTTTTCTGCAAATTTCTGTCCATGTGCAACTGTCTTTATGCCTTGGATCTACAGCAAACTAGACTGTTTAATCCTAGTTTGACTGTTTTTAAATTTCCTGTTGTAGAATGTAGAGAAGAAATCTGTTGGACAGTCTAATCCTAGCAGATATTAGATTAGGTAGAGAAACAAATGAGACCAATAGTTTAACCTAGTCTCATGGAGTAATAAGGGTAGACTTAGAATAGGTTTATTTTATGTTATAAGAATAAATGATGTAAAGGGTATGCTAGTTCAAATGCACCCTGAAAGAAAAATGTTAGGATTGTAGGATGGGTAGGTAGATTGTTGGGATATTTTTCTGATCTAACATATTTGTGGCATCTGAAAATTAAAGAAGAAAGGTGGCTTGAGCAGCAGGCAGCTGGCCTATGCCAAAGATCATTTTCTGAATTCTTGACTCCTTCAAGAAGAAGCCATCCCCATGTGGAGCCACTGTTAGCCCCTTATGAATTACTTGACAAGCAAGCAAGGGGCTAGATTGTTTTATGAGCCTTCAAGGAATGCATTTCCATGAAAACACATCATCCTTGAAGTCTTTTTATGATTCTCTGCCTATGACTATTTCCCTCTGCTGTCCTTGTGTACATGAGCCTTGCTGAATGATAAATTTTTCTCAAAAGGCCTTATTTCGCCCCTTGTATCCCTGCAAAATTTCCCCATTTTATCCTCTTTTCCTTTTTGTCCAAGTCCCCTTCGTCCCCCCTATTTTCCTCATCAACCTACTATATTTCCCCAAAATCCTCATGAAATCCCACCCTTGCCCTTTGTTTCCTCAAATTTCCCCTCTATCTCCCTATCATTACCCTCCTTAGGCTTTGAAATGCATTAAAATGGGTTAAAAAACCACTTTCCGACCTTATAACAAGGCTTAGCCCCTTTCCCGCTAGCCCCTTTCAACCACTTCCCACACATGCCCTTGCGCTAAGACCAAGTGCTTAAGTCCTGAGCACTAATCGCAATCAGAAGATAGTCGAAGGGGCGAATTCCTTCGTAATCTTAAAAAGTTCCGATGCGATTGGCTTATCACGTTAAGTCCTCCACTCTGTTTTCCACCGTTGATCCGCCATATAGATCGAATGGCCCGCGCAATGTCACAAACTTTCAATCGCAACACTTATGTTTTCTCATCCGATCGGTCTATCACAAATGCTTGCAATGCGATTGATCGCGGCTTTGACCTCCGATCCTCCAATTGCATTTCCCTTCCAATTACTCTCCCTCCCGATTGATCTCAGCTTTCTTCCGCCGATTGATCGCAATTTTTCCCTTCCAATCCCCGATCACGCTGTCCCCCGATATCATCCCAGCTGTTGATCCCCTAGTATAATCCAACGGCTATCGCTTGTCCCCGCTCATCACAATCGGAAGTTTGTTATTGCCGCTCCTTTGTATCCCCTCCGATTGCGATCCCCCAATCCACTTCTCCACCGTTGATCTTCCCTCCAGATCAAACGATCCTGAGCTAATCGCTTCCTCCGCCCAATCGCAATCGGAAGTTTTAGCATGTGTCACCCATGTCCCCCCTCCGATTGTGATCACCCGACTCAATCACAGTTGTTCATCCATATTTGAAATCAATGACCTAGATCATCTCGCTTCACTCCCGTCGCTCTTCCCCTTCTTCCCTCCAAACATTTCTCCACCATTGATCTTTGTTTTGATCCAACGGCTATCGCTCGTCTCCGCCAATCACAATCGGAAGTTTGGTTGTGCCATCCTTTGTGCCCTCCCCGATTGCGATCTCTCGATCTGCATCTCCACCGTTGATCCCCGAGTAAATCCAACGGTCATCACTCCCCTTTCTTGATCGTAATCGGAAATTATAAAGTGTGTTACCTCTGTTTCTTCCTGATTGCGATGCTCCGCTATTGATTATGACCATCCATTGGATCTGAAAATCTAACGGCCCGGATCTAATCACCTCTCCGCCTCCGCTGGTTCCCACTTGTACGTTCTTGTCCACACTTTTTCATAACATTTTCGCCCTTTCCCTTTGTATTTTCATTTTTAACCAAAGTCTCATATCTTCATTAAAGGTCTCGTGTTCCATTCTATTTCATATGGCCATCCCTCTGATTGATCTCATCCATTGATCTTCGCCCCCAGACCACGATCTAACGATCTGTGCTACATTCTACCACCAAACCCTATTATTCATATTTTTCACCATTTCATTGCATTTTTTCACCATTATTTAGTGAAAATCCACTGTTCCGCGGCCGCCGCGCTACCATTTCATCCACCCTCCCATTGCATTGTTTTTCTTGGTCCAGTTGCGTGTTCTGCAGGGTATAGAAGTGAAAACGCCGCCATGTTTACACAGTGTTGATGCAGCAGTAAGGTTTTCAATGGTAGAGGATACGGATATGCAGAAGTTATTATACGGCAAATTTCTCTTCATCAGTAGAATGTTTTCCTCCATAATGTAGATCTATATCTGAAATATCCACATTCAGACATAAAAAGTGGATTTTATTTATCTTTGGGGTTTATGAATCCCTCCACCCTCTTATTTATTTAATTAATTATGAAAATTAAGAACTCTAATATTCCAATTCTCTTGTGGAAAAATTGGGAATATTACAGTCCTCCCCCGCAAAATGTTTCTTGTCCTCAAGCAACTGCAAAAGTGGATGCTACAGAAAACATCCTCCCTCCAAATGGAATCCTCATATGAAAGGCCTCCCCATCTGCCACAATTTCTAATTCATGCCCAGCTCCAAAGCTACCTCTCTAGAATGTCTAGAATGGCCTCCAACTGAAAAGTTAGATATCCATCCTCATCTATGAATCTCCAAGTGGAAACCATATGATGACCAAATATCTCCTCTATTCATGAGATACATGAAATGAAGTGGTTTCTTCCAAAATTATAAAGTCCCAACTCATGAACTATCTCTCCAACCCATGATACATAGAGTAGATTGCATCTTTCAATGCTCTCATCATTAGCCCTGTTGGCCATGTAGGAATCAATCATAACATCAACATAGTGAAAAATAAGAAGTAGATACATATGGATGATCATGAACAATATCAAACCATATTCTCCCAATAACAGCCAGCGCAACAAATCCTTTTGTTGTCATGCTAGATCATCATGAAAACAAACAAGAGAGACATACTCTCTCAAAATAAGCCACCACAACAATGCTTCTTGTTGCCATGCCAAATCAGCATCAATGTAAACATGAGAGCCATACTCTCTCAAAAGAAGCCACCGCAGCAATGCTTCTTGCTGCCATACCACATCATCATTGTACCAAATGTAGTGGCCCTATTCTCTCAAGAGAAGCCACCTTAATAAGGCATCTTGCTGCCGCATCACATTATCATCATGCCATGTACAATGACCATAATTCCCCATCAAAATCCAACGATGTAAGGCCTCATGTTTCCATCCTCCATTAATGTCATGCAATGTATGGGAAGAAATCAGCCCATACTATTCCAATAGCAACCAAAGGAACAAGGATTCGTGTTTCTTCCTTACATCATCATGATGCAAGTCATGGAGCAACAACATACTAATGGACATGTGGACTATCTCATCAGAATAATACAAACAAGATCCTATGCCACATCATGTGAGAGTTATGATTTCTCCCAAACCCAAGTACATACATGAACATGAGATATATCCCAAACATAAATACACTTGAGGACATGATACATATCCCAAACAAAAGCAAATACAAGGACATAAGATATATCATGAGATGGTAAAACTCTCTCATCAACAACCAGCGTAGTCATGCCTCCTGTTGTTGCATGTAATCAGTGATATACATGGCATGGATCCTGGAAATGTGAGATGTTGGGTAGTATCCATACTCACCCAAAAGTAACCAGCACAGCCATGCTTCTTGTTTCGCGGTATCATACATATTCAGGAAGGTAGGAAGCCTCTTGTTCCTCATATGGATCCATTCATCCCAATGTGGATGATGAATCATGCCAAGCTCAAACTTGGTATCCACCTAATGTTGAATACCAACATCCTCCAATTGAATAGCGTTGCACTCCATGAAATGTTGAAGTGCACCTCCATTGAGGTCTCTCCATGAGATCCTCTCCTCACTGGCCCATTGGAACCCATAAGGCTCCATACATGTTGTAGGTAGAATCTCTTCTTTGAGCTGTGAGATGCTCATAAAATAAACTTCATCTTGATAATGGGGAATTTTCACCATCACAAGATGTTTACCTTCTATCATCTGCCCCTCCAGTGCTTCATGAGTGAAGCTACCTTCAGAATGCTCCAAGAATAATGGGGCCCTCTCATCATCACTAATGCTAAGTGATAGCGTTGTAGATCTGCAAGGTCATACATGTGTTGTCTCATGGCCACATACAATTCTAAACTCAAGTTCTGGCATTGTACTGAATAGGACTGTGCTCCTCCCATCTTCTACAACTCCATAATTCAACACAAAGTGTTGGGTGTATCTCAAGCATGGAAAACTAGGATAGTGATACATCTTCTCCTTGATCAAATCAAGTGTCCTCTATGTAGTAATAATTTGTTGCTCCAAATAAGCAAGGTGCTCTAATCCTTAGTTATGCACTTTCCCTGATGGCATGGTATCACAAATCTCAATATGAGGTACTGAAATAACATGAAATGAAAGTATGTGCAAACCTTGGATAAGTTGATCATCAAGAACTTCTTGCACATATTCAAGATTTCCTTCCACTTGTGTAATGGTCTCTGCAATTGCTAGTAATGATGATGGCTGCTCTTCTACAACTATACCATCGTTGGTATCTTCCTCCTCCTCATGCATCTCATGGATCATGCATGGGGCTCCAAATGTCAACAGCTTAAGACCATCTTGCAAAGATGCAAGTGATCCTTCTCCTGATGTAAGTACATCTGCAACTAGTGGTGGTGGTAGAGGCTCCTCCTCCTGGGTGATAATGAGGACATCTTCTTTTGGATCTTCATGTACTATCTCCTCAATGATGGGAGATTTCACTATGTGAGATGTCTCCGGTTTCTTTCTACCATACCTCTTCTTCATTCTTAGAATAAAATTTGCATAAGCAGAAACTTTCATATGAGACAAATGACTAAACCATCAATCACTTGGTTCACCTCCTAGGTGCAGCGCTGCAAACCCCATAGCCTCTCTTTCTAATATATGATATTTCAGAAATAATGTAGCCAAATCTTCCCTCCAAGCCCTCAATGTGCTTGTGGAAGATCCATCAAATGTAGGCAAGATAAATTTATGCCTCTTTCTTCTATTGCTGCAGGATCTCCTCTCTTCTCTGAGATGCAAAAACTGCTGGAGAATGAGATTCCACTTCAATGCTCTAGGTTTTGCTTTGTACTCAGACAAATATCTACTTAAGGTATCATACCCCAATTCTTCTTCATATCTAGACCAATCCTCTTTCTCATCATAGAAAATGGATCTAGTGGGATAATGTGAAGCTCTTTGCTTCTTTGGTTTCTTCTTCTGTTGATAGGAAGTATTGGGACCTTCCTCATCAAATCTTCTTCTTGGATCCTCCTTTTTCCTTTCTCTCTTCATTTGTTTGACCTCCTTGGAGAGATCTTGCATGGATCTAAATAGAAGAGTGGCAAAAATGCAATCCTCCTTCATGGTAGATCTCTACTATATGTTTCTTCTTTGATATTTAAAGATGAATTTCCCACAAGCTGAGCCAAAGATCATGCTTTGATACCACTGTAATATCCCAAAATGGAATAATGCATTGATACACAAACACAATATTTGAAACTACGACAAGTATACATAAATGATTTAACAACAGAGATGTACACAAAATAGATGAGCCATTTTATTCATAGGAGATGGATTCAGTTACATCATTGTACAAAAATAGGGATACTCTAGCCAAAGAAGTGGCCTAGAATGACCTTGAAAACATGCCAAAGCAGGCACTGCATAACTAGAGAGCTACTGGAAGAAATATTGTGTTTTCCCTTAAGCAGATGATATACATATGACTACTAGATGAAAATTGAAATGAAGATCTATGGAAATCTGGAGCTCTGATGATGCCAATATTCAAGATCTGGGAACTATGATGGAAACCCAAGATAACCCAGAAAGGATTTCTCAAATCTATGAATCTAAGAAAATAACCCTCGTAGGGCTTGCACTATGTAGCTATTGGGTATGAAAATCTGCTGCATGAATTGAAGATATGATGGCTACAATGATGTGCAATCATCTCTATGCAAGAAGGATTGAGCCCTTCACTAGATCCTTGGGCTAAAAGCTCAAGATATAGCTCCTCCAATATCATCCACTGAAAATAGTTGTTGGATGATTAACAACTTCAGAAAACTGTGTTGGAAGAGATGGAAGCTCAATATCCTACTGCTAGATATGTAAAATCAGCTCTGGAATGATGGAGAAAATGAATTCAATGTGAGGATATGACCCCTCACATGATTTCCAACTAAAATGCTGAAAACTTCCTTCCTCCAATGGATCTACAAGACTGCATTGTGCAATCCTTGAGGGAACTGCTACTGCATGGAGGTAAAATATAATGGCCTGAATGTCAAATATAGATCTGCTGCTTTTGGAAGATTGAATATGAAGAAAAAAGTGAAGGATGAATCCTCCACTGGTTTCCTAGCTGGAATGCTAGAAACAACCTTCTAAATATGGCACCAATGCCTGATGAGGAATAAATCACAATAGAAACCTTCCCAGAGTAGGCACTCGAAGTCCCCTGTGGGTAAGGGTGGGATTTCTGCTTGGAAACACCCTGTGCTAAACAACATAAGCATGCATAGAAATTTCCTAAGACAAATCCAGATCTAAAAAGCTCAGGAATAATAATCCAATTCTAAAATATTCCTTTTATTGTTCCTTCACCTTCATTATATAGATTGTGAGCCTTCCATAGCCTAGGCCCATATCATAACTGCGTTGTACATGAGGACATAAGTCTCCATGTTGACTTCGTTGTCTCTCCATGATCTCCATTATGTATGCATGTGATGATCACCCTCTCCATCATGTGTGCATTAAATTCACTACTTCCTCCATCATGTGTGCATTAGATGCACCACTTCCTCCACTAAATTATCATAAGTGCTTTATGTCTTACTTTTAATGCACTATGATCTTAGGTTACCTCTTCTAATATCCTCATGATTTTACATTTAAGATTCATGATCTTACTTGACTGCTTCAACCTCCATGATCTATATCATTAATGAGACATGATCTCTACTCCTTTCACATTAATAAGTTGCTCCACTACTCCATAATGTAGATATATATCTAAAATATCCACATTCACACATCAAAAGTGGATTTTATTTATATTTGGGGTTTATGGGTCCCTCCACCCTCTTATTTACTTAATTAATTATGAAAATTAGGAACTCTAATATTCCAATTATCTTGTGGAAAAATTGGGAATATTACACTATTTCATCTAATATGTCATCCTCGACACCTGGTAATTGAACGACACACAAGGTACTTTCTTTATATTTGAATTCGATGCTTTTAAACTTTATCAATTTTTCATCATATTAGCATTGTTTATCTATATATTTGACAAACCAGTTCAGATTAGGTTGCATTGGTTCATCAACTCGAATTTTATTTTGTTCTTCTTCAACATATATTAATTGCAGCAAGGGGTGTATGTTATTGTTATTTATTATATGGATAAGTATGTATTCATTTTCTTCATTGTCAATCCAAGTTTGGTTAATTGTGGGCATTTCTATTTCAAGACAATCTCTCATATTCATGTGCTTATCTTGTCTATACCAAATTATAGATGGATCTAAATTAATATGGAGTATTTTCTCGAGAAATTCTATAATAATGGGACTTGATATACTTGTAACATGGGATCACAGAATTGCTAGTCCAGAGTCATCAACTTCCATATTGTCATGTGTACTAGGGCTTAATTCTAGACTATTACTTATCGTCAGAGTAGTCGATGTTATGCCTCTCAAATATAGGTGCTCTCTAATACCTTCAGAGGAGACCCATGCATCATCAGTCTCTCACTCTTGAACTTCTTTATTTCTCAATATTTAGGTAATATTTTCGTCCCTCATTCATTGTGGATTCTTTTTATTTTTTCCCTCTCTATTTTTTGAATATCAATCAATTTTTTATAGTATTGCATACATGCTTGGGCCCTCCATCAAGTTTCGTCGTCAAGCATATATTCTCATATTCTTAAAACAAAACAATTTCCTCTCATTTTGAATGCCAATTTTCTTTACTTCTATATTTGGTTATTTACTGTTTATTTTTCATGAAAATTTACCCCCCCCACCCGCCCACCCCCTCGCCATCGTAGATGTGACTTACTCTTGGTCGATGAGGGTGATTTTAATGAACGTTTTCATTTTCTCAGGAAGTAGTCCCTTGCTTCTTTTGTATTTTTATAGTGGGTGTCCAGGAATATTTCTCAATCATATTGATGTTTACTTTTGTTATTTTTCGTTGGAATTTTCAAGGGTGCTTTGTATTCAACTATATGACTAACTCCCCTATCAAGGAGAAATGTATGTAGTAAAGCAAGTATGGTGTAGAAGAAACTATCGTGAAAATCGTCAAATAACCTTACTTTAATTTTTTCAACATAAGTGTGTTCTTCTTTTGCTTTCTATTTGTATAATTTGTATAATATCTTAACCACCCGCTCGTGCAAATATGTTCTTACTCTATTATTTAAATTTAAATTTAATCGATCATCAAGTTTTGTTTATAGCATTAGGTGAGTAGTCGATATATTTCTTTATTTCGACAAGGAATAATTTGATAAATTTTTCATGTGCTTCCATGAGAAAAGGTGCACTCTAGATTTTATAATAGATTTTTTATTTCTTCTTGCATTTTTCAGATAGTTATTAATATTTATCTCACACCAGTCTTGTACCTCTTCTAGTGTTAAAACTTATGTGTTCATATTGTATAAACTCAACACTATCGACAATGGAACCAATGTTGTAATCTAGAACAAAGTATGCATTAGTCACTAGTAGGGTGAAACATCAAGTAAGCTTAAGGAATTATATGCATCACATGGAAGAGAAAAGAGACACAAAAGTAGTAAAGAGCTAGCGAATGCACACTTGTATTAGTATATCCTCCAAAGCCAACTAACTTACATAGAGTCGAGTACATCCATATTTATATCCCTAAATAGACAATTACAAAAGTTAAATTATCTCAACCAAATTGACCAGACTTACTTGGTTTGTTAACTCGACTAAGGATTATACTGACTTACAATAAAAAAAAAATTTAGATGATTCTACTGGCCTAGTTGACAGAGTTGACTAGCCCCTCCAAAAATACTAAGATGCATCTCCTTCTACATTGATGTGTATACCTCCAACAATACGTAGATCCACCTCCTTCTACATCGATGTGTAGAAAAACTTCTTGTCCATATCAAATATGTTTTCTACCTGATTGTTCAAATATGTGGTGAGAATATTATTTTTGTTTCTATCCTTCTTCTATTTCGTTAGGTTTATCTCTAGATGTAATTTCTAGCATTTCTTGATCCAGGTGGATAGTGGTGGTCACCCGCCTATTCCACTTGGGGCTCCACCATTGTCTCTTTCAGTTTTTCAGTTTCGGCACAGTTTACTATTTTTAGCAGTTTTTCGGGTCCTGAACTTCCGGAGCCGTTTTGAGGCCCTAAACAACGTTTTTTGGGAAAACGGAGAGCAACATGGGTCCATGGACCGATGTTGCTTGTTCCAAATTTTTAGTCCTCAGATAGATCTTTCTAACTAGGTATGGTAGGCATCAAACGGAGATCGTATGCCAAAGTTATGCCCCTGGGAAGTTGAAACACCAATTTACCCAAACGGGGCCCATAGTTTTGGCGCTTCATCTCCTAGGATTAGGGTTTTGGCTGTTTAGGATTTCCCATTGTTTATAAATAATAAATAGGCCCTTGAGCCTCATTGTAACTCAGTTCAGAGGCCTGTAGCCGCCACATCTCTTCTCAGAGATAGCTACCAGCGCTAGCTAGTTTTATTTCCACCCTGTCTGTAAGCAAATTTCTGTTCTTTGATATTAATGAAATGAAGTGTTATTTCCGCTGCATATCTGTATTTATGGTTATATGTTTATTCTGTTGTGTTCCTGCATAAATCCGGATCAGTGGTATCAGAGGGGTCTGCTTTTTCTCGATCCTTCTTTTCATGTCCCCAACGAGGTCGGGGTATAAGGAGCTAGGGCTCGATCTGGTGGAACCTTTGCAAGATCAGCCTCGCAAACCTCGACGGATGCCCATGGGGGACGAAAATAAAGATGAGGGAGCAGGAGATCCTATCAAAATATTGCTCGAGGAGGCCCTCGAAAAACAAAGGAACGCGATGATGGATAACTTTGTTCAGATCCTTCAACGGCTGCCCACCGGCGGCGCATCTGCATCCAGTAGCCACTCTGGAGTTGCGACTCCCTTTAAGATACAAGTAAATTTTGACATTCCCATATTTGAGGGTCAAATAAACGCAGATGCCGTAGATAGATGGTTGAATCTATTAGAAGGATATTTCTCTGTTCATGACTTTTCAGACCGGGAGAAGATTATTTTTGCACTCCTCAAAGCTACCCCCAATGTTAAGGACTGGTGGGAAACCTATTGTGAGAACAAGGACCAGACAGAACCCTCTCTGTTCTCGGTCGTACCAACTTGGAATTCTTTTCGAGACGCCATCAAGGAACAGTACTATCCCGTGGGGAGCTATGAGGACAAGTACATACAATGGACCACGCTGCGACAACAAAGGGATAAGGATGTGCATGAACTGACGAATCTGTTCCATACCCTACGCACAAAGTTAGGTATCAAAGATTCAGATAAACATTTGGTGCTAAAGTATCGGTGATGTCTGCACAGATACATTCAGGAGGAAATGGAGTTCCTCGACATCTCCTCGCTTGGTACGACATACCGGTATGCTGCCAAGATTGAGCAGAAATTCAAGCAGAAGAAGTGAGACTTTGGATCTGCGAATCAAAAGCAAGGGAAAGGTGCTTCCAAACCGTAGAACAAAGGATAGAGCCAAGGCATGGTGGCTAAAGACAACTCATCGAAGCCACAAGAAAAGAACAGCACCGCAAAGCCAAAGAAGGACACGGGAAAGTGGTGTGAGTTCCATAAGAGCTCCACTCACAACACGAGTGAGTGTCGGGCCAAGCAGTCGCTAGTGGCCGAGATGAGGGCTTCTGAGTCAGATGCATGCTCTGAATCCGAATCAGAACCTGAAAAGGCGAATGAAAAAGGGAAACAGATTATTGATGCGGAGCCCAACGCCACTGTTGCCACTGCAAAGATCCAAAAGGAGGAACCGGAAGATCCAGAGGAGGAGGAACGTCTCTTCCACTCCCGGATGTGGGTAAAGGGCTCCCCGGTACAGTTCATTGTCGACAATGGGAGCCAAAAGAACCTCATTTCAGCAGACGCCGTGAAGCGGTTGGGCTTGCCGACCACAGCTCACCCACATCCATACACCATCGGGTGGCTTCACCAAGGGCGAGATCTCCGCGTCAGCCAGCAGTGCCGCCTTCCCTATAGCATCAAGCCCTTCACGGATGAGGTATTATGTGACGTTGCTCCTATTGATGTTTTTGATGTATTATTAGGACAACCATACTTGTGGAAGCATCATGCTGTGTATGAGTCTCGACCTCGTGCTGTTATTGTTACTTTGGGAAATAAGTTGTACAGGATACCAGAGGTACCACCTCCTGCCACTATCTCTTTGGTTACTGCAAAACAATGCAGTAAGCTCATTTCCAAAACTAGGAAATTCGTTTTCCTGATGATCCGCCCCCAGGGCAAGAAGAAGACTGTGGCCACGACCTCCAGAAAGGGCCCCTCTGCACGACAACAACAAATGGATAAAGTCGTGGAGGAGTACGGGGACATCTTCACCTCACCCACAGGGGTTCCTCTGCACTGCCAGGTCAAGCACCCGATTGATCTGACCCCAGGTATGCTGCTACCCAATGGACTGATCTATCGATGCTCTGTTATGGAAAATGATGAAATCAAGAGGCAGATTCAGGAGCTGTTGCAGAAAGGTCACATCAAACCAAGTTCATCGCCCTGTGGGAGCCCGATCGTGTTGGTACAGAAGAAGGATGGGACGTGGAGACTCTGTATTAACTATCGGGCGCTGAACAAGATCACTGTCCGGAATAGGTACCCAATCCCACGGATTGATGACCTTCTGGACCAACTCCAAGGTGCAAAATATTTCAGTAAGATCGACCTGAAGTCTGGGTATCACCAGGTACCAATGGAACCCTCTGATGTGTGGAAGACTGCCTTCAAAGCTAAGGAAGGCCTTTTTGAATGGCTGGTCATGCCTTTCGGGTTGAAGAATGCTCCCGCAACCTTCATGAGGATGATGGACGACATCTTGCGGCCATTCACCAACTCATTCGTAGTGGTGTACTTGGATGACATTCTGATCTTCAGCAAGACTTGGGAAGAGCACCTTCATCACATCCGACAAGTCCTCCAAACACTGCGGCAACACAAGTTGTGTGCCAATTTGGAGAAGTGCACGTTTGGCATGACCCGGGTTCAATATCTGGGATACATTATTGATGAAAGGGGGGTGCATGTGGATCCAGCCAAGATCCAAGTCATTCGGGATTGGCCAGCCCCAACCACTATAACAGAGCTTCGCAGCTTTCTGGGTCTTGCTAATTTCTATCGGAGGTTCGTGTTGGGATTCTCTCATATCACTTGGCCCTTGAGTCAAGTCACCAAGGGAGGAGCAAGAGAAAAAAAATTTTGGTCGGAACCTCAACAGAAGGCGTTCACAGAACTGAAAAACCGCCTCTGTTCTGCCCCAGTGCTCACTTTACCAGACTTGCAACAGCCATTTGAGATCGAGACAGATGCCTCTGAATATGCTATTGGGGCAGTTCTTACTCAACAGGGACATCCAGTGGCATTTCACAGTGAGACATTGTCTGACACAGTTCGCAAGTATCCCACTTATGACAAAGAAATGTATTCCATTGTGCAAGCTTGTCGATAATGGAAGCATTACATTTTGGGGAAGGAAACAATCATCCACACAGACCACCAGCCCCTGCAGTTCATACAGACACAAGGGAAGTTGCAGAATGATCGCCATGAGAAGTGGTCCACATATCTGCAACAGTTTCATTTGAACATCAAGTACAAGAAGGGTAGCACCAATAATGTTGCAGACTGCCTCAGCCGACCACCGATCGTGGCGCTCACCACCGTGCTCAACTCTTGTGGGCACGAGACTTCTGATTGGCCGCTTCTCTATGAGAGTGACACAGAATTCGGCCACACTTACAAGGCACTCTTGGGGGGTACGCAAGTTCCAAATTTTCACCTCCAAGATGCACTTTTATGTCACATGGGACACCTTTGTGTTCCTTCAAGCGAGCGTGCCAAGATGATATGGGAAGCACACTACAGTCGAGTCGTTGGGCATTTCGGGGTCGAGAAAACAGTAGAAATCCTGCAAAAGTATTTCTATTGGCCGAACCTTCGAAAGGATGTCGAGAAGCACATCAGATCCTGCACTGCTTGTGTCATTGCCAAACTGACCATCAAGAAGCAAGGCCTATATACTCCTCTACCTACCCCTATTCGACCTTGGGAATCCATCTCCATGGATTAAATGTCGGGCCTGCCTTCTACTAAGCAAGGAAATGACTATGTTTTCGTGGTCGTCGACAGATTCTCGAAGATGGCCATTATGGCGGCCTGTAAGAAGAATATCACAGCAGAAGCCACTGCTAAACTCTTCTTTGAACGAGTGTGGGTGCACTTTGGGATCCCACAGTCTATCATATCAGATCGAGATAGCAGGTTCGGGATAGCGGGTTCCTCGGCACATTTTGGTCCGACCTCTCAATGTTGGATACCAAGCTCACGAGTCACGGCTTTCCATCCCCAAACGATGGCGGACGAGAGGTCGTCCCTTGAGAATGAGTGCTTCACATTACGTGCATGTACAATTCAAAGCATCCACGCACATGGGATGAGAGCCTCCCCTATGTACAACATAGTTATAATGGAGCTCTCCACCGGTTCAATCGGCCATAGCCCCTTTCGGTTGGGCTTGGGATTCCACATTACTATGTCCCATTGACGTAGCCATGCCATTTGCAGCTGCTCAGGCCGATTTAGCTCATGTACAGTCTGAAGTTGACAAAGCAAGTAGCTTCATCGAGCGCATTCAACACATCCACCAACAGGTTCATGATATATTGGACAGAGCCAATGCCAAGTACAAGCAATGCCATGATCAATAATTAATCATAACCAGCAACAAATCATAAACATAAACACATATTTTTAACAGGGAAAAACCCCAAACTCTGGGGAAAACTCATCTTAATGAAATTTCATTAAGAATTGGCCAAAACCCTGACCAATCTGGCCAAGTGAGCCCTCATCGCTCACCTCTAGGCCTTACATTACAATGAAGTCCTTTGAGCCTTTAATAGGCTCCATTACATGCAATACCATGAGCTTAAAAACCATGGGTGCACAATACCATGTGCCCCAAAACCATCATTGTTTAAATTAGTCAAACTTGACTATAATCACAAGTCAATTTACGTAACATTCTCCCCTTAAACTTGACTTGTGGTTCCTTGACTAAATCCAGCCAAACCTGCTAAGTGAGACAACCCCGCTCACTCTAGCTCTTACCCCCTCAAATTTTTACCCAGGGTAATTGTTAACTTGACATCCCCCCTATCACCTAGGTCTAACCCAGACTTTACCAGTGATTACCCAGAGGTACGCATGCCATACCAGGTCTTATAGTAGTATGCCCATTTACATGTAAAAAAAAATTAACTCCATTATATATATATATATATATATATATATATATATATATATATATATATATATATAATTTTTATTTTTATTTTCATTGTTGCTGTGTTTGTACAGATGACATCAATGTCCATATAAAAAGAACCCATCTACCGGATTACATGGGTCACCAGTCCTCTAGGAGTTCTCTTTAGATACATGGTTCATCAATTAATTAATCCACGTGCAAACATCCTCTCATCGTTGAATTTCTCGAACCAACTTCTTATCACTGCTAGTTGTCAGATCTGGGTTTTGGCAGCACCATTGTTCTCTTTATCCATTGAGAAACCCTCCATGGAATTCCCCATGGAATCAATCAATTGGATATTTCCTATTTCCTAGAAACACAATGCTATGTATGGCCAGATCTGCAAAAGGCTGCATTGATTTCTCCATTCACAGGCCAATAAAACCCTTGGCTGCAAAAGCATCCCTTTGAAGCCAAATATGGCTCTGATACCAAATGAAGAAACATTTACCGAAGAATATAAATAATTACCAAGAGGAATAATTAATCATAACCAGCAACAAATCATAAACATAAACACATATGTTTAACAGGGAAAAACCCCAAACTCTGGGGAAAGCTCATCTTAATGAAATTTCACTAATCATTGGCCAAAACCCTGACCAATCTGGCCAAGTGAGCCTTCATCGCTCACCTCTAGGTCTTACATTACAATGAAGTCCTTTGAGCCTTTAATAGGCTCCATTACATGCAATACCATGAGCTTAAAAACCATGGGTGCACAATACCATGTGCCCCAAAACCATCATTGTTTAAATCAGTCAAACTTGACTATAATCACAAGTCAATTTACGTAACAGGGTGCCACACAACTTCCAGGTGGGCGACAAAGTATGGCTACATTTGCAGAAGGAGCGCCTCACTGGACCCCACCGCAAGCTTCGCCCGCTCTGACATGGGCCGTACACCATCACCAAGGCTGTAGGGAACAATGCCTTCAAGCTCAGTATTCCACCATTCCTTGTTCTGCACCTAGTCTTCAATGTGGATCGCCTTTGTCCTTACTTCCCACCTCTACTGGACACATCGGACATTGCAAAACAACTCACACCAACAGAGTTAAATCCAGACTGCATGGAACAAGCCACCATAGATTGTATCATGGACATGCAAATCAAGAACACTTGCCAACAGAAGATCCAACTATATCGGGTTGTCAAAGCTGGCCAACTCCTGCACCAAGGAAAGTGGTTCACCAGGGACCAAGTTCAGCAGAAATTTCCTCATCTCATGGAGGAACTTAACGCAATGGGGACCATTGCTTCCTAAGGGGAGAGGAATGATCCAGGTGGATATTGGTGGTCACCCACCTATTCCACTTGGGGCTCCACCATTGTCTATTTCAGTTTTTCAGTTTCGGCACAGTTTACTATTTTTAGCAGTTTTTCGGGTCCTAAACTTCCAGAGCCGTTTTGAGGCCCTAAACGACATTTTTTGGGAAAACGGAGAGCAAAATGGGTCCATGGACCGATGTTTCTCATTCCAAATTTGTAGTCCTCGGATAGATCTTTCTAACGAGGTATGGTACGCGTCAAACGGAGATCGTATGCCAAAGTTACGCCCCTGGGAAGTTGAAACACCAATTTACCTAAACGGGGCCCATAGTTTTGGCGCTTCATCTCCTAGGGTTAGGGTTTTGGCTGTTTAGGATTTCCCATTGTTTCTAAATAATAAATAGGCCCTTGAGCCTCATTTTAACTCAGTTCATAGGCCTGTAGCCGCCACATCTCTTCTCAGAGATAGCTACCAGCGCCCTAGCTAGTTTTAATTCCATTCTGTCTATAAGCAAATTTCAGTTCTTTGATATTAATGAAATGAAGTGTTATTTCCGATGCATCTCTGTATTTATGGTTATATGTTTATTTTGTTGCGTTCCTGCATAAATAGGGATCATTTCTCCTCCATGTGACCATCAATTTTGAAGTGGTTGCATTGATTGCTAGTATCATTGCACTGATGTGCAGTGACTATTGTCTTCTTGTCCTTTTATCCATTCCACTTCTTCTTCCCTTCCTTGGAATCCTTCCAGTGTTGTTTCTGTTTTGACACTTGATTTCCCTTTCTTTTGGATTATGTTTACCAGGTATTGTACTTGTACACAAGCCTTATCCATTATTCTTGGCTTGATCAACATTATCTACTTTCATGGATGGTTATGTAAACACCCCATATACTTGAAGATTACATCTTGGCCATTTGGAGAGATACCTAGTATGATGATCATCTTCATGAATTTAGTGGTGTACTCCTATAAACTTTTCCTCCACCGTGTCCATTAGTTCTCTACATACTCAATAGGGTAGAATGGGAATTTATGAGTGTTTTAGACTTCTCACACTTAGTATTGGGGGATCAACCTCTAGCCTAAGTGTCTCTATATGGATTTCCCACCAGGTTAGGGTATGGCCCTCTAAATTAAATTTAGTAAATGATATTTTATTCTCCTCATATATGTTGTGAACACTAAAATGTACTTATATTTGTTGCAACTAGTGATTCAATTTTAAGGCATCAATATCACCTTGGTACAACTTTATGTCAACCTCACTTCCATATTAAACATGGTAAATTAATGGGTAACAATTTTTGAACTCGGTCGCTAGAGTTCTTTCCTTGACTCCTTTTCTGAGTCTTCATTATCCCCCAATTTTCCCTTTGATCTTCTCTAATTCCAAACTTGTTTTCTAGGGACACCATAAGGAGGTTCATATTGCAGCTGATATATGTGACTTGTGCTTCTAACCTTGAGAATATATCTTTTTATAGATTAATTTTATTGCAAACAAACTTATTGTTCATGGCTATTGTTCTCTAAATTTTTACTTACCTATTGCTCTCTAAATTTTTACTTACATTACTTCTTGGATCCCTTGAAACTTCCCATGGTATTCCCCAATGAAACATTCTTTGATAGAACTATGATTTCTACATTGTTGTGGGCATTCCACTCGATAGCTTATCACAATAGATTTGATAAAATAAACTAAAACTTATATTATGAATATTAAATTCCTTTATTTTCCATATATTTTGATTGCTAATTTTTTGTGTGTGCATAAAATAGATAGAATATGGAAAATAGAGAACCAAAAATACAAAAACACACCATCGACAATGAATTCAAAGATATGCTCTAGGAAATTCTTATAAGGGAAAACCTAGTGGGAAGGTGAGAATACTATATTTTATATGAAATAGAAATAATACAAGTACAAAAGAGAAGGTGCTCTCTATTGACTCACCTAAGGCTTGTGGCTTGATAGGATGATATAGAACATTAAAAAATTTACTAACTTAACAAAAACTGTGACCTCAAAACAAGAACTCTAGCCCTAAAAATCCGTATTTTGGTGTAAAAAACATGAAAAAACACATTGAATTGCTAAAGTGGTGATGCAACATCACCTTTTTATCATTTTAGTGTTAAAATTACAGCATTTTTCAAACATGGCATTAAAAAAAAAATGTCATGGTTATAAAGACATGAAAAAACACCCCAAAATGTGATGCAGCATCACCCTTTTTTAGGGTTAAAATTCCTATATTTTTAACCATGGAGTTAAAACCAAATATCATGAGTATAAAAAATCTTTAAAATCATCACCTAAATTAGAGAGTGGTTCTACCAAGAACAATTTTTATTTTAAGGGTTAAAATTATAGCTTATTTGATGTATCTATGTGTGTGTGTGTGTGTGTGTGTGTGTGTGTGTGTGTGTGTGTGTGTGTGTGTGTGTATATATATAGAGAGAGAGAGAGAGAGATTTGTGTGTGTCTGTGTATCTATAATTGTGAAAAATCCATGTTTTAGGACATGGCCATACAACAAAAGTACAAAAGTGGAAGTTCATGCTTCTACAATCTTCAAAAAGTATTTCCTAGGGTCAGGAAAAATCATACACTTGTCTACAATCTAAATGAAAGAGAACAATCGAGTAGTTGCATAGGTTCTCCAGAAAATAGCCAAGATATTTATGCATGTGCAGTTCATACTAACTAGACTTTATAAGGAGATATATCTTGTTGACCCATGACCGAATCCTCCAATGAGGAAACCAATACATTTAAATCAAGAAAAATGAAGCAAACAAGACTAAGAGAAACCTCAAATGAGGGGTTACTTAGTTTCATTTCACTTAGAGAGTCTTGGAGATACACCACTTACTGAAAAAGAAAGGCCAATTCATGTATAGTTCCACGCATTTGGGTTCTTTGCTCCACTGAGACCTCTATTGCCACTAACAAAAATGATGTTATTTGATTGTGTTGTATTTACATTTTTACAAAATCCTAATGAATATTGCAATTTTCCTCCATCTAGATAGACTAGGTGTCTTTCCCATTCTCATGTTGTTCCATAATTTTATAATTGAAACAATCATAGACAATTAAAGCATGATGGCACCACAAAAGGAAGCTACCAAGGACCAATATAGATATGGATAAGCTAAATTATTTAATTTCACATCAGTGGATAAGGAAGGATAAGAAGACGATCATAAGGGAAACCTAAAATAAACAGAGGACCCAATGACTAGAATATGGCCAAACACAAAAAGACCCATATATGGAAAAACCACATAATAGAAATAGTCCTACTAAACACTCAAAATGATAAGAGCTAAAAATAGCAGAGACATCCAAAGAAAACCCAAAGCCCTTGAACTCAAATACTAAGGGAATTTTCCCCCAAAATCCTTGAACCAATCAAAACAATCGAATCTACATAGGGTGAACCCAAGCCACACCATGAATGCACAACCACCAAATTAAGAAATTAACATACTAGACTAAGTTCCAGAAGAAGTTACACATCATTAATATAGAATGAACCAGCATGGAACTAAGAGAAACAAACATCAACATAATATAAATAAATAATATACGATGGAGAATCATCAAACTAGGTTGATCCCACAAGGACTGCAATGGGAAAATTTTCTTGAAAACCCAAAGCATTGTAGCAAGCTCCTTAATGCACCACCTTCCATGACTCCTAAATGACATTTTTGGATTCAACTTCTCTCCATCCCATAATCCCATTAAGGAATTTTTTTGTCAACTAAATATTGAATATGCCTAATGCATGACAAAGGCAGAATAATTCCATGTGAGCTTGTGTACATTAATTTCAAAAAATAAAAGCGTGTTCTTGTAATCACTCCTAAATTTACCTCTGATGAATTTGTAGTGTTGTCTCATCACAAATAACAAAGACTTACAGTATGGCCACCATAGAGGACATCTAAGAAGGAGACATGTGGATTTCATGAACAATTTGAGTGTGACAACCAACCTCCCACCATAAACCATAATAGCAATCACCATATTAACCTTTAAGGGTGTGACAAAACAAGATTCTATATGTGTCTTGGTATTCATAGAATAAGGGAATAAGATGCATGTCCCTTGGAGAAGTGTCTTTTCAAATATAATCTATGATGATTTTTGAATCTCCAACAATTAGTAATCACGAGAAACCTCGAGCCCTAGCTAGGATAATCCCTTGATATGACCTTAAAATTTAGATCAATTATTTGAAGCCCTTCCAAAAATAAAATAAAAAGTTAATTACGCTTTTTTCCTAAGATAAAAGCTCATTTGAAATCTTAACCTAAGACAACTTGTGCCATTGTAATGACAACTTAAAAATTAACCATCAAATTAAAATGTACTACTAGCAGTATAAAATCAATAACATCCTCTTTTCAATGGGGAATTGAAATTGCAACAATTTTTAAAATACAATATAGAAATCATTACAAGTGTAAATAAAATCCTAAAAAACACCATTTAAAAAAAATGGTAACATATGTTGTTATTATATGAAACAATCAAATTAAACATTAATTATGTATATGTATATATATATATATATATTAAAAATAACTAAATTTTAAAGCAATTTACAAGAAAATATCTACAAATTTTATACAAATTTCCATAAAAGAAGAAATATTTAAATTTTAAAAATGAAAAAAAAAAAACACCATATATATGTGTGTGTGTGTGTGTTTGTATTAAACATAATAATTAAAAAAATAGAATATATATATAATCCATGATGATTAGTTCAATTGGTTGAGTCCTTGTCATTAAAGCCCCTTTGTTATTGAGAGGTCATGAGTTCAATTCTCTTGACACCCTTTGGGTCAAGCTCCTTAGTTGAGTTAGTAGGAAGTGATCCCTTCGGGTGGATATGCCTAGTAAAAATATTTTGTGAATGTAGCAGTCACCGATATTTGGGGTTCATGAACCACATAAAATATATATATATATATATATATATATATATATATATATATATATATATATATATATATATATATATTTATATTTATATATATATATATTAAATTGAATTTAAAAAATAAATAAATAAATAAAACAAAAACAAAGAAATATTAAAAGTGGGGTTTGGCATCACCCCATGTTATACATAAAAAAATTGTCATGTATAACATAGGAAACAATGCCAATAATGCCTTCAGCCTCACCCTTAGGATGCATGCCACAACTAGGCTTGTGGTGAGCAACAAACTGACCATGTGGAGAGTTTGTCATTTTCTCTTTGTGGCCAGCTTGTTGCTTGATGCATCGCCCTGTTGTGGCATGTGTGCAAGGGGGGCTCAAGGCATGATACATAACATTTTGACATTTTAAATTTTTTTATCTGTAAAGTATCAAAACAAATTCAAATATTGATGTTTTAAGTGTTTTTCAAGATTGCCTTTTTTTTCAAAAGTTGGCTTTTTTAATATTTTTCAAATTTATCTAATTTTTATTTTATTTTATTTTATTTTTGGTGTTTGAATTTTGAATTAACTGACATTATGCCCTTGATGACCAAAACTATCAAACACACACACACACACACACATGCATATATTTTACTCTAAATATGAAAGAGGTATTAATTGAACTTTTTTTAATAATTTACATTAAAAATTAAATAAATTAAGATAAATTTTTAAAGGAAAAAACAATTAAAAGAACATTTTTCTGTTAAATAAAAATATTTGTTTAATTAGGTTAAAAAAAACATGGAAGATGCTTAGATGGGCGATACGATCCTTGTCATATAAATAAGAGCTAATAACATTAATCAGGGGCATTGTACGTTGCCAAAATGGTGTATTGCATGCAACTAGTAGTGTGTTGGAGCGATGGGTTAGGATGTGTGAACAACATATTATGATTATCTAACTCTAGTTAGATGCTCTAAAAGTACACCCACACAGGGGGACACCATTAAAACTTGTTCTAAGCATGATGATATGGGATCCTATGGGAAATCAATGGAATTATGGAAAGAAATGGAGCAAGAATATGAGGATAAGAGGACTTAGTTTAAATTGGGCACATGTCTCATGGAAATTGTGATATTGGAGGATTCCTATAAGTAATATAGTTCACTATGGTTTTATCCTTCTATCATATTTATGTTGTTCATGGTGTTGTATTTGGAAAATCTGGGATATTCAGTTTAGGTGGTTGTTATTATTTAAGTAACCAACCAGATAGTTTCCTATGGTTAGTGATGTCCTTGGAAACAAACAAATTTAAATTATCTGGGCTTTTAGTGGTGTTTCATGGTTTCAACTTTGTTGAGGCAAGGTCTATACGTGGAGAAATCCAAAACTCTAGTCTCATATTAACCTTTGTTCTCATACCTTGGGCCATTTTCAATGCTTCCTCACATGATATGACTTCATGCATTCTCAGTGGTCCTTGAATCTTTTGTAAAATCCTAGCAACATACAATTGAACTAGTAGAGCTTCATCAATATTATATGGGATTTTACTTAACAAATCCTTAAATCTCTTATCATATTCTCTTATTGTTTCATTTGGTATTTGTTTGATTTCTTTTAACCTTTTAGCCATAATATGTTTAACATATTGGGCTTTGAAGAAGGAGAAGAAGCTATTTTTGATGTAATTTTTACTTCTAACTTGGTTCTCTATAAAATTCATAAACCATGTCAAAGCTCTCTTCCAAAGAGTTGTTGTAAATTGTATTTGTTGTTTGTCTTCACCTGTAATATCATTAGTTTTCCATAATTTCTCACAGATTGAACTAATTATTTTTATGTTCTTTGTCTCCCTCATAGAGGGGGATTTGGTTTAATCCCATATCTAAATGAGGTGGTGGATTCTTTTACATTTTCTTTGGACTCGAGTGTTGGCTTGATAAGATGGTCAGTTGAACTATTTCATCTAATATGTCAGCCTCGACACCTAGTAATTGAATGACACACAGGGTAATTTCTTTATATTTTCTTTCGACACTTGTAAAATTTATCAAGTTTCCGTCGTTTTAGACATCATTTATTTATATATTTAACGAACCATTTCATATTAAGTTGCATCGGTTCATCAACTCAAATTTTATTTTCTTTTTTTTCAATAGATTTTAATTATAGAAAGAGGGGTATGTTCGTGATATTTCTTATATGGAGAATTATGTATTCATTTTCTTCGTTGTAAATCTAGTATTGGTTAACTACAGGAACTTTAACTTCAAGACAATCTCTCAGATTCACATGTTTTTCTCGTCTATACCAAACTGTAGATGGATATGAATTGATATGGAGTATTGTGCTAGATAAATTAATAATGGGACTTGATATACTTGCGATATGGGATCACAAAATATTTGGTCCAAAGTCATCAACTTCCATATTGTCTACATATATATTAGGGCTTAATTGTAAACTATTACTTCTCATTAAAGTGGTTAGTACTACGCCTCTAAACTCTAGGTGTTACGTAGGTAAATCCTCTCTACATACAGAAACGATCCCTCTAGCCCTAGGGTGGGTCTAGAAACAAACGGACATGCTAAAGTGTTGCTTCCTAGTTAATGAATGAATGAAAGACACGGTAGATCAACCTATCTGGAATCTAATGCTGTCATCGTTGCAAAAAGAGTAGTAGCATCTCGCTCCTGTCTTGGAAAATCACAATCCGTTCGTTGTTATGCCCGGATACTTGCACATGTAACAAGAAATGAGAACAACATACGATATCATAGTTTCATTCACAACTATTAACCAGTCAAAGAGGGCTAAATCTATCACATTACACAAACATCATAATACAATAGTGGAACCAAATAGTAGTCATGTCTATATAAGTAGAAGGAAGAGGTACAACCGATGCTTTGACGTCACAGTCTCCTCTAGTAGGGTTCAGCTAAAGCGTGTCTCAGTACCTGTCGAGGGATTCAGACGGAATGAGGACATGAATTAAAGCTCTCCTCAACATGATTCCTTCTATCTATCTTCTCTAGTCATCCAACTATAGTATTAGCTCTCCAAGTTCATCTATTAAGCCATTCCTCTAATTTTTACTAAGAGATAGTTTATTTTATAGAGGAAAAGAAGGATGTTCGGATCCCTACAAAGGTGGGAGGGAGTCCTATCCTTTAGGAGAGTTCCAAGGGAGGTGGAAACTACTAACTAAAGGAGGGAGTCCGTGGTTGTTTCATTTCAACCACTCCCAATGACTCATCCTCGAGGTGGTTGAGATAGAACCTTCACCTCTATTTTTAAAAAACATTCCATAAATAGCTTGGCATGGGTGCTTAACTGGGACAGAGTGCCAATTGGCACGGGCTCAGTGTTAATTTTCCAGCTCAGCGCAGGAGTGTAACTGGCTACTCGTTCCAAGGCAAAAACAAGGATTTTTACAGTTCTGCTCAGTTAATTGTCAACAAAAGGAATGTTACTCTCATGCAAAGGAATGCAGTGATGGTTTTTTCCAGGCATGACACTACTTATTGGTCACAGAAACGACCCTCCAATGGGCGAGATAGGGATTGCAGGGACAGTGACAAAATGCTGTGTAACAGATGCCCCCTAAAGCTTGAGGTCTGAGGGAGAGGGAGGGGTGAAATGCTTTATGAGAACGCGTTCGAGCCAAACACCGCTGTCAGAAAACCTACAATTACAAATATAACTGATATCTCTGATACATGAACATGCGGCATGGGCGCAACCATCCATATAGAGTATATATGAAAACTGAGATCTGAGGTATGGACGCATCCATCCAGTAGTAAGGATCAACAAATAGACTCAGGTATGGTCGCAACCATCCAATCAAAAGAGTCATGCAATAAGTTATAATAATCCACCAAAATCCGCAGCCTGGACTTTATCAGACAAAATTCAAAGTCTTGTGCTCCATCTCGACCCGAACAAGTACAATTTCAGGCATGCAAATATGTGAGTTGAAGTCGAACATGCCAAAAAATCACCTGATTACCAACCAATGATGAAAGTTGTTAACAGGCATGAGAGAAACCACCATTAATGAAAATGGCTCTCAAGGTATAACCGGTACAATCTACAGGATGTGAATAGTGATCTGGCGTCGAAAATTCACAGAATCACTCGATCAAAGGCTAATGATGTGGACCTTGCGTCAAATGCGAAAAACCCGCCATTAATGCATGCAGGCTCCAAGGTACCATAATAGAGTCTCTTGATCAAATTCCTGGATAATGAGTTGAAGTCGACAGGAAATGATCTAATCGAAGGTGGGCCATAATGTTTCCCACATAATTGATGCGAGACAGAAGAACATGATAATAGTGAATCAGGACCAACAGAGAATAAGAGTGCGGCTGAAAACTACAGAGGCAAACTTCTCTTGAACATATTAGCAGCACGACACTGGATTTGGCAATATTTGACATCAAAGGATATGAAGTCATGACGATGTGGAAAAGATCGGATGAGAGGTCAAAAGAGATTACCCAAACCCATGGAGGCAAAAATGATGAAATGAGATGTTCTCAACCTTACACGAATGTAGACAAGTGCCATGTTCAAGAACGACATACTACCAACATAGCTAAAAATTGGTTCCATTTTTCCCCCACCATTTCTGGCGAGTACCCCAATTAGTTTTTAAACAAGCTTGAAGGGGATATCATATGCTTGTGCTGTAAGTTTGTCCTTTGGACAAATCCATCCTAGTACATTTTATGAGCCCTAGGAAGGAGGAACTCGAGTAACGTCATGGCGACGAAATCCAATGTCATCAGTGTTTAACGAGTCTGACAAAGGGAAAACTCGGCATCTTTTCATAGTTTGAAAAGAAGGAGGAAAAGAAAAATCCAACAGTCCCTTTTCATAGGTAGTCTCGCAGATCCGAAAAGGTAGAAAATTGTGTTGGCGAGAACCTCTTAGTCGCGATAGGCTAAGGTATTCCTTTTTCGTAAATAATTCATCCCAGCCTGAAAAAGGGTTAAATGTATACTAGGTGGATATCATTTTGCATCCATTTAACGAGTTCAAAATGACAAGAATCTCAACAATCTTTTCAATTTTAGAGAGTCATAAAAGCGCTGAAATATGACTCCAATAGTGACTTTTTCGTGTTTTTACTGAGTCCAAAAAAGTATAAAATTTAACTCGTTACTTCATCACTGTCATGTGAAAACCTGTTGCTGCACAAGAGACACATGTAAAACCCATTTTTCGAAATAATAAAATAAAATAATTGAAAAACATGTCTTAAAACCTAATTAGGGTTGTGAAAAAGTTATAAAATGCCAAAAATGGTAAAATAATTACTTTTCACTTTTTACCTCTTGTGGAGCAATAGTTACCCATTTAGCACTGTGATTTTGCGGCGACGATAGCGAACGATCCGAGATTCCAATCTCGATTCCGTCAGTTCCAGGTAAGAGCCAACACCTTTCCCTTTATTTTGAGTCATTCCTTTCTACCTGCAATTTCTAGTTTTGAATTCTGGGGGAGAAAATGTGAAAATTAGGTCACGGCGGTTGGCACAGGTTTCAGGCACGGAGTCACGCCAACCGCCCTATTTTATACACTAAGGCGCGCCTATTGGCGTGAATTTTTGAGGAACAGTCGCGCCACTAGAGCAAGCCATTTTTATGTCAAAAATCCCAAGTGATAGACCAAATTTTCACAAATTCTGATGTTCTTATTAGGCTAACAATGTCCATGTAACAATATTTGCAGGTATAAAGCAGCAAAATGGTCATGGAATGGAAAGAACGGGAACATAGCGAAGAAGATGAGCTCGCCATGGAAAACGAGAGAGTCATGGAAGCTCTCAGAAACTGTGGACTAAAAAATTTCTTCCTAACACCATGCCTCCGACCTCAACCAGAGCTACTACAGTATCTGATTAGCATATGGGACGAAAATCAAGAAAATTTCATCCTTCGAGATCAGGAGCTTGAGATTGAAGTCTCTGACGTCTATTTCATAACAGGATTATCGCAGAGGGGAGTAGCACCAATCCTAACCAGCACTTGGCCCTACATGGAAAACATGACCATGGTGATATATAGGGTATGTCCAGGAGCACGGAAAGGATCGGGCAGTGGGAAAGTTGATATCCAGACTATCGCAGACTTGAAACTCAGAGTAGTGCTACATACCATCACATGAGCTGTGGGATCACAAGAACCACACGAAGCAACAAAGACATAGTTGCTTCTTGCTGTAGACTGCATGGCACCGACCATCTACAATTGGGTAGAGGTCGTGACAATAAACATGAAACGCCAGCTAATAAAATGCAAGAAGACCAAATTGAAGCAATTTGGTTATGGGTATATTCTGGTATTTTTCTTCTTGGAACGACTACCAATATTTCAGCAGCAAGAGGTCATAGTCCCAGCACCACCAGCGAAAAAATCGTGGATGGCCCGATGGGCAGCTCTGATGCCAAGGCCAGGGGGTGGTCAACAGGTGTCCTGGAGACCGGAATTCTTCGATTGGCTCAGCTGAAAACTGAATATTGTGGAGGACTGGCCCTACTCTGGTACATATTTCACTGATGATCCGGACCTCCCAATCCCGGAGGGAGAGGATTGGGATGAAGATTTGGGTGAGACTTTTTTTTTTTTATGAGTATTATGATTTTTTTTATCTATGTGTGTTCTAACATTAAATACATGTGTTTGTAGATGTTGGCCCAGAAAGACCTACCGGTATGTCACTGATAGTGAGGCAAATCCCTCGCGATTTCGACCCTCAAGGCCAGGGCGGAGAGGAAGATGAGATAGTGCGTAATCTGGAGGGAATCACCCGAGGAGTTCCATACTATGCACGTTTTGACGATGTTCCACATGCCTACCATAGGCATACTGTAGGGGTGCCCAGCCGAATTCACCGCTTGCTGAGGTTGCTCGTACAGGCAGTGACATGTTATCACGAGCACCATGCTGATTAGATACCTAGGTTTTATTTTCATCTGCATATTTTGAAGACGTGATGTCTCAGGATGTAACAGAAACATACATATATTTTTTGAAGTTATGATGCACATAGCTACAAACATGTGATATATATATGTGTGTGTGTGTGTGTGTGTGTGTGTGTGTGTGTGTGTGTGTGATTTTACAAATTATGCAAATGTCTATCTAATACAATGTTAGCCATTGTATCAGTTAATGTATTCATTTGTCTAGGAATATGCTGATATTTAATAAAATCAAAATGTATTTCTAGCAAACGAATACATAAATACAATCTCAAAATGTGCAGATTTCTAGCTGAATAATGACTATTGAGTTGTAGAACGACAAGCTGTGAGTCTAGATTTACAAGAAATGTGCGTATTTCGAGGTTGATTGCTTCAGTTAATAGCTCAATAAAAGCGCTATATTCAGCGACATTGTTTGTAGCTCGTCCTAGACAAATACCTTGCAGATTTATCAAATCACCAGCAGGATCATACATTACCCAGGCTGCCGAAGACAAATTTTTGGTACTACGAGAAGCACCATCCATGAAACCAACATAAGGGGTAATAGACATCTACACCATAAGCAAGACCCAATAAGCAGGAAAACACTCACAAAGCACATCAAACCAAAATATGTACAAAAAATGAAAATGACACCTATGTACACCTATTACACATGGATGACTCATGCATAATATTTTTTGAGATACAACCCATTTCTGGGTTGTTCAAGAGGATGATCTTTGTAATCAATAAGCTCATAGGCCCCATTCTACAATACATGTTTAATGATGTAGGGCCCATGCCACATAGGTTGAAATTTACCTACCCCCAGCTTATCATGAGCTTGGTCATACAGGAGGACAAGATCTCCTTCAACGAAATAATGAGGGGAAACTGATTGGTCAAAATGAGCCTTCACCTGATTTTTATGTGCTTCGATAACCAAAGAAGCAAAGTGGCAAGTTTCATCTAACCTTTCCAAATAAAGGAGACGTTCTTCCTATGGCGAAGTATTTGGCAGTAATTCAACAACTAACTTGAGCGATGGTATTTCACATTCAATCGAGAGAGTAGCTTCCATGCCATAGACCAACTGGAAAGGAGTGAACCTGGTTTCATTCTTAACTGAGGTTCGGTATGCCCAAAGAGACGAAAATAACATGAGATGCCAATTTGATTTATGGATCCCAATCGTACGTTGAAGCATAGTGACAAGGACCTTGTTCACAGCCTCAACCTGGCCATTGGCTTGAGGGTAGTACGGCATTGAGCTATCGTGACGCAGACCCAACTTAGAAGTCAACTCCGCCACCATATAATGCTTAAAATTGGAACCATGATCGGTAAAGATGGCTTGCGGGACACCAAACCTAGAAATAATGTGATTGAAAATGAACTGAGCAGCTTTCTTACCATCGGCAGCAAGTGTAGGCATTGATTCGGCCCATTTGGTGAAGTAGTCCACAGCTACGATAATTAAGCACGCCCCCCGGCCAAGTGTGGGTTACATGTCATAAAATTGATGTCCCACTTTGCAAAGGGACCAATGGTAATGACAGGATGAAGAAGAACGGGTGGCGCATGCATCTTTCATTGGTAAATCTGGCAATCATGGCATTTAGGAACTGCGACAATGCAGTATTTGAAAATAGAGGGCCAAAAATAACCAGCACGAAGGATTTTTTGAGCAGTATCATAACCAGACATGTGATCGCCACAGGCGCCACTATGACAGTCATTGAGAATTTTCTCAGCTTCCTCGAGGGTTAAACACAGACGGAGAATGGAATCTACCCTGACACGATAGAGGGTATCCTCGACTATATGATAAGGTTGCGACTGATGGCGGATGCGTCGATGAGCATCCTTTTTCAACTCAGATCTAAAAGAAAAAGTCTGGAGATAAACAATGATATCATCGTACCACAGATCAAGGGTGCTAATAAAGAAAATTGAATCATCTGGAATGGATTCCTCAAAATGAAAAGGAGCGGAGTCGGAAGGGAATGAAAAAATCAAATCAGCGAAAACTAATAATTTCTTAGACTTGGCAGTAGTAAATTCCAAATCAAACTCGTGGAGGATAACAATCCATTTAGAGTATTTTCCCCCCAGCAATTGTCGAGACAAGATGTAAGTCATGGGTTGCAATCATAAACCACTGTCACTGTGCATACGAGAATATAATGACAAAAACGTTGGACTGCTTGAACTACAGCTAACGTTAACTTCTCGACATGAGCATAGCGAGTTTCTGGGTCGAGAAGGTTACGAGACAATTAATATATAACATACTCATGATCGTCATCATCGTCTTGTACCAAAACCATTGAAATTGTGCTTAAAGAGGCATTCAAATAATGGGAAAAATCACGATGATAATTTGGAGGGTGGAATAGAGGAGCATTGACAAGCAATGTCTTCATTGTATCAAAATATTTCTGAGTGATTTCATCACAACGGAAAGGAACGCCCTACTTCAACAATCATGTGAATCCTTTAGCTACTTCGGTGTAGTTAAGTATAAAACGACATAAAAAATTAGCTTTCCCTTGTAAACTCTACAACTGGTGCAATGAGGAAGGAGAGGGGAGATTAATAATAGCCTCAACTTTGAGAGGATCGAGACAAATTCCATCTTGAGACACGATAAACCCTAAGAGTCTACCAGAATCAATGCAGAAGACACACTTATGCAGATTAAGACGAATGTTATAGTGTTTACAACAAAGAAAAATATAACGAAGATGGTCAGGGTGATCCCTACGCTTAGTTGAATGAGCTAGAAGATCATCTAGATAAGGTTGCACGATGTGACGAATATCATGAAAGGCATAGGACATAGCACGCTGAAATGTGGCCCCAGCATTCTTTAAACCAAAAGGAAGCTTCTTATATGCAAAGGTACCCCAAGGACAGATGAAGGCAGTCTTGTGTTGATCAGTCAAGAGAATTTTTATCAGATTGTAACCAGAAAAACCGTCCATAAGGAAAAAAATCTCGCTCCGAAATAGTCGTCAATGATCTGATCAATGAAAGGAGTAGGATAATTATCCTTAGGACAAGCTCTATTGATATCACGATAGTCAACACAAACACGAATAGTGCCCTATTTCTTATCTACGGGAACAATATTAGAGACCCACTCTGTCAAGGGAATCATATAAATGAAACCAGCTTTGAGATGCTTTTCTACTTCAACTTTAATGGCAGCAGCTTTCCGAGGATGAACCAGACGAAGACGCTAGTGAATAGGTTTCGAACCGGGGTAAGTAGGAATTTCATGTACCACAATGATAAGATCAATGCCGGGAATTTCTTCGTAGGACCACGCAAAGACATCACATAATTCGTGAAAAAGGATATTATAGACTTGTACTTCATCGGAAGAACAAGTGACCCTGATATGGATGTTCTCGATAATTCCTGGTTTAACGAAAATGTCAATAGGAATCGTTTGTGTAATGTTACTCAAGTTAACTTCCGAAAAAACTTCATGAATCTGAACAGGCGTTTGAAGTGGAGGAGAGGAAACCTGAGAAGCAAAATGCTCAAGACAAGTAGACATGGCCCCGAGACTTGGGAGAAACGAGGAACAATGATGATTATCGTCCCATGGGGGATCTTCAAGAGACATGGTTTTCATGATGGCCTCATCAGAGGGAAACACTTCCTTCAAAGGATCGAGTGAATCAAAATTACCAAGCCAAGGGGATTGAGAATAAATGTCAAGAGACATGCTCAAAGGAGTAGAATCAGGGGACGGAGTATCCGATGCAGCGATGAGTTCACAATAATCAATTTCAATCGGACTCAATGGCATCAAATCTCCAAAAGAATCGATCTGTTCAAGGGAAGGGATAACCCATGGGTCATCGGTGTGAGAAATCATGTTGACCTTAACATTATTTTGTGGTGGAAGAGGAAAAATACCCATGAGGGCAGGATCCTTAAGGCCTGGCCCTATGCTCTCGTAGAGAGTAGGAATATTATCCACATACGGAACATTTTTCTCGGAAGAAGAAGTGAAAAAATACAATTGATCGATAGTAACAGTCTTTCCTTCATGCGGGAATTTCAAAACACAAAAGAGAGTGGACGGAACATATAACATTGCGTGATTCCAACTGTGACCGAGGAGAATATTATAATTGAGCTTAGCATCAACGACTTCAACTTCGACATTGACTGTCTTCCCTTCTAATCTGATCGGTGAACTAACGAGAACACCAAGAGGTTTAGATTCTCTTCCATAAAAATTTTCAAGGGCATTGGGTGACGAGGTGAGAGCTGGAGAACCAATGGCTTTCCAAAAAATAGATGACATAACACAGGTATATGCACCCTCATCCATGATTTCCCGGTGAATGTTCAAACCATTTTTACCAACTTGAATGATGAGCACAATTTGGTGGGGGAGTCGTGGGACGAAATTCTCTAAATCGAAATCAAGCAAGCTAGTATTGGCAGGATCAACCCCACCTATTGCGGATAACAACGCTTTTCATTGTGATGGACAACTCTAAAGTACTTCTAACGTAGACATTGTGGATGGCACCTAAGCCAAATCCTCAACAATAATGTAATGCTAAGCAGCATGGGCGTTAGGATTGTATGAAGACTTGCGGAGCACACCTTTGGAAGGTGGTCGCACAATGGATTCAGTATTAATCCGTTCAATCTCAAGAGGTCCAGAAACAGGTGGAGGAGGAGGACCATCAGCGATCTCCTTCCCCATTTCCTAACGTGAACCAGAATAATCTTTCGATCGAGTAGTAATGGAAA
Source organism: Pinus albicaulis (assembly GCA_034641835.2). Lineage (NCBI taxonomy): Eukaryota > Viridiplantae > Streptophyta > Pinopsida > Pinales > Pinaceae > Pinus > Pinus albicaulis. The sequence continues at coordinate 1,016,727,693 of CM076584.1, read as the reverse complement.
CGGGTGTAGAACCGTTCATCATAAAAACCTAAGAACCAAATAGGGTAGAGGACTGAGGTTTCTCTACCATCTTAGTTTGCTAAGTAGGAAAAGGTTCTTTAAGAACATCCGGAGCTCCTTGAGCACCTTTGAGCAATTGGCTCACTTCGGACCATTGAGGACAGTCTTTGGTGAAGTGCTCTTCATCACAAATCAAACAAGGATAATTCGGTTTGCGTTGAGAACTATCAGCAGAATGAGGTTTTGATGAATCCTGTTTCGGGGTATCGGCTTTGGCCTTACCTTTACCCTTCTTCTTACCTTTATAAGTGTTATCCATAGGATTGGCCTAAACGGCATTCACTTCTACGGGTTTTCCAGAATTCAGATTTAGTTGAGAAGCAACATTATTGGTAGAAGTAGAATTTTGCTTCCCAGAATTAGATGGAGACTTCTGAGGAGTCTAAGATATGGAACCAATAATACCGTCAATGGATGGATTCACTGGAGGTTTAGAAGTTCCAGGTCGAGGAGCATCAGGCAAGATATCATATAAAGCATCGGATTGAGAGTACACAAGATCAAGGTATTGGGCGTAAGCAATGGATTTTTCCTCGATTACGCATGCCCCCATAGCTATGTCTTTGGAGATCTGATTGACAAAGGAGGTAGTGAACCAACGAGTTAGAAGCTAATCAGGAATTTCAAATTTGATCATGCGACGACGTCACCTCCACTCATGAATATGATCCAAGATATGAGCAGCTCGGTCCTATTTCAATGAAGTGAAGAGGTGCGTCCCAGTCTCATAGCGAACCAGAAACTGGAAATGTGTAAGTAATGCCATAGTTAAGGAACTGAAATCTTGAAAAACTCCATGAGACAGCCCAATGTACCACTTTGCAGCGACACCAGTAAGAGTAAGCTGGAAAAGACGAATCCAAATAGAATTTTCAACCCAAGAGTTAGAGGTGGTAAGTCATAACATGTGTTTGGGGGTCTTCACTAGGTTTACCCTCAAATTTAGGACAATCACCAGGAATCTTGGTCAGAACTAGAGGCCAATACGGATTATGAAGAATGGGATCATTTGTCAATTTTGACACATCAGGTAATTCCAATGTAGCAAGAAATGGTAATTGAGTATTAAAAGCCATTGGAGGTCTTTGATAAGGACCCATGTGTACATTCCACCTAGTCCGAGAGGGATTATGTCCCCATACATTCTATCCCGAAAGATTTGGATCATTGGGATTAGAAGCAGGATAATTTGGTTGATACTTGGATTGAGGACCAGGATATGGAGTCGAAGTAGACCATGGAGGTTCGTGTTGAGCAGTATAAGGATTCTGCTATGGAATGTAATCATGGCTTTGAGGTTGATGATACAAAGGTGGATTTTTAGGGTAAGGAATCTAAGACGCACTATATACCGGTTGATATGAAACTTGAGGGTAGTAAGCACCCTACGGTTGATCAAGTTGACCTTGCGAAGCAGGTTGAGTAGGTTTTTGAGCAAGGTAAACAAGTAGAACATGCTACAGAATCGAAGGAACCTGCTGGTGGGCAGGTTGAAACGGCTGCTAAGTTGGTTGAACCGGCTGTTGAAACTGTTTTTGGGGACCAACAGGTTGTCCTTGTGGGAAAGGTTGGCCTGAGGGTTGTGACGGACTAGGTTGTCCCTGATAACCAGGTTTACCCAGAGAAGGACTAAAGGGTTGTCCTGGTTGCACAATATTTGGGCCATATTGAACGTGCGACTGTGATTGAGGTGCAACAGGTTGTCCCTATGATAGATAATTTTTCCCCCTAGGACCAAAAGATGATCCTGGTTGATTCAAAGGTTGACCCAAAATACCGGAGGGTTGTCCATGTGGGGCCAAAGGCTGACCTTGTGAAGGTTGGCCTTGTGGACAGTATGGTTGTTCCTGTGGAGCAGAATCAGGGCCCTACTGAGCTAAAGGTTGTCCCGATGATGGTTTTCCTTGGAAGCCAGAGGGTTGTGCAGGAAGAGTAGGTCCCAAATGAGTAACAGTCTGATGAGGATCATAAAAAGCCTGATAAGGATCAATAGCAAATAGACCGGATTACCATACACATCATAATGGTGCGGATAGATATATACGAGATTACCAACAGCATCATAGTGATGGAATCGAGGATTAGCAGGAGCCTAAGACTATTGAGAACCCTGAGAACTCTGTTGCTGAATAGCCAACAGATATTCTTCAAAAGTAAGACTGCCAAGAATCACAAGAGGAGTGGAAACTGAACTAGAAGCCACACAAAGCGTTGGTTGAACTGGAACAGATGTGACTGTAATTGAAGAACTAGGAGTCGAAGGTGATAGCCCCAACAAAGGTAGGACCGAAATCTGAGGAGGAGTTACTATACTAGATTGTGCAATGGAGGCAACACTAGATATAATCTAACTCAAGGATCTATATCCAAACGGAAGTGAGATCGGTGCGGTGAAGATTGGATGGAGGCACGAGAGAGATCTTCAGGAAAGAGTTGATATTCTCCTATGGAAACAAGCAATCCTTCACTGCCAACAGGACTGGAGGAATCCATATCTAAGTCCAACGTAAGATCTTCGAAAATACTACGGGGACTAGGAGGTATCGCAGCAGCAACAAAGGACAATCCTGATGTAAGAGGAGGAAATTCTCCTTCTTCCCCAAAACCAGACCAAGCACTTGAAGGAGGCCAATTGAATTCAACTAGCTCTTCAAGCATAGATCAAGTAGCAAGGGGTTGGATAGACAGAAGAATAGGCTACGAGAAATCGACAGACCTAGTGGATTGAGGAGTTTCAAAAGAAACGTCTGGAAAAGAACCACCACTAGGAGGCAGTGAGGACGACGAAACTGGATGTTCCACCACTTTGACTGTATATCAGAACAGGAAGGAAAAGAGATAACCAATCGAAGGTGCCAAAACAAGAACCAAATAAATCAATCAGGCCAAGCACGAAACTTTTAATGGGCGTGTAATCATAGGTGATTAATTTTATAACACTGAAACCAAAATTCATTGTTTCATGTTTTAAGAGTCCAGAAATAGGAAAAATATGACTCTAGTCACTTTCAATTTGAAACGAGCGTGAAAGGAAAAGTGCTCGATGATCAATTCTCTTGTTTAAAGGGTCACGAAAATATTGAAATGACTTCTCAGGAATTCTAAGCAACATGGTGTACTAGGTTTCCATGAACTACCATATACACCTTGGTGATCAAATGAAAAATAAATGACCAAGGACTTGATGTACGTGTAGGCAGTCTGACTGAATGTTGTGTTCGATGTATCACAGTTACAAGGCGGAAAACTCGGCTTCCTATGGATAAAAGGACTGCAACCTAGAGGGGTCTCCCTTTATATACGTGACGGTACAAGGAGCACAAGTCCATACTAGCATTGTCTGAAGCCAACAAGTGAGCGACAGCTACTAGGTTTTAAGATGTCGGAACACATCTCTAGCCTAGACCACTAGAAATATTGCATTAGGTTTCAATGTTGCCTTAGGTTCATTGAGTAAATTTTAAAGTTAATCTTGAATTAGATTTCAATTTCTAGGCCCTAACGAATTTGGAGCTCAACTTCCTAAATGAAAACTATATGCAAATGAACATCATTTCAGTTCGATGAATGCTAGTTATAAGAAGGATATAAATATTTCAAACAACAACAAACAAATAAAGTATACGAAGAAACTTCTAATGCCTCTAATGCAACAAATTGAAAATGAAATTCCTTCCTAGATGACAAAGGCTAGTTATGCAAAGGAATGTTTCAATTTTGATGCAACAAAATAATGCAAAATATATATATATATATTTTTTTTTTCAATGAAAAAAAAGCACACAATGCACTAATTCAAATGGAAAACAAAACAAACACTAGTTTGAGTTTTGAAAATGTAGGGATTTAAAATTGAATGATTCAACCAAAGTGAAACAAACACAAAACATTCAAGCTAATGCAGCAAACTTTCGATCAAATAGAGAGAATTTCCCAAATCAACCCAACACAAGCAGTGTAATCGATGCCTGGAGAACTAAGGGGAAAGATCAATCAATGAAAAGAAAAGACCATTCAACAAAAACACTCAAAAGGATCAAGGAAAACTCAGTGTAATGGCACAAAACAAAACAAGGCTGATGACAGTCAAAGAGACTTGCATTTCAAACAGAAGGCTCAATTTACAAGAACACTCAGAAACCCTAAGGCCTTTAAATGACACTGACAGGAAAATGGACAAACAACTGAAAGAAAGAAGTCTACAAAAGTCAACACAGTTCCAAAGACCAAATCACACCCAGAAAATAACCTAGAAGCAAGCACAATTGACCAAAAGACTCATTAAGGAGGTTAAGCCAAAACCTACAGGGGTTGGCAAAACTGTAAGGCTGTAATCTGTGCCATACAGGGGTTGGCGTGAGGTCAAAGAGAGAAACCTACACAATTGGCACGACTATTCAGAAAAAAAAAAAAAAAAAAAAAAAAACCGCGCCAAGCTAGATACCTATGGGAAAAAGAGGAAAAACCAAAACTTAACGAGAAGAGGTCAACCTTGACACTCTAGAGCTGAACAGAGGATGGAAATTAAGTAAACAAACCAGAAAAATATAGAAAATGAAATCAATAATTGAAACTGACCCAACAGGAAGGAACGACAAACTCACATTGATTCCCAGTGGAGCCGCCAATTTTTTACGTAGGTAAATCCTCTCTGCGGATAGAGACGATCCCTCTAGCCCTAGGGTGGGTCTAGAAACAAACAGACATGCTAAAGTGTTTCTTCCTAGTTAATGAATGAACGAAAGACACGGTAGATTGACCTACCTATAATCTAATGCTGTCATCATTGCAAAAAGAGTAGTAGCCTCTCACTCCTGTCTTGGAAAATCACAATCCTTTCGTTGTTACGCCCGGATTCCTGCACATGTAACAAGAAACAAGAACAACATACGATATCATAGTTTCATTCACAACTATTAACCATTCAAAGAGGGCTAAAGCTATCGCATTACACAAACATCATAACACAATAGTGGAACCAAATAGTAGGCATGTATATATAAGTAGAAGGAAGAGGTACAACCGATGCTTTGACGTCGTAGTCTCCTCTAGCGGGGTTTAGCCAAAGCGTGTCTCAGTACCTGTCGAGGGATTCGGACGGAATGAGGAAATGAATTCAATCTCTCTTCAACGTGATTCGTTCTATCTATCTTCTCTAGTCATCCAACTATAGTATCAGCTCTCCAAGTTCATCTATTCATCCATTCCGCCAGTTTGTACTAAGAGATAGTTTCTTTTATAAAGGAAAAGGAGGAGGTTGGGATCCTTACAAAGGTGGGAGGGAGTCCTATCCTTTAGGAGAGTTCCAAGGGAGGTGGAAACTAATAACTAAAGGAGGGAATCCGTGGTTGTTTCATTTCAACCACTCCCAATGACTCATCCTCGAGGTGGTTGGGATAGAACCTCTGCCTCTATTTTTTTAAAACATTCCATAAACAGCTTGGCGCGGGCATTTAACTGGGACATAGTGCCAATTGGAGCTGGCTCAGTGTTAATTTTCTAGCTCGGCGCAGGAGTGTAACTGGCTACTCGTGCCAAGGCAAAAACAAGGGTTTTTACAATCCTGCTCAGGGAATTGTCAACAAGAGGAATGTTACTCTCATGCAAAGAATGCAGTGATGGTTTTTTCTAGGCATGACACTGCTTATAGGTCACAGAAACGACCCTCCAATGGGTGAGATGGGGATTGCAGGGACAGTGACAAAATGTTGTGTAACAATGCTATAGGTAAGATATGCAATAGGCAGAGGCGGTGTAAAACATAATTTCATGAGTCAAGTTGGGTTAAGATAGTAATGCTACAACGTAGTTGGAAATGTAACTACAAAAACATAAAATACAAAGGGAGAACAAGCAAAAGAGGACAAACACACAACAAAACTAAGAAGCTGAATGGGCTGAATTGAAATATTATTGTAACTGTAAATGCAAATTCATTGATTATTTTATATTGTTTGTGATGAAAAGGAAAGTCTCCAAGGCAAAGAAAAATTCCAATTAATACTAAAATGAGTGTATATATTGTTGTAACATCCTGTATATGTCGAGTGAGGAAATGAGTGGCTTGAAGGCAAGAGTCATGTATGTTCACTTCATATTCCCATATAGAATGCAAAAAGCCATGAAGTGATTTCTATAAATGATGTTATTGTAATATGCATAGAGAGGTTAGAGAGTGGAAGAATGAGAGAGAGCAGATAGAGATGATGTGCAGATACAGAGCTGATATGAAGCAGATTTGAAGGCTGAAAGGGAAACATTGAAGAAGGAGAAAAACAGAGCTAATATCTAGGTTAATCAGCATATTATTTTATTGTAGTGTGAGGGGATTGGTGCTTCCATATCAAGTTGTAGCTTAATATATGTCTAGTTGTAGTTGGTTGAGGTAGGAGCCTCCTGTGGGTTGTAGCCTGCAGAAAAATACAAGGGAGTTGGTGCTTCCATTTCAAGTTTTAGCTTGATAGATGTCCAATTGGAGTTGGTTGAGGTATGAGCCTCCTGTGGGTTGTAGCCTGTAGAAAATAGATGGGAGTTGGAGCTTCCTTGCAATTTGTAGCTTGCAGAATTTGAGGTAGTAGCCTCCTGTAGGTTAGAGCCTACAAAAAATCAATGGTGAGAGGGAGTTGGAGCTTGGATTTGCATCACAACAATAATAATATGTGGTTTTCTCCCTTATGGGTTTCCACTTATATCTATTGTCTATGTTCTTGATGATTTTTTGTTGTTGTGATGTTTTAATCTTCTTAATTACTTGCTCTACACACATTAAGTTTGTTGATTCATTATGTATTAAGCTGCTTATGAAGTGAAGGTGTAATTGAGTTGAATGAAAAGAGTTTTAAATGTCCATGAATGTACTAAACTGATTCACCCTCCCTCGATTTAGCTAAGAGTTAATCAATTGGTATCAGATCTAGTTCATTTTGTATCAGTTTAACAACTGGAAGGAGATCCTAGGTCCCCAAATGGCTAGCCTAGAAGAATGCTCAACAAATAAAGCCCCATTTTTTACTGGCACAAACTATGCTTTCTAGAAAATAAAAATGGGGACATACATAATATCTCTAGGAATAGAATTTTGGGCTGCTGTGGAAGAAGGATATGCTCCAAATGATATTGACACATAAAAAGATGCCAAACAAAATTTCATAGCCAATGAAAAAGCCATGAATGAACTTTTGAGGGGTCTGTGTGAGTCAGAATTTATCAAAGTAATGCATAGTGTGAATGCCAAAGATATTTGGGATACTTTAGAAAATATCCATGAGGGAGATAAAAAGGTGAAGATGGCCAAAATGCAAGCCTATAGAGCTCACTTTGAAACTGTAAAAATGAATGAAGATGAAGATGTAGCCAGTTTCTTCTTAAAGGTTTCAGAAGTTGTGCATAACATGAAAGCTCTAGGAGAAACCATTAAAGAATATGTAAATGTACAAAATATATTCAGATCTTTACCATCTAGGTTTAACCCTAAGGTTTCTGCCATAGAAGAAACAACAAAATGGGAAACACTAACCATGAACCAATTTCTTGGAAAATTTACAACCTATGAGATGGGACTTCCAAAGGGAAATTCAAATGTGAGGGAGGAAGCCTTTAAGGAAGATAAGTGAAGAGAAGAGAAGGAAGGTACATGCTCCTGCTCTTATGAATAAGAGGCCAAATTTGTCAGAAGATTGGAGAAAGGCATAGGTAAGTATAAAGGTAAAATTCCATTTAAGTGCTTTAACTGTGGAAGAGTGGGGTACTATGCTTCAAAATGTCCCCATAAGAGAGCAGAGAACCAACCACAAGAGACAGAGAAAAACTAAATAAATAACTGGCAGAAAGGGAAGAGATTCAATAGGAAATCATTTTATGCTCAGCAAGATAGCAGTGCATCTGAAAGCTCAGATGAAACCTCAAATGAAGAAGGAACCTCTAAATTTGTGTTGACGGTCAAGGAAGAGCCTGAAGATGATTCCTTCTGGAATATGAGGAAGAAGGTGAGGTAGATCTTGAGGGGGAGCTAATGAGTGCCCTAGAGAAAATAGACATACTTAAACTCAAGTGCAGAAAACAGAAAGACATTCTCCTGAAATATGTAAAGGAAGAAACAAGTTTGGAAAACCTCATTCAGTTGAAATTAGAACTTGAAGAAGGTAAAAAGGTGGAAGACATTCTGATAAAGAAAATAAATGATAAAAATTAGGAGCAAGAGATATTGGAAGAAGTAGTATGCCTAAGAAAGAAATTAGAAAAGGCCCAAATGGAATTATCTATGAATACTCCATGGATGAAAAGCTCTGAACAGTTGGAAAAAATACTAAATTCTCAAATATCTCCTCTTATAAAGACCGAGATAGGCTATGAAAGAGGAAACAGTAAGTCCAAGGTTGAAGATACCAGGAATATCACTTTTTTGAAAATTGTAATAAAAGAAAATGATAACTCTCAGCAATCTGAGATTATTGTAGCTAGAAGATTGATAGAAGAAAGGAGAAGGTCATGTAAGTGTCTCGGGGATGAGATTACCTCCAAGGAAAACTCAGAAAAGGCAGACATTGAGAAAGATGATGAAGTAACACAAAAGAAATCCAAAGAATTAGAAGCCAACAAGACCTGGATGGGTAATTAAGTAAACATAAACAAGTGTCAACCTCAAATGACAAAGAACAAAATGAAAAAATAGTCAGTTGCAACAGGCTCATACACTCGTGAATATGAATTAAATAAATTCTAAAGTTGTCAAAGGAGGTTATTTCCTCCTATGAGAATATCACTTTTTTTTCCTACCACAAACCTGGACATATTGTGACATACTGTAAGAAAAAGAAAATCCAATTCAATCATCAAAAGATGCATAAAATTAAAAGACTAAATCAATCAAACAAATGGAGAAGAGAATCTATCACCAGGTATACAAATCATTTCCATGGCTACTATTTTTCATGTAATGAATTTGGACATAAATATATTGAATGTAAATTGTGTTAAAAAAAGGGAACAAAATGCCATACATCATCTCAACCCTACTTAGGTAAAATAAGATGTTATTCATGCCACAAGCTTGGTCACAAAGCAAAAGAATGTAAGCTACCCTATACATTTAAGAAATCTAGACAGATGATGGAATCCAATCAAATCATAAAAAAACTGTGAATAAAAAAGAAGTACAAACATTATGAAGAACCCCAATAAAGTATGGAAATAAAAGAGAAAGGGGGAGCTTGTTACTTCAATAACATAATGTATCCATTATAGTCTCTTGGGGAGTTTCTCTAGGAAGCAACACAAATATCTTGCCAGTAATAGATAAGAAGCAACATCCCAGGGGGAGAGAAGTTCATTAAAGGTTCCCATAAAAGTAGTCTAAGAAGAGCTCATTGGAATAAGAATAACTAAAAGTTTAGGAAGGGAAAGGAAAATTCCTTTGACAGATAACTATAGAGGAAGAAGGATTCATAAAGCATTTAATAGTCAACAAGTTGATGGAAGGAGAGAAGGTAGCAAGCAGCCATGGTGGTAGAGGGAACATCAGCCATGAACATATAAGCTAAGAAGACAACAACACACTAAGCGATGAATTGTTAAAATCTCAAAAATTATTTTTTGAGCTTTAGAACTGGAAAGATCCATAGAGGATGATCACACTATGCATCACACTACAAAAGTTATCAATGAAACGAAATTAAGAAGGATGAGTAAGAGAAATTTTTATCATCATTATATCATTACATCGCTCATCTATAGAAGGTCCACTTGTAGGAAAGCAGTTAAATGAGTGATAAAACTATGAGTGGTCTTCCCTTGTAGATTCCAAGTAAAGAAATTGAAGATGTCTTCTCGAAGATCATTATGTTAGAACAATTGAAGTGTATATAGAGCTGCAATGATTCTGGAGCAGTCCTAGAAAGGAATATGTGGTGATATTCTTTTAAAATAGAATGACAAAATAAGCAAAAGGCTAACAATGCCAAAATTAGATTCAGTATATTGATGATTGTTGTTGAGAAAAATGGAGAGCTAAATAGTATAAACTATAAAGGTTTCCTTAACTATGGGTGCATGTACGAGATGAAGTGAAATTACTGCATGATTTATCAAATTAGTATCAATTGATATTTGGAACAAGTAGCCTGCCTATCAGTAGAATACCAAGTGTTATCAGTGGAGCAGTGGTATGGTACAGGTCCTCAGGATCAGAGTATGATGACAAAATTATATCAAGGGAGTATTCCCAGTATTATCAAAATTATAGTATATGTGAATTAAGCTCTGGTTGTTCTAATTATTACAAAGTATCTGAAGTATGAAGGACTAGTTGTGTTAATATCACATTTGAAGCTCAAGAGTCTTTTATTGATTCATCTAAAGCTTACTTCAGTAGAAAGGAATTGTTGGTATTTCACCATTGCAGAAAGGTTGATCATTGACGTACATACCCCCTTATGTCATAAATAAAATTGAATAGTTGATAAGTTAGACTGACCAATGAATTGAATGTGTCTAGCCTCAAGGGTTTGGTTTGAAATACACTATACTATATTAAAGTCACTGGGCCTTTTATATTGAAATATGGTCTAGTTTTACAACAAGTTCTAAGGATTCTTAAGATTCATTGTTCACATAATTATCAAGGGCCTTTCGGCTGTTAATGTAATATCCCTCTCATAAGTCTAGCACATATCACCACCATTACGCATAAAAGGTTAACCACAACTACAAAAGATATACTGGCATCATCATATTTGAACAAAAGTGTACTACAGATGTGTATTGCAGAAGAAGACATATTTTAGCTACAACCTTCCTCAACATATATGTATCTTAGATGAAGATCATAATATGGACTGAAGTATATTTGGATCAGACTTCATATGTCGTATGGAGAATTCTCAATATTTTAGTATTATTCCAATGATGCATCTCTGATTATATAAGTCTGGTATAGTTTGTTCAATGAAGTGTCCTTATCATCACTTTTAGCCTATACAAGTGAAAGGCGTCTGTGCTTTGGTATGGTATCAAATTACTATGTATATACATACAATTTCAATTATTCTCAAAGTGTTCTCCTAAATACTCTTGTAGACCAGCCTGGAGGAGCAAAGAATAAAGTCAGAAGAAGAAGGCCTATACACAACTCAGATAAAGGAAATGCAAATATAGAAACTACACTGGGAAATGTGCAACCATTTTCCATTTATGTCAAAGGGGGATGAAAATCAACCAGAGGAAGAAAAACACTTCTCAGAATGAAAGGGGGAGGAAGTCCAGGAGGAAGTATTGGATTATTGGTGGATGTGTTGCCATCAATGCCAAAGGGGGAGATTGTTGGAAATATTGTCATTGATGGCAAAGGAGCACAAAGGAGCAGCACCAGAACCAACAATAAGAAAAAGAAGCAGAGGTAGCAGAGGAAGCAAAGGAAACAAATGAATGCTTGAGATGGTGTAATGGTTACATGAATAACCAGAAGAACAAGCTCAGGAGAGATTCACAGAAGTAGAAAAGTAGCAGAGGCAGCGAATGCAACAGAGAAGCAGCAAAGGCAACAGAGGCAATGAATGCAGCAAAGAAGTAGCAAAGGCATCTCAAGATAGATTCGTAGAAGTAGCAAAGTAACAGAGGCAACAAATGCAACAGAGAAGCATCAAAGGCTGCTCAGGAGAGATTCACAGAAGTAGCAAAGTAGCAAAGGCAGCGAATGCAGCAGAGAAGCAACAAAGGCAACAAAGGCAGGAAAGGCATGCAAAAAGCGTAAGAATCCCAAGTCAAAGTGAATAACAAATAGAAGAACAATCTTAGGAGATATCAGCACATTTAGAAGCTAAATAAAGCTCAGGAAGGATAGCGAAGATGAAGAGGAGCGATGACAACTGAAAGAAGGAAAATCGACTAAGGAAAAAAAGTCTTAGAAGAAGTCCAAGGGAGGCGATCGGACGAAAAAGATTGAATCGAAGAATAAAAGTATTAAGAATTAACGACATAGATCACGGTGGGAGGAAGAGATGAAGAAGATCCGTGGGAAGGATGAGCAGACAGTCAGGATTAGATCACAGAAGTGAAGGTGAGAGATGAACGACGAAGATAGAATCGCACCAGGAGAGATTTCGCAAATCGCAATGTTTAACGTTTAAGTGTGAAGGTCGTCGCTGGGTAAGTTATTTGGTGTGCGATGCAAAGTGGAGAAGGGGCACATGTTGACATGGCAAGGCAAGCAGTGTGGACAATTAGATCATATATCAGATCAACTGCGGACGGCGAGTCGCGAAGTCCACACATTGCGAATGTTAGCAGATAGCACTAAAGGCTTCTCAAGGTATATTAACATGTTTACGATGTAGTAAGGTTAAGTTGCGATGCAGGGAAAATTAAAATACATGTGTCTACACTGCGCAATAGTGCACATCGCATATTTTATGGGTTGTACTTAAGAGTTCTCACGGTAAGCTGGATGCGATGCGATGCGAATGCATATCACAGAAAATAGGAGATAGGTTTATTGAAAAACCTTAAAACTTGCAGGAAAGAGAAATTTGATGCACTGTGATTGGTCACCGTGTTGTGGGACCCTTCAACCAAATTTAAGCATGTATGTAAAGCCTTTCTAGTGTTAAATCACATCAGAGGTTGAAAAGGGAATTATAACATTAAGCCTTTGATACGCCAAAATGCGATATGAGACTGGATGTGATAACATTCAAAGTCAAGATCTGATGTATTTCAAGTTTGGGGCTATGTGTTTTATGAATAAAACATTGGAAGCAAATGATGACTCAGGTAACAAAGGAAAGGTTGAACACAACAAGAAAAGGCTTGGGTAAGTAAAAGGACACGACCCCGTGTAGAACAATGTTTTACGTAGATGCGGCTGTGAGTTAAAAAGGTAAGGATGAACGCAAGAGAGAAAAATTTGGGAAAGTAACCTGACATAGAGGAAAGGAGCAGAGAAGAGCATATAACACTATAGGTAAGATATGCAATAAGAAGAGGTGGTGTAAAACATAAAGGCATGAGTCAAGTCAGGTTAAGACAATAATGCTACAACACAGTTGGAAATGTAACTGTAGAAACATAAAAGACAAAGGGACAACAAGCAGAAGAGGACAAACATGCAACAAAACTAAGAAGCTAAAAGGGTTGAATTGAAATATTATTGTAACTGTAAATGTAAACTCATTTATTATTTTATATTGTTTTTGGTGCAAAGGCAAGTCTCCAAGGCAAGCAAAAACTCCAATTAATACTGAAGCGCGTGTATATATTGTTGTAACATCCTGAATATGTCGAGTGAGGAAATGAGTGGGTGGAAGGCAACAGTCATGCCTGTTCACTTCATATTCCCATATAGAATGCAAACATCCATGAAGTGATCTCTATAAATTATTTTATTGTAATATGCATAGAGAGGTTAGACAGTGGAAGCATGAGAGAGAGCAGATAGAGATGCTGTGCAGATCCAGAGCTGATATGAAGCAAATTTGAAGGCTGGAAGGGCAACATTGAAGAAGGAGTAAAACAGAGCTGATATCTAGGTAAATCAACATATGATTTTATTGTAGTGTGAAGGAGTTGGTGCTTCCATATCAAGTTGTAGCTTGATAGATGCCTAGTTGTAGCTGGTTGAGGTACGAGCCTCTTGTGGGTTGTAGCCTGCAGAAAAATACAAGGGAGTTGGTTCTTCCATTTCAAGTTGTAGCTTGATAGATGTCCAATTGGATCTGGTTCAAGTAGGAGCCTCATGTGGGTTGTAGCCTGTAGAAAATATATGGGAGTTATATCATCCTTGCAAGATGTAGCTTGCAGAATTTGAGGTAGTAGCCTCTTGGAGCCTACAAAAAATCAGTGGTGAGAGGGAGTTGGAGCTTGCCTTTGCATCACAACAATAATAAGATGTGGTTTTTTCCCTTATGGTTTTCCACTTATATCTGTTGTCTATGTGCTTGATGATTATGTGTTGATGTTATGTTTTAATCTTCTTAATGACTTGCTCTACACACATTAATTTTGTTGATTCATTATGTATTAAGATGCTTATGAACTGAAGGTGTAATTGAGTTGAATGAAAAGAGTTTTAAATTTCCATGAATGTATGTTTATTCAACGCCTCGCCTTAGGTAAGAGTTCATCGGAAAATAATGAAAACATCATACAAAATGAAAATAGTGATAGTGGAAGTGATACAAATAGTGATGCAAATAATGAACCACATGCTGAAACATTGATACATGGATTAATATAGTCACAACGCATATATCATTTGCAAGACAAGATTATTGAACTTTCACCTGTTGAAGGACAACGACCACTTGGGATTTTCAAGGACAAACATGCAGAATAAATGAACTTTCCAACATTATTCTATGGTGATGCATGTGATGATGACATCACAAATATATTTAGCTACCAAAAAATAGTACAATGGGAATTGTTAAAAGCAAGTGCTAACTTCTCATATCACACAACAATTTTTTTCTTCAAGACAATTCGTATAATTATTGATAAAGTACTCTCTTGCATATGGGTACGAATAAGAAAAGTTCAACTAAGAGGAGAAAAATATTAGAAAAAGATTTCAAGTATCAAGAAAATTTGGAAATTTATTGAAATCTGATATTGGATACATAGATTTCAGAAACATTCACATCTCTCCTAATCATTTGGAACAAATTAAAAAAACATATTTGCAATGATATGGCAATTAGGACCTCCAAATTTATTTGTGACATTTACAAGTGCAGAACATTGATGGAAACCATTGGTAGATACGTTGGTCACATTGTTTAAAAATAAAGCAAGTAAAAATGATACTGATACATTAGAAGATGATGACATTGATTATCTTATAAGAAAATATATAGTGACATGTAGTCAGTACTATCGACATAGAATTAATGTTGTAAAACGAATGATATGTCACGATAGTACATTTTTCGAGAAAATATATGACTACTATTTCATAACAGAGTTTCAAAATAGAGGTACTGAACATGAACATGGACTGTTATGGATAGAAAATGCTCCAATTTATGGAAAGCAAAGAAATCTAGATATTGAAAATTTTCTCAATAATTACATAACTTGTGATATAGACCATTTGGAGCTAGATGTTGCTAAATTCCATAAACATCACCATACAAGAAGTTGTAAAAAGCGAAAAAATTTCAAATTGTAGATACAACTTCCCCATGGCACCAATGAAATCAACAATGATCATTGAATCAATTAGTGTAGACAATAAAAAACTCACAGACAAATCATTATCACTTCTGGCATTCTTGGAACAAAAAAATTACAATGATTCAATAACCCATGACAACTTCTTGATAGAAACAATAGCAACAGAAGATGAGTACATACAACTATTACAATGTATAGTAAAACAACCAAAAAAATTTCTGAAGCGAAAACCTTCTCACATTTGGAACAATAGTTTTGCAAAGGATATGCCTGCTATATGGAATGCAAATACAGATGCACAATTTGTGCTAAATGAATATGTTGCATCATCATATTGTAGTTCATATATGACCAAAATTGACAAGTCCATGACAAATTCATTTAGAAGGATACACAAAGAGGATGAGAGAAATGAAATTGATGGTATGCAAATGATACATAAAGTTGGCAATACATTACTTAATCTGCAAAAAATGTCAGCTCAACAAGCAGTGCATATAGCACTTTCATTTCCATTGAGTTGTAGTTCAAGGGAATGTATATTCATAAATATATCTCCAGTTGATGAATGTACATTTATGCTTAAACCACCTATTATCTTGAAAAAGGAACCTGATGATTTGGAAGATGTGACGTGTCATTCCATTATTGACTACTACATCAGACGCCCATACTCCATTAGCAAAATTTGCCTTGCAAAATTTCTATCAAATTACAAGAAATATGGCACACACATATCAAAAAGGAAAAAACCAAATTTTATACGATTTTTCAAATATAACAAATACAAAGATGTTGAAAACTTTTGTAGAGAGAAATTATTGTTATATGTTCCATTTGAAAAATGTGAAAAAACATTGAAACGAGACTTCCCTACATGGCAAGTTGCATATACTTACATGAAAAAACAATTCACACCAATGAAGCTAAATTTACATATAACATAAATCCGACATGGGGTGATTTAGAGACTGCAACAAATGAACTAAATAGTTCTATGAATACCAATCAGATAAATATTTGAAACAAAGAAAATAGTTCCCATTGTGAGGAATATGATTTGCAATAAGACTTGCAATTTCCAAAACAATTTGAGATGAAAAAAAAGAATCAATCTTGGATTTCAAATAATTTCTCGTCCATTTTAATGGAAAGCAATGAGTACTACAAACTCAGAAGAATGTTGAACGAAGAGAAACAAGCAGTTGTAAAAGATGTTGGAAAAAAGAAAAAAAACGCCAATGAACCAACTTACCTATTTATTACAGGTGGAGCAGGGGTAGGCAAAACACTGGCAACAAAAGCAATTTTCCAAATGCTTATACAAATATATGATTCACAGAACACAACTGATCCTATGAAACCAACGGATCTAATATTATCATATACAGGAAAATCTGCATATAATGCAGGGGGAACAACAATACATTATGCATTGCTAGTGCCTTTTAACAAGTCTCAATTCTTGCCACTAAGCAAAGAAGTATTAGAAAACTTATCAAATATATATCAAGAACTGAAACTAGCTTTCATATATTGAATCCTCTATGATTGGAAATCAACTCTTATATTCTATTGACAATAGACTCAGAAACATAAAACATATCCAAACCAAATACTTTGGAAACATTGACATGATATTTTGTGGTGATTTCTACCAAGCGCAACCTATTCAAGACTCGCTAATTTTTTAACAACCAAGACTCAACAATCAAACAATAACACATGATTTCTGGTAGGATAATGTCAAGTGCTTCCAATTTCATGCGACTATGCGATAAACAGATGAGAGTTTTATATCAATTTTAAATAGAATGTGAAAAAAATAGTCAAACAAGTGATGATATAACATATATTAATACAACTTGCATGCGCCCTGTACCAAATGATCCAACATTTTCCTATTAATTTTACAAAAACAAAGACGTTGAAATGCATAACAAGAAAATTTTAACACTCATGCCTGGTAATGAAATTTTAATCAATGCAATTGACGGCGATGAAGAGAACAATGGCACTGTTCCAAGGCATAAACATACAACTAATTTGCCTTCACAACTTGTGTTAAAGTTGAACATTCTAATTGAAATGTATGCTTGCAATTATAATGCACAATATGGACTAGTAAACAGTGTTGATGGAATAGTCAAATCATATACTCATACAGATAAATTTGATGTTCTATGGATTAAGTTTCATGACCCTAATATTGGTCATCTACAATCTAGAAAACTAGCTTATTTTTATACTTCAAACATAGCACATGATTGGACACCAATATTATGAATATCAAAAGAAATGCCTATGTCACCAAAGATGGCCCATCTGAAGATACATAAACAATTCCCAATTCAGCTTGCATGTGCATGCACAATACATAGGTCACAGGGTTTAACCTTGCATAGAATTTCATTTGACCCTACTAGAATACAAGTGCATGGCCTAGTGTACACAAATCTATCATGTGTAAGAAACATAGAGTCATTGTATTTGCTAAATTCTCTGATAAACAATAATTTCAAGGTTAAGCAAAAAGTAAATTGTGAAATGCAACGTTTTCAAATCACTACAAAATGGAAATTAGAATATGACTATTCATCAATACAATCATTGCAATCCATTTCCATTCTTTCACTAAACACTCGTAATCTTCATGCACACCTTAGTGACATATGCAGTGATTATGACACAATGCAATCTAACATCTTATGCTTACAAGAAACATATATGTCCCTGTCTATGTAGAATGAATACTTCCCAAATTTCAATTGCATCTCAAGTTGCATTAAGCATGGACTAATGATACGGATAAAAAAACATATAACTATGCTTGAACACATCCATTTTGAAGAGCATCTTGTAGAAGTATTGTTGGCAAAAATAATAGTTCATGGATCACGAATCGCAATACTCAATATATATGCATCACCACATGCAAATTTGAACAATATTTTGAATGTCATTGCAAAATATTTATGTCATATAGATTTAAAGGATATCATAATTATATTGGGGGACTTCAATATCAATATGTTACAATGCAATCAGAAAACAAAAAGAGTTGGAAAGCTACATGAACAATTATAATCTCCATTCTCTTATCAACAAAACTAATAGCATGCATAAATCATTCATTGACCATGTGTGGTCAAATGTAACTAATATACAATACTAAATTTTCATATTAGATACATATTGGTCTGATCGTGATACAATCTCTCTTGTCCTTCATCTATGATATACATATGAAACATGTTACAAAATTGCAAATTTTGATACCTTTTGAAATATGTATAAATTGTTTTTGCAATTTTTATTTTACTAAAGCATAATAGCATATTCCTATCTGTAATAAATCAAATAATAAGTCCATATATACTATGCATATTATTATACATTTACATATATGACTTCATATATTCTTAGATGCAGATTCTACCAATAAAACCCTTTTCAATTGAACAAAAATGGATGAGAAAAAAGATCAACAACATGGAACATGAAAGAAGAAAGTATATACTTCTTGATTTTTCTTTTATATGGTTTTTATATTCTTGTTCACTTTGTCCTTTTACATGGTTTTTGAAATTGAACTAAATATATGCTACTATTCTATAACAATAGGGTAGCTGATGAAAAATCAAAAGAAAAAACAAGTCAAAAAAGTCAAGAACAAGGAAAATTGATTGACCACACCAAAGAGTAAATTGAACAAGAAGCTACCAAAGAGTATGCCCATAATCATCTCCATCAATTTTCTATTTCAATTTTGCTTGTGACAAATTACTTAAATTCATGCAATTAAAAGATTTTGTATAACTATTTAGAATATTAATTAGGTAATTGCAACATGATAACTACTCAAGATATAGAAAACATAAGTCAAGTAGAGGATGCAAGCCAATCACAGAGTTTAAAGAGGTATGCTTATGAAAACTATACAAATATGCTCAAATTCTGAATTTAGAATGTTAATGCTCACTATATATTCACTGTCTTTTTACAATTGACTAATATACATATGTACAACTAAATTATATAAATTAGAAAATGTTGGACAAGTAAAAAAAGCACTAGTAGCCAGTCCCTTCAGGCAATCGAAAAAAAATATATGTATAGGTTAGTTATCATAAACTCTTTATTTATTGCTTATGAAAAATACATATGATAATATTACAATATATGTATAGGTTAGTTATCATAAACTCTTCATTTATTGTTTATGCAAAATACATATGATACTATTCGAATGGTATTGAAATACGCAATTACTATTTTTAGTACAAGTCAAATAGAATCAACAAGAGGAGAATCAAGCATTTTACAGAATGATGTAGTAAATAGGTATGCATATGCAATGAAAAGGTGTCCATATTCAATCTTATACTCTAATTTATTTATAGTTCTACAATTTATAAAAAAAATAGCATTATAGAAAATTTTATAGAAGTATCTAAATAAGCAATTTATACAGGAAAAAACAACTACCCCCAGTTAAAGTATCAATTGAAGACTTGAACAGTGGTGTAAGTGGACAATTATTTGTCGGAGACATAATGGTCGTATATAGCACATTTCTTGACAAAGAAAACAAATCATGTCAAATATTACGTGCTAATTTGATAGATGATAAAGGAATGATGACTATAACATTAAGTATACCTGCACACTTAATTGAGCAACATGAACATAAAATTATACAAGGCAGGAGTATATCAATTAAAAATTTCAGAATACTGCCTAAAACCGTTTATAATCATGGTGATTGTGATAAAATAATTTCGCTTAATGAATCAAGCATCATAGACACTATGCTTGAAGTTTGCAAATAATATTGTTTCATTCTAGATACAACCATTAAGAAGTTTGCAGAAAAATCCGAAATGTACCCAATTGATGCAATCGGTGCAACTATTACACTTTCCAAGAGAGTTGGATTGCACTACATATTGCATATCAAAGATGGAGATTTTGAAAATGACTGTGCAACAGTATGTATTTTCATACCACTTATTCTTAATTTTTAATAAATAATATGCATTAATTCACTATATAACTATTGTAATTTGTCTCTTGTAGTTGCAATTGTTGGATACAAATGAACAATACTTTGTTTCAATGGAACAAAAATTGTAGAAAGGATAATTTCCCTTGATCCTTTTCAAAAATATAATTAAAATGAAAAATGTAAAAGAAAAAATATCTCGAACAACACAATCAACTTTCATAACTGAACTTAACACGGATTCGGTTAAGAATATTGGGAAAATAACAACATATAATCATGTTGTAAGTATAAAAATAATGATTTTTTTTTCTAATTTTGAATTTCATATGTAATATTGTACATTAACATTTGAATATTTTATAAATAGGTTGAAGGTATTTTAAAGGCATTAAATTCTTACTCAACTCCATTCGAGCTTGTTTGTGCTATACGCAATTATGTGATCAGTTCATCCATATTGATCAATAATGGAATAATTTATTGTTCAAAATGCAATAATAATTTCCACTATCAGGGAAACACAATAATAATAGAATCTATCACAAAAAAATTGTCCATTGCACTATCAAGGAACCTTTAGTACATGATTTACTTCCTCATTTAAAACCCATGTCATATGAACAATATTTGCAAGAAAATGAAACCATTGTCTACATGCTACACGACCTCAAAATTCACCGCAGGTTCATATTGAATGAAGATAGTGAACTGTTACATGTCGGCTGAAAAATGAAAGGTAAATTAACATCTTGACTCAACATCTTTTCTATTGAAAATTTCCTCTGCTCAATCGATAATGTTATGATTTTCTTTTTAAATAATTCTTTGTTACACAGATGACAAATACCAGCGACATCGCAACTCTTAGAATCCAATAGCTTGTTCAATGCCATTGACTTCCTTCACTCATCTGAATTTGTTTATTTATATTATGGTCTTATTCCAATAGAACTATTTAATTTTCAATTTCTGTACATTTATCAGGAAAATGTACTTAGTACACAATACTACATAATACTCTTGTATGATATTTTTTTTATTACTATATTGTTGCATAATTTCTGCTCATTATCATTATGTTCAATGAACTGGATTAAGGAGAATTTTCCAATTTTCGTGTCTAAACTCAATTCTTGTTTCCTCCTTTTCTTTAATATTAGAAAGTTGCATTTAAGTATGAACTAGGTACTTTATCAATGGTATTGTCGAATTACTTACATATGAATTTAATCTCTAACAATGCTTTGAAAACTTGACTGTTTTTGTCATCTGTAAATGGAATTGCTCTATCTTTCTCCTATTTTTACTCATAATTTTTACTAGTGTTACTCTCAAATTCTGAAATTCATTACTCTGACTTTGAGCATTCAATCCTCTTTTTTCAGAATGAAATAATTCAATATCCTATACACTATGAATACTTCTCTTTTATTTCCAAGGATAGCAGAGTATTCCACTCATGGTTCAATACAAATGGCTTTTGATAATAATATGCCTGCCAACATGAAAACATGGGTAGTAAGACATGGGCAGCTTCTATAGCTATGCATAGAAAAAGCCTTATAGCATTAGGAATAGGTTTCTGGATATGGCACATTCTTCTGCTTCAATTGAAAGAGCTATAATGATACATGGTATGAGTACATTCCTGAACTACTTGATTCAAAATGGTTCACAAATAGAGTTCACTACAATATGCATTTACTGATGCCAATTCCATTTTTCCATTGTTTTAGGAATAGAAAATGAAAAAGACATACTAGAATATGTCCTAGCATTTCAAGTAAGTAGAAAGATTCATACTCTTCTCTGATTTTCAGAAATTGGTGGAGGAAATTATATCTTTCAGATGTGATAATTATTACTGTTAAATATTTACAGGCTGCTGATAATTCCTCATATTCAAGTCTATCTTGTCAAGTAATTAGAAATATTCATACTCTTCTCTTATTTTTAGAAATTGGAGGAAATCATATCTTTCAGATGTGATAATTATTACTGTTAAATATTTACAGGTTGCTGATTATTCCTCAGATTCAAGTCAGGGGGATTCATATGAGCATGTGAGGCATAATTTTCTATCTTGGTGCTTTTATTCGATCACACCTTACTTAAAAATGAAGACATGTACTTGGGAGTATTAGGAGTTCTATTTTAAAGCCTTTTTCTATCCTCTATATTTGTGCTTGATTAGATACTTTTGTTATTGATCCATATCTGTTCTTTCTTCTCTGTTCTCCTTAATATTATTGCATAATCAAGTGGGGAAGATATCAATGCTTCATTCACCCCTTTTCTTCATTATTGACCTAAATAGTTGTGATAGAAAGCTAACATTAGGGCATAGGTACCGGTTGGATGACTTTGCAAATATTATTGTGATTGCTTCCTATTTCACATGATATGAAGTTAAGGAGTCTTGGTTCTCCCATGATATTTGAGAGAGTTGATGTGTTCCCCATATGTATGTGAATTTGCTCATTATACAATCATTAGCAATAAATATCTCACAAATACGCTTTTGGTAACAAACTCCATGTCCAAGTGCAAAGGAATTTTTTTATTTTTTTTTGTAGACTTTTAATTGTTCCCCATATATCTAGGAATTTGTTCATTCTACAAACCTACAACAATAAAGATCTATCAAATATTCTTTTGGTATTCATTTCCATGCCCAAATGTGTAAGAAAATATGTATTTTCATAGAATCTTAATTGTTCTCATTCCATGATTAAAAGGATTTGAGTGGTAGGATTCAAATAGCTTTCATTTACCCTAGTTACTTTGTGTCATTCATTATCGACAAAGGTATAAGTTTACAAACTATCCTTGAATTTACAATCTGTGCTTGTAGTTTATGGGGTTTGATTCTACTAGTTTTCTGTCTTGCAATTTGTGGGGAAACAAAGAAGCTTTAGGTCAAGTTTCATGAGATTTCCAGGGCTGATCAACAATTCCAAGTTTTTGGTTTGGATCGAAAAAGGGTTTACCACCATAGATTGGGGACCCATAACACATATAATAGATTAGAAAATTGTTGTGTCCCAAGCTAAACTTACATGCATACATATTTATAGAGTCTCACAAAAAATATACAATCAATGACAATGTACCAAGACATTTATCTAAAGCACTTCCAAACATTTACTTTAATCCATCACATTTCAGAAGATATACCATAAGGAGAGAGCATCTAGCAAACAGAATAACCCTCTTACTCTCTAGTTCCTCTCTAAGCATGTGCCACACATAAATACATTAAATCAACTCTTAATTTAATACTTTTTTTTGATTAATAACTAAGTACCTTTGTAGTTTGTACTCAGTGGTATCATCAGTTTCAAATTTTGACGTTGAGACAAAATTAGCTTTTAACTTAACACACGAATTTTTCTAAACTATAGAGAACAATACCAAAATTCTTGTGGAAATGTGATAAATCTAATAAAATCTACATAAAGGTAATGATATTCTCTCCAAGTGGTGAGAGATATCACACATATGTTATGACTTTCATATTTGAAATTCGACCTTGTGTAGTCAAGCCAATCTAGAGCAAAGGTCATGTCTTGTTGAAGAATTGAAGGGTTTATCTGTTCTTCATTATGGATTTTTTGCTAGGGATTTTATACTTGATTTGTAGGATATTCTTATTAAAATATTATTGTGCATAATTGTTGAAGGGTTAATTCTATCCTTGAGAAATTTGCAAATTTTTAGCAGTGTTACTCTATCTGTGAAGTTTTCGCTCTGCCTTTTTTGGCCCTTTGTTAGGGAAATATTTTGAATATGATATAAAAATTTCAGACTCCATACACAAGTGACTTAAAAATCATGATTGTGGCCTTATAATTGTGTATTTTTGCAAAAGTATCAAATCTCGAAGGAGTTATAATTGTCAAGGGTTTCTTTAGTTCTAAAGCTTTCAACTCATAAATTTGAGCTCTTCATCTAATGAACCTACATGAGGTAGCCATCTTGGTTTCTACTCAAATCAGAGGTATCAATGAATTATTGTATCTAATTCAGTAAGGTATTTTCGGCTTGGTTAGGGGATGTAACACCATTACACACCTGCGTCATTTTGGCCCTCTTAGGGTACAAATTTGTGCACCCTTAACACTTATGTTGTTTCAATCTTACACTTTCCTAAGTGAGGATTTTTGAGATAAATTTGTGGGTGGTATAAGTATCATCTTGTGGAAGAAAACCTTCTTATGTTTTGAAGAATGTGCAATTATCATTTACCTTATTCGTTAGTAATCTTAATCACTGTGTAGACAACTGATTGGAGGAAAATCGTATTACCTAAGGAAGTGACAGAAGTTTTGTGAAGTTTCTCAAATCTAGACATCCTCTAGTTGATTGTTTAACCTATCCCAGGCAGGACTAAGGACTAAGGTAGAGTTTCATCATTACTTTGATGATATTTAACACCAATTTATAGTGTGTGGGAATTATTTGAAGGCATGTGGTGTTCCTAGAGTTTTGACTAATTTTACCCTCCGAAATAAGTTGCATTATTATGATGTTTGCTCAAAATACTTGAAAGTGTATTGGAGTCACAAGGTCAAAGCTTCTGTAAAGAGACCCTATCCACAACTAAGAAATTATCATATTAATACACCACCCTCTCTAGAGAGGTCTCTCATATTTGGAGACCCATTTCACCAGTGATTCCACCAGTGAAAGGCTAAAGCTCAAGCACCAATCAATTTGAATAGTTGTTTAACCGTATAAAAGAAAACTCGATCAATAAAGAGCTATGATAGAAAGCTAACATTAGGGCACAGGTACTGGTTGGATGACTCTACACCTATTGTTGTGATTTATTCCTATTTCATGTGATGTGAAGTTGAAGACTCTCGATAAATATTTCATCAATTTCCTTGC
The DNA here is from genome assembly GCA_034641835.2 of Pinus albicaulis. Lineage (NCBI taxonomy): Eukaryota > Viridiplantae > Streptophyta > Pinopsida > Pinales > Pinaceae > Pinus > Pinus albicaulis. The sequence goes on along the minus strand of CM076584.1, from coordinate 1,016,702,567 downwards.
ATTTAAGAAGAATGGAGATAGTCTAGAATAGCTATTTTTGCATCAATTTTGGGGTCTTTCCAGCAGTTTCTGAGTGATTTATTCTTGCTGTCTCACACTAATTTAGTGTGCAATCGCAGGAAATTATAATCCATTTTCGGCACACTTAATGTTGCAAAATTATCATCCATTTTGACTTTTTTTATGCCAATTTTTTCTTGATTTTTGTGCGTACAAATATCATCTAGGGTTTCAAATCTGACTACATCTATGGTTTCAAATATGAATTTATTAGTATCTTGAAGGATAAAATCAACAAAATAAACTTACTATCCGACACTTTTTTTACACAGAAATAGGTTGTCACAATTATCCTTTTGCAGTGGTTTGCGTGCCAATTTATAGCAAGTATTTAATGCATAAATTTTTGGGTCTTTCCTGTAGTTTCTAAGTGATATATGTAAATCATATGGATCTATATTTAACACCTGTCCAAGGAAACCCAATTTTTGACATCTAATTAAAATTGGCACTCATACAAACCCTATCATTTCCATTTGCTAAAGAAATTCCAAATTTGGGTGAACTTGCTGAAGTGACATGCTGACTGCATTTTACAGCATTTAGCACCAAACCATTTTTTCAAAACAATTCACCGCCCATGTGATGAATGCTCTAATTGTGTATTATTTCACCCATATCGCCCATGTTCCACGTTATTCTATGAATTTGTTGAAATGGATGATATATGGCTTCTCTGTTGAGAGCTGGTAGCAGATTTGAGACACGGAAGACGATAGTTACATAGTGGCTCACTAATGGAAGGAATCAGATCTCTCTTCAAATGATATTTTTTATCTTTGAACCTATTTTTTCAACTCCAGGTATGTATAGCATATTGAACACTGCACATAGTTCGTAGAACAAAACTAAGTCTGACACTAATAAAACCAGAGGAACTTCAAGATTGTAGGAGCTTCACTTGCAAGCAACACGCACAAGTAAGTAGTTATAGCCATTGATGTCACAAGTACTGCTTTTATTGATCTTTCAGATGAAACTAGTGAGGATATAGTGGTCTTGGGGGTGCGAGTATTGGCTATTTAAGATATTTTGAAATATGTGTTGTTTTCATTCACAATCAGTGTCAATGGGATACCCATCAGGGGTGAGGTGGTGGTCTATGGGTTTTTTGGTGCACTATGGTTCCAGACTAGTGTGGGGAGGTTATTCTGATAGGGATATTGGCTATAACAGCGGGAATCATTATTGCTGCCATTTTTAGGACACGCAATGAGGATAATTATAGGTGCTCAAATGAAAAATCGTGGAAATAGGCTCCCAATACATGAGACAACCAAGCTTCCTAATTCATAGTATTCCTTGATTCAGTCCAAATGGAAAATATTGTGGCATAAGTGGATCGATTCCTTCATTATTTCACATCCTTGTAAAGACTTTGGTTTCTAGTTCTATTTTTAGTGGTGGCATTGCACAGGATGTTTTTGTTGCTGTTGTTGTCATATGTAGTATGGATTGGTGATGGTCATTAGTTTCATTGGCCAGTAGAGTTCAGGGTTGGTTGTACAAGGGTATTTGTCTACTGGTTTTTCCATCAACTTTCTTCACCACCCTAGTTTTTCCGATGTGTAAATTGTTTTCTAATAGTAGGGAACTGCTTCCAATACAATCATCTCTGACACAATATGCTGGTGATCCATTGATTAATCTAAATGGTTATTAAATTTGGATGAGACGTGAGTGCTGGGTCTCAGATTCTCGAGACGTTTATATGTCACCACATATTATCCAGGCTGTTTATATCATGGGGTGGCGGAAAATCTTTATGAAATAAGAATAATTATCTAACAATCATCTTCACAATCCATTTTCAGACATCGAAGGGAGCAAGTGACGTTAAAGAAGAAAGTATTTTTTATGTATTGAGTTTCTGATCAATGGAGACAACTTCCTTGATAAATGCCATTCCTTATTGGGAAGACCCTTATCGCTATGGAACAACCTCTTGATTTTAACTACCTGCTGCTATAACTAGAAATAGCCACGAGAAAGACATTCATGGTTGGTTCTAATATGTTCATGTGTGACCTATTGTTGGACTTTCCGTGAGATGGAAAATTAAGTGTGGTGGTTGTGGAATTTACTGTTGAGAGTTTTGTTATTAAATTTGCTCAATTTAGGAATCTCTGTAGCATGGAAGAGGTATGTGACATCCTATCATCTGACACCTCAGGCCATGAAGCACTTATTACTACTTCGTTGGCAGTGGAAAGGGCACGTATGGATGACCCACATACTGAGATGCACTTGCACTATGATCACTAGCACAGAAGAAACTAATTTCTTCTTGAAAACCCATGATCACTTGTTCAAGCTAACATTTCTAACAAGTGAACAAAGGTTGTTAGGCCCAGAGGCCCTTTTCCTTGACTAAGGTGATTACCACACACGTCTCAGGAAGCTGGTCCTCCCTTTTCCTTCAGCAAGGTGATTACCCACCCAAATTCAGTCAATTTTTGCACACATTGAATCTATTTCTCTCCACGCCCTGGATTCCTAGGAAGAATCCACAGTCAATACTTTTCAAGAAATGAAAAAAGTTATATCAAAATACTCACTGCAAGAAAAGAGTTATATCAAAATACCCACTGCAACTTATTTTTATCTTTTAATGGAATCTATTTCAATATATATAAATGGTTTGGAGTTTTGCAGTATGATTTTTAACTGAGGCTTCTTCCGATATTCAATAACTAGTGGCTTGAAGGAATAGCAACTACAATAGCAAGAACATGAGTAGAGAATCAAAGCAACTACTTCCATCTAACAAAATATACATCCAGCCATATAGAAACATAGGTGGTAAGAGCCCTTATGTGTACCTCTGAATTAAAGTAGTTTACCTAACCAATGGCTTGAAGGAACAATAACTACAACATCAAGAACATGAGCAGGGAATCAAATTGACTACTACCATCTAACAAAATATACATCCAGCCATACAAAAACATAGGTGGTAAGAGCCCTTATGTTTGCCTCTGAATTAAAGTAGTATAGGTGGTAAGAGCCCTTATGTTTACCTCTGAATTAAGGTAGTTTAGCTACCTTATATGCATTATTTGATATAACCTTCATTCTTACTGAATTTATATCTTAATACAGTTATTCACCTATTTCCCGCATTTCATGATGGAGACACAGAATGTAATGCATCTACATCTTCCCCTTTTCTATTTATATCAAAGTTGTTAGCTTATACTAGAACTACACCAATATTGGAATAGATGATCAACCAATCCACTGATGCACTCTTATGTTGTTGGCCGATAGAATAGAGCGCGTAGGACACATGGATGTAGGTTATCCCGTTAAATGCACCAATTATTAAAACAGTGTATTATCAAAGTACCATTGACCTAGAGTGGTTGAAAGACATTCCTCCTGATGATTTCATTTTCTAAACCATGTTTAATATTGCAGCACTTGTTGGATTTCTTATGAACTTATATTGTCTACAATATTTGGAGAAACAGACAATTTGAAGGAGTTTCACATGTGATGGCAAAAAATTTCTTCTTAGCGTCCGAGAGTTGGGGTTCAAAAATGTTGAATTCATCCGCCTGCTAGATCTTCAACATTTAGCATTCTTTGTAAGATGGTAATAATGACATAATTTTGCAAACTGATGGTTAAAAAATGTTGTAGGAATTGTTAAACAGAATGCACAGAGCAACAATATATTTTAGAAAAATGACTCCAATACTCTAAAATATACATTTCTCAATAAAAATGAAAGAGTTGATATGTATATAAATAACAGAGTATGAGATTCACTGCACTTTTATTTTTATGCCAAAGCTATCCGATCTGCCACAATGAAAAATTGCAAATAAATGTCACCAAAAACAAAGGAGAGAGTGATGGAAACATATTTGCAACGACCCTTTCACTCATCAACGGAGGCCTGTAAGGATCCTTAACCTTTAAATACATGTAATTTATTCAGAAAGAATTTAATTTACTTTTTTGTTTTTGAAATGTAATTGGTGTGTTGACAAGTCTCTTGGAACTGCTCTTCCTAACATTAAATACATCAGTGAATCTTGCATTACTACAAATAGCATAATGCAGATGACTGAGAGAGTACCAGCAATAGATTCTGATGACAAAAAAGGGCAAGTGTTGGAAAAATTCTGTGAAGAGATCATTTTCAAAAATGTTGAATTTGTATACCCGTCCAGGCCCCACACAAAGATTTTCCATAACTTGTGTCTCACAATTCCTGGTAGCCAAACTGTGGATCTAGTTGGGAGTAGTCGGTTTGCAACCTCCATTAAAGATAATATAATGTTTGGAAAACAAGGATCAACTATGGAAGATTTGGTTGTTGCAGCAATGGATTCCAACATGCAAAATTTTATCAGTCAATTTCCGGAGGGATATGACACTCAGGTATCTATAAATACTTTTTCCTCCCTTGATAGTACTAGCACATATCTATCTTAACTTAAGATCTGTTATCAGTCGAGGGTTACCTAATTTCCAATAAACAACATCTTGTGGATCTGTAATCCATATGTTGATGCAAATGTATTTACAAACATCTATTGCAGTTGGGAGAAAGGGGAGTGTAGATGTCTCGAGGTAAAAAAAAAACGAATGGCTCACAGATTGTCTACAATTCAAAATGCTAATATAATCTAAGTGGTTTATGGTGGAAAAATAATTGAATCAGGTAAAGGAACATACATAACACTATGGAATATGCAGCAGTAGATGAGGATTGAAGAAGAATCATGGGTTCAGACTCAATTTTCCTTTACGAGAAAAAGAAATATCAGTCAAGTTAGTAGATCGAGCCCTTGATTGCTAGGCAAATATACTCACTTGGACAATATGACTACAACTAACACACCCATGAGTTGCAGAGAACTATTTTGCAAATTGTTGGCATTGAATGCTCCTAAGTGGAAAGAAGCCATGGTTGGCAGTACATGCGCTATTATATTTGGGGCAGTGCAACCTGTTTATGCATATGTCTTGGGAAGCATGATCTCTGTGTTTTTTATCAGTGATCACAAGGAAATTAAATAAAAGATAAGGTCATATGCCTTGGTGTTCTTCTCTTTATGACTTGTTTCATTCCTTTTAAATCTCCTACAACACTACAACTTTGCATCTATGGAGGTCTTAACTTTTGAGGTTGGATGGTTTGATCAAAAAGATAATTCCAGTGAGGAAATTTGTTCCAAGCTTGACAACGAATCCAATGTGGTGAGAAAATAGAAACAACTGCATTCATGAGTATTATTCGATCTATTTGTTATGTTTATTTTCAAATGAAATGAAATTCTAGGACCAAAAATCTATATGTTTACTTTCTTCCACCATCTCAACAAGATTTAAAGTTTATGCATTGCTTCCCCTCTCATAATCTAAAAATTAAAATCTAGCTAAATAGCTATAGCTATAAAATATGTTATCAAAATCCATTCTTATCTATATTATCTTATCTAGAATACTTTTCCTGCATTATAATATTTACACAGCCTATGTAGTCTTTAAATTAACCCATGAGCAACATTCACATCTCTTCTTCATCATACATTCTCAAGCCTTCATATTCTCTAATTCCCAAGCATCTAAGATGCCAAACAATGCTTAGACTAGTAACTGCAACTAGTTTACGAAACTTTATTTCTCAAATACACACTCAATTTATCATTTATCAATGTTTATTACTGTTTATCATTTATCAGTTCATCTTTCAAGGAGTCTTTCAGAAATAGACAGGGCCCGTCTCACTCTGAAATGTCACAACACCATGGTTACAACCTTTATCATAAAATTGCATA